>OX637463.1:36667334-37267334 GCA_951799995.1 Trifolium subterraneum
TTCTAGAACTGAAGTTGGAGCACATAAAAATTTGTATAGGTTTCTTCTTTTGTATGTCAATAAGATTTGTATAATTTTATAGGTTTGTAGCTTCTTTTTTTTGTGTGTGTGAATAAAGATTTGTATTGTCTGTGAATAAAAATTGATTAAAGTTGTAGACCGTATATTATAGGTAGGCGATTGAAATATCTATTGTTAATGGATTACCAGTAGTTTAATTTTTGCATTAATAGTAATATTGTTGTAGGTGTGTAGTGGATCATTCTAATCACGAGCAAGCTTCTATACTAAGGGTCTTTTAGGTGTCAGAAGCTGATCGAAAGATAAAAGTGAAAATAATAACTAAAAAAATAAATCAAAAGTTGTTTGGTAATTGTTGTTTTTTTAGCTTTAAAGTTATTTTTAATCTAAAATTTGTTTGGTAAAATATATTTTTAAAAAAAAGATTTGTACAAAAAAAACAAATTTTTAAAAAGATAATAACAACTAATAATATTTAAATGAAAACAAACAAAAAAATGAAAAAAAAATAATAAAAAGAGCCTTCAGTAGGATTTGAAGTATGATCCTTGCAAAAAGAGCTCCGGATTTTTTTTTCAAAAGTATATTTCAACCTCTTTTCCTATAAGCTCATTTAACCCAATTTTACACATTAAAAAAAAAAACCAGCTTTTTACGGTTAAGAGTTTTATTAAAATTGTGTTTGGCCCAACTTTTAATTAAAAAGAAAATAAAAAACTAAAAAAAATCGGGTCAAACGAAGCCTATATATATGAAAAATTGATCAAACTACCTCAAACGGTTGTTAATTATAATACAGAGTGCAAAAAATATAATTACGGTACAATAAGAAACCTTGGTCAACATCATAACTCAAATGTAACATTTCATTCCTTCATTTTCTGATATCATTCCTTCATTATTATAGATTAAATTAATGAAAAGTTGACCATAGTATAAAAACAAACAAAAAAGGCCTATGTAAATCTCAATTAGCCTTAAATAAAATTCAAGAATATAAAATCGTAATTATGTACCTATTTAAAAAGTAGAGTAAATAATTCAAATTAAGGTAATTCATCTTCCAATTAAAATATACAAATTATTATTATTTCAACTTCAAATAATTTTTAAATTCATATAATTTATTATTTTCGTGCATGATATTTTTTTTTCAAAAAAAAAAATTATAATTCTTTAAACAACTAATATTAAAATAAAAATGATTAAAATAAAAATATTATTAGGACCTAATAAGTATATAAATATTATTATAAAAACATTTTCTTGCATGATTTGTTTTACTAAATAAACATAAATGTTATTAAAATAGATTATTCTAATGATAAAATAATTTTGATGCATTATTGAAAACAATAAAAAAAATTCTATAATTTTTTATATTTTCAAAGAAATGAATATATAATGAACGAAATATAAACTATAAATAATTAAAATTTTAAAATAATATAAATAAGTCAAAAAATTATATATATATATAATAATAATAATAATAATAAATATACAAATACATCTTGAATTGTAAACATGAACGAAATTTACATGAATTTTTTTTATTATTATTATAAATTATTTTTAAATTAAAAACCTCAAATTTTATTTTGGAACTACATTATGAGAATTTAATTGATTCAATATTAGAGATTCTTATTTGATGAGTGAGATTATTGATTCATTTATTTTTTCATACATTATTAGCAATAAATTAATTACTATTTTTATGAGATTTTTTCCTTCTTTCAAAAGTTTGTCAGTTAATTATTGTAACAACAAAAAAAAAGGACCAAAGATCCAATTTAAGCCTTCTCTGGTGTAGATTAACAATGATTTTTGTAATCTTATTTTTTTTTTTATATATGGGGCCTTTTTTTATATCATTTATAAGAGATATTATATTTTTACTCATATATTGATATACATAACTTTTTTGTAAATTATACGGGACATATTTTTTAATTTATACGGGAACTATATATATTTATATTTATATTAGTACGAGGGCATATTTTTAATTATTTTGAAATTTATATGGCTTTTTTTATTTACAATTTATATGGGACCTATATATTTATTCATGAATTAACATGGGAACTATATATTTTTATATATTGATACTCGGACTTTTTATATATAATTTATGGGAGGTTGATATTTCTTTGTTTTTTTTGAAGGAAATTATTCGAGGTTCTATATTTATTTGATTCGATGTTCTATCTGTCTTATTCGGGTCTGGATATTAGTATTAGTTATTTTGTGCGGATTCAAAACTCTAATATAAAAAACAAATTTATAGTCAACTTCAAGTTTTAAATGGAAATTAAAGATAGACCAATTAATTGTAGACATTGTAGAAATTAAATTAAATTCTATTATATACATAAATAATTGCTACTAATTCATTGTTGATTTTTTATTTTCAAAATATTTTTTATTGGTCAAATAAATATCAATAGAGATGATGGTGATGAATACATTAGTCTTTTTTTGTTACATGAGTAAACATTAGCCTGTGGTGTTAAATTTTCTAACGCATTTAGTCAACCTCAAGTTTTAAATGGAAATTAAAGATAGACAAATTAATTGTAGAAATTAATTAAATTCTATTATATACACAAATACGGAGTAATTGCTACTAATTGATTGTTATTTTTTATTTTGGGAAATATTTTTTATTGGTCTAATAAATATCAATAGAGATGATGGTGATGAGCATACATTATAGTCTGTGGATGTAAACATTTCTATTTTATTGATAAAAGATTTTGTTTACGTCTATTAACTATAATATTTTTTTACCAAAAAAAATTATAAGAATTTTTATTTAGGAAAATAACTTTGCACGGGAAACAAAAGAAATTGGTCGATCAATAGAATCAGCTGAACAAAAGAATGATTTATTCTTCAAAAAAAAAAAACAAAAGAATGATTTATTCCTGTCATATTTTACTTACTTTTTTTTTTGTTGAGAAAACATACTTATTTCTCTTGTAAATTATGTTAAACTAATATATTTCTTAATTTTTTTTTTACAAATCTAAATTGTTTCTAATGTGATATATGCACATGTAATACACAATCATATATAAACAGAAAGTCCACAAAAATAAAAATTACATTGATAGAAAAAAACTACATATAAAATAAAAATTGCAAGAGAAAATATACAATAAAAATGAACTCAACACTATTGGAAAAATACATCATTTGATTAATTTATTGATACATATTCATCAAGTAATAAACTTTGAGTTTGATCCTGATTCAATCCATTTGGTGTGAATACGATGCATTTCTTCTTGCTTTTTTGATTGACTTCTCTGTCATGAATAATAAACCGAATTAATAAATAAATAAAATATAAACATCAAAAGGAAATAATATGAATTGTAAAAAAAACAGCATAAGTAATCACACAAAATAACCACATAAGAAATGTTGAAGAAAGAAGAAAAAAAAATAAAGAAATAAAAAAAAATGACTGTAAACAGAAAAATAATGAGTATTGAGAGAGATAAAATAAGAGAGAATGGAGTGGAAAATGTGTGATTTGAATGTTCAACCAAAGACCATTTTATATAGGGGAAGAAACATGGGTATATAAGTAATTTTATCCATAATATGCAATTAAACTGATTAATAACAAATATATTGATTCCTTTTTTGGTGAATGACATATTATGACTTTTTGTAGGAAATTTAATATTTAATGCACAAACTTTAGAAAGAAGCAAAAAAAATCATAAAAATTAAATGCTTATAATGCAATAATAAAATAAATTTGAAAAATTTATTAATTAATTTTGAAATTATTTCGTGAAATATTACTATTATAAAAATTATTTTACAAATACTTTATTTATTTAAAATATATAAACTGGTTACAATTTTTAGAATATATATATGTTTTTAATTCTTTTCTTTACTTTTTCAATATCAATCACTTGAATTTAAAGATACATATAAAATATAATTTTTTTTCTTTTTTATTTACATTTTACATATATATATATATATATATATATATAATGAATTTTGTAGTTTTAAAACAAAAAATTTTAAAAAAAATATGATGCACGAAATTTATAATATAATTTTCTTTAAAAAATATTTACAATCTAACCAATAATTAATAATATAATAATAATAATAATAATATGGAAATATAAAAGAATTTGAATTATTTGAATTTGAATTGTTTCCTTTTTAAAGCATATGATCAGAGAGAATTCATTTTGTTATAAAGTATTTAATTCATTTATGGCCAAAACAATATGAGAGAAGAATGATTTAGAGACTGTCACGTGTACATATTCATTTGAAAAAGGGCTCCTAAATAAGATTATTATAGATTATAGATATAGATTATAGATAAGAGTAGTAAGTTTTATGGGCTATGCAGGCCCAAAACCTTTGCTTAATATAAAAACTCAATAACCCTAATAATAAAACACACTCATCTTCTATTCTTCTCTTTTGTGTGTAGCCGCCACATCTCTTTCAATTTCTAACATTTTAGTTTTCTACTGCATATTGCAAACAAAATACACCTTCATTCATGAATAAGGAATAACAAAGGATATGGTACTTTATATTTAGATTCTTCTATATGTAGACAAGTGCTTATACAAGAATGAAAAAAAAAATCAAATCAAGCAAGTACCTTGTTTAAAATAAGACTTTTTGTCATTTTTTTATTTAGTAAAAGGCAAACACGGTCCAACCACACATTTCTTCTCTATTCTCACTTCTGCTTTTCTGTTGTTTGGTACTTTCTGAAAGAAAAAAAATTAACAAAAAAAAAATCTCAAAACAAACCCAGACCGACGGCTGGACCGCTCGTTTTCCGGTTTTTGCTGGTTTTTTGATTTATTTTTCGGTTCTTGTGTTGGCCGGTTTTGAGGTCAATTCAAACCGGATGAAGGTCTGGTTCACGGTCGAACCGCGTCCGGTCCGGTTTTCACTACCTTGCATATGTAAGAAAATTACACTTTAATGAAAGACAAACGCGCAATAAATAGTACTCGCAACATGGATTGAATATCAATATAATATCATTTTAAGGATTGAAGATAATTACACTTTTTTGTTTTAGAAATATCAATATAATATCTTTTTCTTATATTTTAAGGATTGAAGATTTTTGTTTGTTATAATAATTAAGAAAATTAGTTTTTATAAGCTAAAAAATTATTGAAATGAAAAAGAAAAAACATAAAATGAAAATACTGATTTGAAATATAAGAGTTTAAACTATAAAAATACTATTTTGGGCTGTTTCAAACTAAGAAGTGTTTCAAATGGCCCAAATCTTGAAAGGTTAAGTTTTCATAAAGGATTTTTTTTGCCACCCTATCCCATTTCTTTCACGTCTTATAAAATGACCAAAATATTCTTATTCGCTACTTAGGTGGAGTATTTATTATGGACCTATGTGTCTTCCTGAACGTATGCCTGAACTTCTGCCGGAGACGGGGGATCCACACTTTTATCGTTAATCTTGGAAGGACAGTCAGAATTGATATCAAAAGGATTGTTCTTACTATAGGTCGTAGTCTTGGTTTTTTCTAAGTCTCAACAATGTATTTGTGATTTGAGCCACTAGGGTTCCGTTAGATAGGAACTAGGGGTGTTCGCGGTGCGGTTTGGTTCGGTTATGAGCTAAAAAGTCATCCTAACCGCGAGATAAAAAAGCATGCGGTTCGGTTTGGTTGGGTTGATTTTTAAAAAGTCATCCAAACCAAACCAAACCAAACCAATGCGGTTAGGATCGGTTCGGTGGCGGCGGTTTACCGCGTTATAAAAAATATTACAATATTACTAACTTGTTACAAAATAAACATAGAAAATTTTAATTTATTTTATTGTTTATATGATATAATATGCATATATAGAAATTGTATATATATAAGAACTTATTTTTAATACCAACAATATAGTTTTGTATCGCATGAAATTATATGTTTGTACATCTTATTGTTTTATGGACTCAGTTTAGGTTGAGTTTGCTAAGTTGGACTAGATAATAGGTTGATTGCTACTAGTTGATAGAGTTAAGTTAAGTATTGCGGTTTGGTTCAGTTTTATGAAATGACAACCGCAAACCAAACCAAACCGTGCGGTTTAAAAGAAACATGATCCGTGCGGTTTATACTAAATGCGGTTTTTTGCGGTTTCGGTTTGGATTGGTTCGGTTTTGCGGTTTTACTTTTGGTTCGGTTCGGATACGATCACCCCTAATAGGAACAGATTTGATAAATATTGATAACTCTCGGATAGAGTATTAGAACGTGAAAATCCATTTGATAATGAACTATTGGTTCTAAACCATCTCTGGCGATCATTAAGGAGCGGATATGTAAAAAATTTCATGATATTCCTACACCAAAGATTTAACCCCCCCCCCCCCGAGACACCCGGCGTGTAGGGTGTCCGTTACTTAAGTATCGGATGACTATATTACTAAAACCCAAAAATAGAATCATGGAATCAGAAAAGGCAAGCCCCAAATGAAATTCAAACATAACTTTGTGGAATAGACACAAAAATTACATCAATTATATCTCTAGTGAAATTTGGTCGAAATTTTCAGCAGGGACGGAAAATCCCCACATGCCTAGATCTATCTTGAAGCATGGACCGAAATGTTTTCCAGGGTCGACATATTTTGGCTTCACAGAGATAATCAACTACCATATTTCAATGAATCACTATTGAATCTTTCGGCTAATCATACCGTACCCAAGTATTTAGGACACAAAAGTCCCCTGTCAATTACCATACCGCATCCAACCATGGTGACTAAAGAAGACCGATAGGTGCGGTATGATTAGCCAATGAAGGACTATGCGGCCATTTACAACGAAATGACAAAAATTCAAGACTAAAATAAATAAAACGAAACAGAAGAAGAGAACGAGAGGTGTGAGACCTCAAAATTTTGAAGGCTTCATTTTATACCCATTTTGACCGTACCAGTGGCCCATTAAAATTGATCACTTGATAGATCTTTAATTGAAGTAGGAGCAGTTAACCACCGACTCATGGATCGATTTATTGTTGTCAAATTATTGGATCAGTTTATTGTTGTCAATTTTTTCCTTTCTTGACTACATTATTATTCCCTATAGTGTCCCCCACTTTCCTTCTTCTACCCCCTACTAGCTTAGGATCATTCTTTCTTTCCGAAGAAGTTGAAGAATAACTAGGAAGATAGAGTAATATACACTGCAGTCTCTTAACCACTTTATTATATTTACTAAAGGCTCCACAAACATATACTTTAGAGAGACGTTTTGCTTGATTTCTTTAGTTCACATTTCTGGCAACAACTGTCTTCATTATTCATCTCTTAAGATAGGGTTGGAAACTAAACAATGGATCCATTATTAAAACTATAGGTGTGTTTGATTTGTTTAATAATAAAGGATTGAATATGACAACTTCAGCTATATTCTGTTTGATTTTAAAATTGTTCTTGGGACTGGATAAAAATAGAGATTTTTGTCTCTCACTGAACCAAGGGACAACGTTTTGTCATCTGTACAAATTGTCTAAAATACTAAAATAATATTTTGTTCACTAAACATCGTATAAGACAAAATTGTTCAATACCTTATATGATTCTCCTTTATTGGTTTTTCTTGTACTGTCCGATATTTACATTTTGTAGATCAAACGTACCCTAACATTGATATATGTTTAACCCCATCTCATTACTCTTCATTGCATCAATAAAAATAGAACATAAAATAAATCAATCTCAAATTTTCTCCCAACAAATTTTCTTGGGTTTCCTTTAGTCATGTTTCTCTTTTTATTTTTCTCTTCTCTTCTTATGACATCAAATATATTTTTAGAAGTCATACGCAATCATTAATAACTTTTTTCTCCGTCACTCTAACCTATGAAGTGAACAAAATGGATCATCTGCAATCGACTGCACCATAAAATCGGCTAGACAAGATACAAGCTCGAGATCAATACTTGTAACAAAATTTAATTAGGAAAAAGTGATTTACAGCATTCTCAAAGAACAACGAGCTATATGCATGAGTCATGTACATATCCCTCATGCTTCCCCTCATACCTAAATTAAATTTTGGCCTCTTTTTCTTAACTAAAACTAGTCTATTTTTAAATAAGTTTCAGGTCATACTATATACTCTTCTAATAATAAAAGAATAAAGATAATCAATATTCATCATACTAATTAAGTACCTCATAAACTGCCTCAAAATTTACCCACATAATAATTAATTAACATACTAATTCCTCTGAAAATTCATCAACTAAAAAGCAAAAGATAGCAAGCTCAACCTCTCTAGCTAACTCTTTTGTCTCCTCATCATTTTTCTTCCACCCAATTTCCTCTCTAGTAAAATCTTCTTCTATCATCATATCAATAGTGTTAGATTCCACTTCTTTCCACAACTCCATCTTCTTGCATACCCTTTTCATTACATTGTTCATATCTTGTGAACAATTAAGTTCTTTTTCTTCTTCCTTAATGAGATCATAAACAAGTCTCTTAAGAACTTCTTGGTCTTGCCATCTATCATGAACACTTGAATGGCACATGATTTCATTGACTATTTCTCTTAGAGCCTTTTCTTCATATGGTGCATCACTTTCATCTTCATCATCATCTTCGAAAAATGTTTCATACTCGTTATCTTCTTGCATTCTTTTCTCGAGTTCTAGTGGATCTAATTCTGCAAGTTGCTCGAATCTACGAAGTCTATCTAATAGTTGTTGCTTGGTTCCTGAAAATTTAATACACAAAAGGAAAATCAATGATAAATATCTTCATAAGAATAGCTTAATTTTGAAATAAAACTTGGCTGGGGCAGATGACCCACAGGCAGGTTCTTCTGGCCGAAATTAGTAATTAGTGAAGTCCGTGAATATTGATATGGGTTTTTGTATTTGGAAAAACTCTCCTAAAATATAGTATTATATAGAGTTACAGAGAAAAACAAATTTCTACATAATATCTTTTAAAATAACAAACTAATTTTAAAAATTCTAAACAGAAATATAAATCTTAATTCTTAATAACATCTAGTTTGAATATAAATCTAAAATATATTTAAATCTATAATCTTTAAAAGATATTTAGGCATTATTCTTATCTAATACTTCACAAACAACATGGTTACAAAAAAAATTGCTTAGACATTGCAAATTAAAACATCAAATTTCAACTTTTTTTATCTTTACACTATGAACAAATTTATTAACTCTTACAAGTAACAAGACATAGAGATAACAACAATAGGTATGCATAAAAGCTCTAGGGACAATGTGAAGTGAAGTAGTAGAAAATGGACACATTAAAAAAAATTGAAAGAAAAAATTCCCTCGATCACTATAGTCAACAAATCTTACATATCTTAACTGTTGATCAAGATCAGATTATTTATATTCTAATTTTAAAACATAAACTTAGAATTTGAATTATCCGATCTTCATCCAACTACAAAGATATATTAACAACATTGACTAGGATTTGTTTAGTGCACATTTGCTAAAATTAAAATGCCTAAAAAGGTCTTGAAGAATTCAAACTAAGTCAAGTGTTTAATGCACACATGTGAATGAAGCAATAACTCACATGGGTTGCATTGCAAATTGCAACATTTTGACCAAGTTAAATAAATCACAAATAAGAATACTAAATTCTCAACAACCAAAAATTACCATAAAAAAAAAAAAAAAAATTTTACCATCAAAACATGATGAAACCTCATATTGCTGAAAAAACCTTATACAAGACATTGAATAGAAGCATCAGAATCAAGACAGATTTTCTTCTGACATGAAAAAATTTTGTGGGTCATGTTGAAATTTATAACTATACATAAAGTGATTATGTCTTAATGGTTAAAACAAAGAGTGAGCCAAATTCACATTGAATGCAAAAATGCCTGGCTATATGATGAACTACTGTAATATTTAAATGGAACCCACACAGATGGATGTTAATATGTTTCAATTTGAGCACAATCATTTCACCAACTAGCACCTCTTATGGTATTTTTTGTAATGGACAATCAACTTTTTTTTAATAGAAATAAGACAATCAACTTTGAAGAAACGTGTATGATGGTATTTTGATGGAAAACGACTATACAACAAAAAATGACAAAAATATTAAAATAAAATAAAAAAAATTATCAATTTAATTTTATATTGTGCTTAATGAGAATGCAATGTTGGTACAAGTTTAAAATATGCAAGTACTATGCATGTATACATGATTGAGGGGTTTAAATTCTGATACATCTATTTATTTGGTGAAATTCTAAACTTTAAATAATATAAGAATAACATCTAAGTTTTAAAATATATTAAGGTCTTGTTTGGATAAACAACTTATTTTTAACTTATAGTACAAGCGTTTATTATCGCTTATCATGATAAACACTTATACATAAGTTTATATGAGCTATTTTTATAGCATCAAATATATATTAAATTAAATTTCTTTTGTTATAAGTTCTATTCATAAATTATCTTAAGAGAACTTATAAAAATAAGTTGAAAAAGCTTATAAAATGATGACATACTTTGTACATTGGTGTAGCTACACTCCAAATCATCATCATAATCGTTTTCATGGCAATCATCATCATAATCCTGAAAGGGTGGATCTAAAACAGATACTGGACTACACTGTTCCTTCTCTTCCTCATCTTCACCTGATTGGAATTTGTTCACACCGTCATCTCCATTATTTTCTTTGTCCTATCAAAAATCCACAACAACTTTAATTTAGAAAAATAATATTATAATTGGGGTAGTTAACATAATTTCTTAATCATTTCTAATTCTAATAATGTCTATGATATAGACTCAACACTTGATCCATAATTGGATTTTTTATTCATAAATTTGGGTTGTTATTGACTTTTATTTAATTTTAGGTGTACTTAATTGCTACTACACAAAAATACAAATGAGAAACTATACATTAGTAAATAGAATGTCGGAATCAGATAATAACCATAGAACAAACAAAAAACATAATAAAGTCATTATTTACTGAATAATAACCACCTGGTAGTGAAAAGTAATAAAGACACCAAACCAAATTCATTGAATTGACCTATTTTACCCTCTTATATAAATTGATATTTTAAATTTGGAAAAAATGAAAGGGTATAATTGTCATAGTAAATAGCAAAGTTCTGGCAAAATTATCAGTCATAGAAAAATCCGGATCTTATTTGCCGACATATTAACCACCACGGTACAAAGTACACTGTAAACTCACGAGTTTAACTCGGTGCTCCAACTCACTAGTTCACAAAGTACCGAGTCAGACCCGCCACTTGAATTGAACCATTGATACAAAATCAGCTGATATATATACAACATTTATTCTCAGCTGATAAAGTTGAATATACTTATTTATCAAAAAAAAAAAAATCAAATGTATATATATGTCTTTTAAATTTTCTATTTGTATTAAATAAGTCATTTAATTTTTTTTAGGTCCTTTAAGTTTTTATAATGTACATATCATACGTCATCAAGTCAAGTTAACAGTTACGTTATTTGTTTTAACGGAATATAACAAAAGGACCTAGATGATACAAAAAAACTTAAACGACTTACGTATGCATTTTAAAGAAAAAAATGAAAACCAAGCAATTAGTCTCAAATATTTAATATATAAATGTTGTATTTAACGTTATTTTTATAAGAACTATTTCCTATAGTCTAAAATAAGTGCAGTATTAACATTTTAACAATTTACACATTTTGTCAACAAAAAAAAAAACAATTGCATACACATAACAATGCAAAAAATTTACCATTAATATTATTAAATATGTATTATTAAAAATTAAGAAAAGTTTATAATTTTAAAGTATTTTTATTGAAACAATTCTATTTTTATTTTCATTATTAATATTTTTAACATTTGTCTTAAGAGAAATACTTGTGCGGACACAATCTCAAATGGTTAGGCATACTCACATTCAAAAAAATTAAAGAGAAAATAATTTAAATGATGTCATTAATGGACATCACTAATTTGTTTTAATTTATACGTGCTCAAATATATTTTATTTGAGTTTATGTCTATGTTATGTTAGTACTGGTAAAATAAGTTTAGGTTAGTTGAATGGACATTATATTATATATGCAGTGGTTATATTTATATTTCGGACATTTTATTTATTTATTTAAATGGTGAAATTTTTAGTAATTTAACAAAATATAATATTGTTCTATAAATCGTTAGTTGATTTCGTGGTGATTACAGCTGAATTTGGCAGGGAGTATCACTATTTAATCATGCAACTGCAATCGGAAGGGAGCTGAAAACACTTGATACCCTCGAACCAAATTAAATAGGTGGTGAAAGAAAATATAAATATATATATATATATTATCATTATAACTTAATTCAATCGGTTGAAATACCATTTATATATTTATATGTACGAGTCCGAATTCAAATCTAAAATCTCTTAATTATTTAAGAGCTAAATATCTAGCCTAAGTAGCATATTGCCGGATATAATGATTAAAATTGAAAATAAAAATTAGACACAAATTACAAAAGTGTAAATTATACTATATTTTTATTAAAAAAACATATATATATATTTTTTTGAATCAAACCTATATATTTAATCATATATATTTAAGAAAATGACAAACCTCTGTTTTGCGGCGACTAGGTGAATCCGCCGGAGAAGAAAACTCCGGCGTACGGTGGCCAGTGGAAGAAGACGCGCTCCTATCAAGAACAAAACGAAAAGGGCTTTCACAGAAAAACCCACGATGATCAAAACAAACACAATCTTCATTCTGTTTCTTCTTATTCATCACAAACTCTTCAACAAAATCACAAGAATTTCCACTACTCGAAGTTTCCATGTCTATCGATTTATCTTCATTACTTTCAGACCAAACAGCACTACTACTATTTCTTCCATTGCAAGAAGAACATGTAAACCCCACTTCACATGAACACACTCTTATTTCATTGTAACATTTTCTATCTCTTTTTCCAATTGAAGAATCCCATCTCAAAATATCCTTAACAGAAACATTATTATTATTACCTTCATTTTTGTTTCTGTTTCGTTGTGTTAGTTTCTTCAACAATGAACCAAAAACCCCAAAAGATTTGTTTTTGTTTTTGGGTTTTTTATTATTCTGAATTTTGAGAGCTGCTTCGAGTAAAAGCGACGCCGTTTTAGTAGGGATTTGAAGGAAGATAGCATTGGAAGAAGATGGGGTTTTTGTTGGTGAAGAGAATTCAAAAAGTGGTGAATTTTTTATATCTGGTGTGTTTTGGAATGAGAAAAAACAAGCATTTCTGCAGAGATTAACGGTTGTTGTTGTTGGTGGTGGTGGTGGTGGTTTTTGTTTCTTCAATTGTAAAGTGGTGTTTGTGGAAGGTCTTTTTAGTAAATTAATACGTTTTTCTGAAATGTAGTTTGTTAGAAGAAATGGTTCTTGATCTTCTTTGAGTAGTTCGTGTAAGTGCTTCTGAGCTGCTGCTGCTGCCATAATACAGAAATAATCTAATTAATGGTTTTGCCAAACAGAGCTTTAAGTAAAGTGTTGTTGTGAATTGTGATGTTGAAGAGGTTTTGAAGTGTGGTTTTTGAAAGGGTTAAATAGAAGGAGAAAATTTGAGAGAGAGGAAGGAATGAGGAGAGTTCGTGTGATTCAAATCTAAAGATGGGTTAAAATATCGAGGCAAAATAGAGGTAAATGAAAATATTGTTAAATTAATGGCATGGAAGGTGTAGAAATATTGCCAGTTGTATTTAATGAATTTTTAAATGAAATTGGGTGCAAACAAAATGAGTTTGACTTCACTCCATTTACTACTCCTCTGTTTATTCTTCAATTAAGAAAGAGATAGACATAATAAAAAATTTGTGAGATCCATTAAAAGTGAGTTCCACTAATGAATAAGTCTCACAAATCTTCTATTGTGTCTATCTCTCTCCTAAATATAAAATAAATGGAAGAGTAGTAAATGAAGTCAAACAAAATGGAGGTGTGCTAGGTCTTGGTTTGAGACTCTCACGATATTTTGTCGTTTATGGGGAAGACTTCAGCAACAAACACACAACCCTACTGGCTACTGCCTAGTAAATAGAGTATGTTTATTTAAGTATTACTCCCTCCGTTTTAAATTATATGTCACTTTGACATTTTTATACATATTAAGAAATGTAATCATTGTTGTATGGAAAAAAAAAATTATGAATTGATTTACAAAATTGTTCTTCATTTATGGTATTGAAAAAATAAATTGAAGAATTGAAAGAAGAGAGAGTAATAAATAGTTAAGGGTATAATAGGAAAAGTTGCATTAAATGTTTCATTGGTAATGTAAAGTGACATATAATTTTGTACAAATTTTTTCTTCAAAGTGACATATAATTTGAAACGGATGGAGTATTTATTAGAAATACTTTCGACCACTATCTTGCATGTTTCTCAAACTTCATTTAAGGGTTCTCTGACATTTAGTTCGTTGAATTATATGCTATCTACAATAGTCTCTTGCTGGCCAAAGACATAGGTATGGACGAACTTGTCCACCACTCTAATTACTTACATGGTGTCAGCCTAATCAAAGGTCCCCAAGTTAATTATCATATTCATGTTTGTTGATCCAAAATATCAATGAGCTTCTTTCTCAAACAAATCTTTCTCTTTACCTTACACTTAATTAGAAAGAGGAATCAATGTGTAGATTTCTTCACAAAACATGGAATCTCCTCAGTTGTCGACTTCTTGACTCATACTTCTACTTTAGAAGACGTTCGTATTCTTCTTAAGAACATGCAATGGAAACCTTCTTAGTTTATTTTTTAGCTTCCTAACAAAAAAAAACATAAGTGCTAAAAAATGGAAAAAACTTCTATACATACAGTTTTTACCTTTCCTTTCACAAAGAGATAGTTTTTTTAATTAAAAAACAGTTTTTTTTTTTTTTTAAAATGAAAAAACACCAAGAACTACATTTTTGTGAGTTGAATGGAAAAAACTGCAGTATATAAATGCATGTAAGTTTTGTCCTTAGAAAAATTACTTATAAGTGTTTTTTGTGTTTTCTAAAAATAAGTTATAAGTGAAGATGTAAAAATAAATTTTATTAATTATAAAGAAGAAAAAAGTAAACAAATTAATTGTAATTTACATTTAATTTAGAAAAATAAATAAAAGTAAATCTTAAAATTGAACAAACTCATAAAAGTTGATTTTTTTTTAAATTTATAATTTGAGATAAAAAAAAATTATTTTTTTGTTTATAAATTAAGACTGCAGGGTAGTTATTAAAATATTATAAATTATGGATCAATTAACTATTATGGAATTGTAATTTTGATTTAATTAAATCGAATTAGAGGATTGTTACTACTTAGTTACGACGTGGTTAGAAGGAAACAAGACAGGTAGTCAATCATAGTACTTACTTTGTGAATTGTGCGGTGAGCGTGAGACCCGGTTTGATTCTGGTTCTGGTTCTTGTCTCAGTGGTATATGGTGTGGTTCTGCTTCTTTTGTCGTGTCTTAGGGACTGGATTTTCCCTTGCCAACGGCTCTCACGCCCTGACTATTTAGAGGTCCGGTTTAAATATTAAAAATAAATTTTTAATAAAAAAATGTTAATGAATTCAAAAGAATTATTCTTGGTTCAAACGGTAAGAGTTTTTGTTGTCTTAAGCATGTGGTCGGGAGTTTTTGTACGCAGAAAATTCAGTTGGGAGTAAAAAAAATTTGTAATCAAGAAACGTGTAATTCTTTTTTTTTACTAAACATGTAATATTTTATGAACATTGGTAATATATAATTATTATTATAAGTTTCTCAAAATTAATCTATGGAATACATTTAAAGTTATTTTAGATTTTATGTAACATACTTTAGTTCTCTTCACTTCTGCTCTCCCTCCATGTTACTCGTGTCTTTTGTTTTACTTGTGGATGTAGAACCTAAACGGACTAGAGGTCCCTGTAAAATAGAAGAAGTAATTGCATATGCAGTATCGATGCTAGGGTTGACAAAGATCAATATCGTGAATTTGTTCATTATTAGTTCTCTGATACAAGTAAGTAAGTCATATATATTATGAGTAATACATTAAAATGCTTAATATTTGAACTAATATTTTATATCAATTGCTTAAAGTAAGTAAAATTAATAGGCAAAATTGTGCCAAGTTTGAAGATGTTCATTGCATGGGTACAAAAAGTCTCTCAAAACTTATTGATGAAAAGGTTTGTTTTTATTTGTACTTTTCATCGGGTGAATTGTATTTAGAAAACAATTTACATATCGATTGTATATTTGCTTTTAGATGAAAAGGGCAAAGGAGTTATGCTTCAACGTCAAAAAGACTATGAAACCGAATTGCTACTACTTTAGCTTAATTTATGAAACTAAACAGATAAATTTAGTATGATCTATGAAACTGCGGTTCACCTTTATGCATTTGATTAGAATTATGAAACAAAACTGACATGTGGATTTTATTAGAATATTCAAGGCACTTTTTTTTTAATCGGTATTGAAGACACTTATTAACTTGTTTAGTAAGTAGTAATAATGAAAGAAAACTGGTTTTTAATTAAAAAATTATCTCATTGTGAGAGGAAAAGTAAAAACTGCATATAATTTTTTTTAAGAAAAATATTAATTTCTAAATCAATTTCTTTAAAGTTGATTGAGGTCAAGTTCTGCTGAAAACAACTATTAAGTATTAATAGAACTTTATTTATTTCGCTGTTAAACTCTAAATTAACATAAACTCTTTTTTCTAAAATTCAGAGAACTAACACTAAATTTTTTTTGTAGCAGCTGCTAGGGTGGCGTTTAACCTACACAAATACTAAAATTTGTGTTCCATACCTCAAATGTAACATTAGCCATTGATTAATCATTTAATATTTCAATGGCAATGATTTTATAAGGGTACTTGGGTGTGAGATGTAGGCAACATTTTTTCTCCAACCAATAAATTTGTGTACTGACATAGCATCAGGGTTACAGTGTTTCATTGAAATTTTTAGTTTACATAAGTTTTTCATTGAACTTTTAAAGTATATCGTTTCTCACAAATAATTTTTTTCATTGAACTTAAATAATTTTTTTGACACATAGTACTTGAATAATTGAATATACATAATTACCGAAATAAATGAATATAGATTTAACTATACATTTCGTTCCTTACGTTTATTTTAGATGTCAGTTTAGTCCCTTATGTTTCTATTAAGTTTTAATTTAGTCATTTGTATCAGTTTTGTCACATGTGGCAGTCAGTTTGCATATGTGGACAGACGCGTGGATACTTGGACACACTCACATGTTGGAACAAAATTGGTTCAAATGAGAAATCTCTAAATCTTTATAAAGTTTTGATGATAACAAAGTATTAAATGAACAATTGGAGTACTAAAAATTGTTTCTAGTGGGCAGATAATGCTAAAAAAATTGTTTCGCTCAAAGAAGAGAAGTTAGGCTCTGAAATGACTCAGAAACTCTGGTAGAGTCAGTGGACATGAAGCCTCTCAAAAGCTCAAGATCTATCAGAAGCATGTAGAAGGTTCATCAGAGGCACAAAAGCGAATAACTTGAAAAATTGTTTTTTAAAGTGCCAAAATTCATTCCTTTACATGAACTGACCATTACTGTAGCGAAAACACAATCACCAAGGCCAGGAACGAAAGCAACATCAAAATTGCATTTTGCTCATCCCGGAGTTGGTTTTTCCCACCGTAACAAGCCTGGTGTTGTAGCCATACTCACATTGTTACGCTGTAGTTTATGAACTAAGTACCAATCATTCCAAGCATCAAAGACATGTCTTCAAATTTGGCTTGGCAACTGAGCATTGTCATACCAAATTTTATCATTATGATTGTGGCAAATGAACCAAAGTAACATAGTCACTCTTCCATGGGGAAATAAACGAAACCAACTAATACTAGCCATAGCCATGTCGAACCTTTCTTAAAAATAATGTTTATAAAATTTTTAAGATAAAATAATTTTTAAAACAATTTGAATAAAACTTGCTTATGTGGCATTTTAAAATTAAGACAAATATTTTAACGTCAATTTTTTAAAAATATTATATTTTTTTTAAAAACTAATATTTTAAAAACAAATTAAAATTAAAAGAAGTTTTAAAATTACAAGTAAATGACAAATTGCTTTTGCTAAAATCGCACAATAGTGAAACATAGGTGGTTAAAATCGCACAATTGAAATATGGGGGCAAAATTGTACAATTGTAAAACTTTAGGGGTCAAAACTGCATTTAAACCTTAATTTTATTAAAGAATCTTATATACCGACTTATTCGTGTTACCAAACAAAATATGAATCTTATATTTTCTGAATAAAAAAACGTATGGATCTCATATAGAAAAAATAGCATTATGCTAACTAGTACTTTTAGAACACTAAATATGAAAACAAAAATGATATATTTTACAATAAAAATAACATTATTTAAAAAATTGGGGTTATGCTAACTAGTACTTTTAGAACAATAGTCAAGTCCCCGTGAGATTATATAGCTCAGTCGGCATGGATATCACATTAAATATGTGGGAGATGAGTTCGAACCCCAAACAATACTAACTTATTCGTGTTATAAATGCAGTTTTGCCCCCTGTTTTAATTAAATCGGAATTTTACCCTCTATGTTTTAAAACCAGAAAAATAGTAAAAATACAAAAAAAAAAAAGTAAAATGCAGTAAAAAAACCAGAAAAATAGTAAAAATACAAAAAAAAAATAACCAGTAAAAATCCAGAAAAGTAAGAAAAAAAGCATAAAAAACTGTCAATTAAAAAGACAATAAAAATACCTAGAGTTTACTTGATATTTTTTGAATTTTTTTAGTAATTTTTTCATTAAAAAAAAAACAATATTTAATAATAAATAATTAATGACATGAAAAATAATATTACACATCACCGCTGCTATATAAACAAAATAGGGGGCAAAATCCAAAAAAAAAAACAGGGGGGTGAAAGTCCAAATTTTAAAACACGGAGGATAAAATTCCGATTTAATCAAAATAAGGGGGCAAAACTACATTTAAACCCTTACTTATTTTAATGGTAAAATTTGTAGCCATCAAACTACTTGACAAAAAAAATATCAACTACACAAATTTTAAGATAATTTTTTCTATATTTAATTTCTTTAACTGGTGCCCAAGGACACTAATACGCATTTAATAAAAAATTAAGTATGAATGCATGACAAAAAAAAAATTATGAATGTTTGTCAAATTAAAGCGAAACCATGAACTTTCCCAAAATACAAACACTGCAAGATCTGCGCTACTGTTCGCACACTTTTGCTTTTTGGTTGGAAAAAGTTGCATACTTCTCACACCAACTCACCCTTCTCAAATCAATGCCATTGAAATTTTAACATGTAAATCAATGGCTAATGTTGTATTTAGGTATGGTACACAAATTTTATCACTTGTGTATACTAAATGCCACCAGCTGCTAGTGTTTGGCTAGAAAACGATTTATAATTTGAGAGGGAAGGAAAAAAAGACAAAGAGGACATTGTGTAATAAAAGCACCGTCATTAGGTGTACCCCACATAATATAGCCAATGGTGTGAGTTATTTTCACACGTGTCTGATTATTTGTTCCCCAAACAGTGACGTAGTGCATCCTAGTCACTACATTGGATTCTCTTCTCCGTCCTCAGCTCAGGTGCAATGCATGCGCACACTTTTATCACCAAACCTTTCTGTCGTGTGTGTGGATCTCTAATTTAAAGATTTTAATTATTAATTATTAAACGGAATAAAATATGTTTACAAGATTGTTTGTTTGCTATATAGTATTCAACGTTTTCTTTTCTGTGGTGAAAATTTGAGGCAGCAGAAATGGAAAATGTAGAATTGTACTCTCTCAACTATTTTTTTTAATTCTGGAGTTTTGTTAAATTTAATGTTTCTAATTAATTATTCATTTAGTGATTTAAGAATACGAATTGTTAATTGTATCATTTGTCAATTATTCTTATTTTTTAAAAGAAAACTAATTAATGTTATACTTGGAAAACTAAATTCTTATATTTTTTTATAAGCAATTTTACCTTGGACCTTCAGCTCCTTAACCCCGCTCAATTGGCTTAACCAGCTGGGCTACCAATCCCACCCCAATTCTTATATTTTTTTATTTTTTTTTATATATAACATATTAAATATATTTGTTTTTTTGTACATAACATATTTAATTTATTGGAAAGAGAAAGCATGTGCAACAAAATATGAATGAGTGAAATGTCAAATACCCCTGAAATTTCAAAATTCGTCAAATATCCCCTTGAAAATTTGAAAATAGGCAAATTCCCCCCGAAATTGTAAAACGTCAATCAAATTGCCTCCTGCTTCGTTTGCTCCGTCTATTTTGAGCCTTTAAAAGGTCATTTTTTTAGTATTCAACCTTCATGCAACCAGGTTAATAACAAGGAACCAAAACAACAAAACTATCATCACCAGAATCATCCTCATCATCATTCTCACTGCTTTCAAAATCATAACCAAAGTGGTTCTAACCACCCAATAGATCAATCTGAGTCATCAGATTCAGAACCAGAAAAGAAACACACATCACCAACACCACACTCTTTATCAATTTTTGTCTCATCCACATCTTTTCCTCTCTTTTCCTAATTAAAATAGACGGAGTAAATGAAGTAGGAGGCAATTTGATTGACATTTGACAATTTTAGGGGGGTATTTGCCTATTTCAAAATTTCAAGGGGGTATTTGATGAATTTTAAAATTTCAGGGGGGTATTTGACATTTTACTCAAATATGAATTTATTGGTGAATTAAAATTAGGGTATAATAGGAAGATAAGGTGCAAAATACACTTTCTTAATTTATTGTTACTATTCTAAATGAACACTTATAAAAAACGGAGGTAGTATATAGTATAATATTCCTAATTATTATGGACAATCATCTTGCAAATTACAGATCGATTTTTTATAGTTAATTTAGGTTTAACCAAAACTCTAAATAGTTAGTTGATAATAGGAAGATAAGGTGCAAAATACACTTTCTTAATTTATTGTTACTATTCTAAATGAACACTTATAAAAAACGGAGGTAGTATATAGTATAATATTCCTAATTATTATGGACAATCATCTTGCAAATTACAGATCGATTTTTTATAGTTAATTTAGGTTTAACCAAAACTCTAAATAGTTAGTTGATTTAGTGGTGATTAACGCTGAACTTAGTAGGAATGATCACTGTTCGATTTTCCACAACTGTGGTTGGAAGAGGTTGAAACCAATTGATATTAAAATTGATCCCCGAATCAGATTAAGCAGTTCAGCGGACTGGATACTAGTGAGAAAAACCTAAAAAAAAGGCAAAAATACATCAGCGGTCCTTTATCTTATTTATTTGTAACACTTAATTTGGTCCTTTATCTTCTATATTTGTAACACTTCAGTCATTTTTCTCATTTTTTATTAAAAAATACTGACGTGGCTTGCCACATCAGATAATTTTATTTTTTTAAATATTTTTATATTAAAAAAATCAGAAAAATGAAAAGATCTTTGTATTCTCCACATCCCCATCGTCTTCACCCTCTACAATTGTTTCAAGAAGGAAAAATGTTTGATGAACAACAAACATGTTTGCAAACATAAATCCAAACAAATCCATGAGGTAACTAACAACATTATTATTATGCATGCGGTTCAAATCTCTACTAATCTCAACATTCATTCAATGATAATTAATTTTCGGTTTAAACCTCAACATTCATTCATTCAACATTATTAGCCAATTGCCTAATTACTCAAGAACCACAATTATTTCCAAGCCTATGAACTATTGAATCAAATTTAGGATTTATTGAGAATTTGGGGTTTTGATTTTTTGTGTTTAAAAAAAGATTTGAGGTTAACATAACAAAGATTGATGATATTGCGGGGTATATTTGTGTAGAAATTTTTTGATTTAAGAAAGATGATGAGATCCAAAGGAAGAAGATGAAGATTTCAAGAAATTAATGAGGATCTTAATTTTTTCAATTTTTTTTAATTTTTTTAATAAAAATATATTTAAAAAAATAAAATTATCTGATGTGGCTTGCCACATCAGTATTTTAAAAAAAAAGTAAGAAAAAGGACTGATGTGTTATAAATGTACAAGATAAAGGACAAATATGTTACAAACAAAAGATAAAGGATTAAAGTGTTACAAATTAATAAGATAAATACTCCTGATATATTTTTGCAAAACAAAACTATAAAGTTAATCAAAGAATATCTAAATTTCATGGAGATATATGTTATTAGGACATTCAAGTCGCACTCCATATGAATATGACTGATCTTAGACGTGAGGATCATGCTTTAAGAGTAGGGCTAAAAATGAGTCAAGTTGAGTCAAACTCGTCTGAGCTCGACTCGATTGGAATTGGTTCAGCTCAAAATTCAACTCAAGTTTGATTCGAACTATTTTTTAGCTCGAGTTCGGCTCATTTAAAATAACAGTTCGATTCGGCTCGTTAGGTTGAACTAATTTGTTTGAATTTTTTTCAAAGTAATTTTTTTCAAAAAAGCACAAGCACTTAAATGGATAATAAATGTTGTTTTTGGTATGAAAAAATAATTTTTCGAAAATAATAGAACTGAAGATTTTATTGGCTGAGTCGCGTACTAGGTCGCTTTCTTTAAGACGTTTCGCGGAACTGCTTAAAATTGTGCAAAGCAGGCTACAACCAACCGCGCCGTCCCCAAGATAAAACAACCTTGTTCAATAAGAACCGATCAATCACTGCACTGTAATGATCGGACAAGGAACACCTTCTTGAATGGCTCAACAAAACCACTCGAAAATTGATATAATAATATCAATCTTTATCGATACAACAATATCGATACTGATACAACAATATCAGTTCCAACCAATGAAACACAAAAGAAAATGAAATATATGGAGAATGAATTTTTTTTTTCTTCGAGAGAGGAGTTTGTTTCTGACTTGTGTAATGTGTTGTTTTTTTCTTCTTGTTTGAGGAAGCAGCTTGCTTTGCATATATGCCAATAAAAATAAAACGGACAAGTCAAGGAATTAAGTGGTATTACACTAGCACCCAAGCAAAACCGATCCTCTAGAATAGTAACGTAGGGGACATGTTTTATGCATGGATTAATTGGAAAATCTGATTACTAACGGAAAGAATCAAGGTGCAGCAGCGGGTGATGAGTCAGCTAAAGCAAGACTTAATTAACTAAAAAATTAGTTAATTTTGTGACAAAAAAATATTAGTCACTTTAGGATATATAAACACTACTAAAGAGTGTGTTCTAAGAAATGTAGGATTTTTTCCCACTTTTTTTAATTCACACTCCTTAGTTCCAAGTCCTACAAGACCAATGTGTTTATCCCATTTTATTTCCAATCACAATGGATCAACTTCCACACATTAAATGAACCTAATCAAGTTCATTTTCCAACAATCCCCCACTTGAATTTAAAAAAGTGTTTCAGAGGTTTCTAAAAGATTGTGCATAAGCAAAAGTGTCAATGACTTGAACTTTTGCATAGCGAGTAAGAGCCCGATTTAGCAAGAGTGACACTTGTCTTGAACTCTATCTCGGATTTTTCTCAAACCCGCACACAACCTTTCCACAAGGTGTTTCTTTGTAGCCCGTGCTTTTAATGGCCCTGCACGTTAATCCCGGTTTCATGAACGCTCTAGGAATTCGCCTCTAAATTCCATAGGAACCGGCCTCAGTTCCACATTCATATAGGTGAGTCTATCAAGAGTACTCCTGAAGCTCGATACTCCACTCATACAGAGTATAGATCTCATTAAGAGTTTCAACTCATCCTTTCGCTTTCAGGAATCATGCTTTTCTTATTTTTACTTGCATGATCATCATTAACTCCTCACGACTTGTTATTACCCGTTGAACCTATTTCTTGGGATCTCCAGTCATTTAGGTTGGATTTCCATCATGAGAAATTCATATAGGCATTAGTCCCATCTTTTTAGATGTATTGTGGACTTTTTCTCTAGCTAATCCTTTCGTCAAAGGATCCGCTAAATTGTCATCAGTGCGTACATGATCCACTCTCACAGCACCTTTAGTGATCATCTCTCTCACTGTGCTGTGCTTACGTCTTATTTGACGTTTCTTGCCATTATAGAATCGATTCTCAATTTTAGCAATAGCCGCGGTACTATCGCAGTGGATCAACACAGCTGACATAGGTTTTTCCCACAAGGGAATCTCAGATAGCAAACATCTCAACCAACTTGCTTCTTCACTGGCAGTGGCAAGTGCTATCATTTCAGACTCCATAGTGGACTGAGCCAATATGGTCTGTTTCTTTGATTTCCACGACACAGCTCCTCCAGCTATACTAAATATATAGCCACGGGTCGCTTTGGAATCATCCGACAGGGTGTTCCAATCAGCATCACTGTACCCTTCAAGGACAACAGGAAATCTTTTATAATGTAATCCGAGATTCATGGTCCTTTTAAGGTACCTCATGACTCTCTCAATGGCTTGCCAATGCTCATTACTAGGCCTGCTAGTAAACCGACACAACAGTCCCACAACGTAGGGTATGTCGGGTCTGGTACAATCAGTGGCATACCTAAGAGTGCCAATGATGCTCGCATATTCAGTTTGTCTTACGCTCTCGCCAGTGTTCTTAAACAATTTTACACTGGGATCATACAGCGTACAAGCAGGTTTACAGTCAAAGTAATTATATTTCTTTAGAATCTTTTCCACATAGTGGCTTTGATCCAAAGTTATTCCGTCCTTTGACCTTGTGATCTTGATCCCAAGAATCACACTTGTCTCTCCAAGGTCTTTCATATCAAAGTTGTTACGCAACAATGATTTCACTGCATTTACAGCAGTCATGTTTGATCCAAAGATGAGTAAATCGTCTACATAGAGACATACAATAGTGCAAATGCCATTTTCATATTTATAATAAATGCATTTGTCACTTTCATTCACTTTGAATCCGTTTGAGATCATCAAATCATCAAACTTTACATGCCATTGTTATGGTGCTTGTTTAAGTCCATACAAGGATTTATCTAACTTACAGACCATATGTTCTTTTCCATGTATTACAAATCCTTCAGGTTGTTCCATATAGATTTCTTCTTCTAAGTCACCATTTAAAAAAGCAGTCTTAACATCCATTTGGTGTACTATTAAATTATAAATAGCGGCAATTGAAATTAGTACCCTTATGGATGTTATTCGAGTGACCGGGGAAAAAGTGTCGAAGAAATCTATATTTTCTCTTTGTCTAAAACCTTTGGCAACAAGGCGAGCCTTGTATTTATCAACAGTACCATCTGGTTTTAGCTTCTTTTTCAAAATCCATTTACAACCAATCGATTTGCAACCAGGAGGCAACTCTACTAAGTGCCAGGTCCCGTTAGATTCAAGAGATTCCATCTCATCATTTATAGCTTCTTGCCATAAATCAGCATCCAAAGATGACAAGGCTTCTGTAAGACTTGTAGGGTCATCTTCTAAAGAATATACCGAATAATCTGGTCCATAATCTTTAGCTTCTCTTACTCTTTTACTTCTACGAAGTTCAACTTCTACTGCTTCGTTGCTCTCGGAATCTTTTATCACAGGAATGTGACTTGATTCGTTGCCCCCACTGTTTGTGGATACATTGCCCCCACTATTTCTTGATTTAAAGGGGAATTTATCTTCATAGAAATCAGCATCAACTGATTCTATGATCACTTTAGCATTCAGATCATAAAACCTATATGCTTTACTATTTGCTGCATAGCCAATGAACACACATTCATAGGCACGACTAGCGAGTTTAACCCGCTTCGGATCCGGTATCCTGACATAGGCTAGACATCCCCAGGTTCTCAAATAAGACAAGTTTGGTTGTCTTTTCTTCAATATCTCATACGGAGAAATCATATTATTAGCCTTGGGAATTCTATTCAGGACATAGCAAACAGTCAACAAAATTTCTCCCCACCAGTGTGAGGCAGCACCAGAATGGAGCATACTAGCTACAACTAGTTCGGTAAGAGTTCTATTTTTTCTTTCTGCTTTACCATTCATTTCAGGTGAATATGGCGCAGTCGTTTCATGTATAATTCCATGTTCTTTATAAAATTTATTGCATAAAATAGAATCATACTCAGTTCCCCTATCGCTACGAAGCCTTTTTATTTTCTTACTAAATTGATTTTCAATTTCATTCACAAAAATCTTAAACATGTCAAGCGCTTCATGTTTATTCTTCATTAGATATACAACAGTATAATCAGAACAATCGTCAATAAAAGTGATAAAATATCGTTTACCGTTTCTAGTCAACGTTCCATCAAGTTCACATATATCAGAATGAATTAAATCTAATGGTTCAGATTCTCTAATTACTGTTTTATGTGAAGTTTTAGTTATTTTCGGTTGACTACAAAATTCACATTTTTCTATGTTATTGTTATTTAACTTTGGAATTAATCCTACGTTGATTAAATTAAAAATAGATTTTTTTCCAACATGACATAGTCTAGAATGCCAAATATTAAAATCACACACATAGTAAACGGAAGGAGAAATTTTATTAAAATCAACATTTAACTTAAACATGTCATCAGTAGCGTACCCTTTCCCAATAAAAATACCATTCTTAGTGATGGTGTACAAATTTGCCCCAATAGTTTGATTAAACCCAGCCTTATTAAGAAGAAAACCATAAACTAAATTCTTTCTAATGTCAGGCACATGCATGACATCCTTCAAGATCAGAGTCTTTCCAGAGGTGAACTTCAATTCAACATCACCAATACCAGCAACATTAGAAGTGTGAGCATTTCCCATCTGCACATTCTTATTTTCAGCAGCAGTGTATGTTTTAAACATAGCACGTTCATAACAGATATGACGGGTAGCGCCAGTATCTATCCACCAACCATATTGATTTCGGTGATCATAGCCGAATATGGCTCTTCAGTCAGGTTAGCCTGTGCATTAGGGGCAGCAGCAGGTTTGTTCCTGAATCTACATTTCTTTGCATAATGACCAGACTTTCCACAAGTGAAACATGTTATACCACTTGCACCACCTGAGCCACCTGCACCATTGTCATTTCTTGGTGGCTGCTGTTTAGCATTATGGGCCCTTGCAGGGTTACCATTCTTATTTCGGTTCATTTAACTGCGGTTCTGATTCTTAAATGGTTTGCCTCCAGGCTTCAGAACCGAACCGAATTTCTTTTTGTTATCGGTGACCACATAGGCCTCTTCTTTCTGATCTTGTTCCTGGATTCCTCTTCAATTCGGAGGCGAGTAATCAGACTTTCAATGAAAAATTATTTTGTTTTGTGACGAAGTCGGTTTTTAAAATCTTTCCAACTTGGGGGCAGTTTGTCTATCATCACAGCAATCTGAAATTGTTCACCAAGAGCCATACCTTCGATTATAATTTCATGAGCAATTTTCTGCAAATCGTGAGATTGTGCCTCCACAGACCTTTCATCAACCATCTGGTACTTCAGGTATCGACTCACAACATATTTTTTCACACCAGCCTCCTCGGTATCATACTTCTTTTTCAGCGCCTCCCAAACATCTTTAGCACTTTTGTAAGTACTGTAATAATCATACAGATCATCACAAAGACCATTTATAATATAGCCTTTACATAAATAATCATTATCCAACCAGAGTTGTTGTTCCTTTTTCAATTGAAGCTCTTGGGCTTTAATCTGTGCAGCAGCAGGATCAATCGAATCCTTTTCTTTTTGTTTTTCAGCATCAGATTTTTCACCGTTTTCACCATTTATGGTGAGAGTTTGAGTTGTTCCTGAACTTGAACCAGCAGTAACATCAAGAGGCATCTCGTCACTTAAAACGTGGACAACTTTTTTCAAGGTTAAGAAAAAGAACATTTTTTATTGCCAACGTTTGAAGTGGAGTCCTTTAAACTTAAACGGTCTTTCAGTTGCACCAACAACCGAATTGCCAATAACCTCTTCAGTATCCATAGCAGTTTTGAAAACGTCTTAAAATTCTTGTTTTTGGTATGAAAAAATAATTTTTCGAAAATAATAGAACTGAAGATTTTATTGGCTGAGTCGCGTACTAGGTCGCTTTCTTTAAGACGTTTCGCGGAACTGCTTAAAATTGTGCAAAGCAGGCTACAACCAACCGCGCCGTCCCCAGGATAAAACAGCCCTGTTCAATCAGAACCGATCAATCACTGCACTGTAATGATCGGACAAGGAACACCTTCTTGAATGGCTCAACAAAACCACTCGAAAATTGATATAATAATATCAATCTTTATCGATACAACAATATCGATACTGATAACACAATATCAGTTCCAACCAATGAAACACAAAAGAAAATGAAATATATGGAGAATGAATTTTTTTTTTTCTTCGAGAGAGGAGTTTGTTTCTGACTTGTGTAATGTGTTGTTTTTTTTTCTTGTTTGAGGAAGCAGCTTGCTTTGCATATATGCCAATAAAAATAAAACGGACAAGTCAAGGAATTAAGTGGTATTACACTAGCACCCAAGCAAAACCGATCCTCTAGAATAGTAACGTAGGGGACATGTTTTATGCATGGATTAATTGGAAAATCTGATTACTAACGGAAAGAATCAAGGTGCAGCAGCGGGTGATGAGTCAGCTAAAGCAAGACTTAATTAACTAAAAAATTAGTTAATTTTGTGACAAAAAAATATTAGTCACTTTAGGATATATAAACACTACTAAAGAGTGTGTTCTAAGAAATGTAGGATTTTTTCCCAGTTTTTTTCATTCACACTCCTTAGTTCCCAGTCCTACAAGACTAATGTGTTTATCCCATTTTATTTCCAATCTCAATGGATCAACTTCCACACATTAAATGAACCTAATCAAGTTCATTTTCCAACAATAAAAATTATTAATTAGGTAATACATGAAGTAATGATTCACGCTGCTCATTTTATAGATAAATTGTTCCCTATTTTTTCACAAAACTTTCGATGGGGGACTCTTGAAGCTTACTATTATACTACTTGCTTACTATTATACTTGCTAATATTACTAATTACTATTGTAATTAGTTCAACTCATGAGTCAATCGAGTCGAACTATATATAGTTCAAGTTCAATTTATTTATTTAGCGAATTTAATTTTCAACTTAAGTTCGACGCATCTGATTCACGAATCAAGTTCATGAGTTAATTATTGAATCGAGTTTTGAATTAATGTATAGCCTAAGAGTGTGTTTGGATGATTTGACGTAATGTAATGTTTTGAGGGAATTCAAATGATTTAAGGTAAATTCCATTGTTTGGATGATAATTTGAAGAATTTCCAAAATGATGGAATTTTATGAAGTATTTTGTTCAAGTCAAATTTATGGAATTTCAAATGACAGCTAAAAGAAAGGAATTTCAAATTCCTTCCTATCTATAAACGTTAAAAAATTACAAATTGATTGAAAACTCTAAAATCAGCCGAAAAATCTAAAACGACCTTAAACACGACCTAAACCCCAAAATGGGTTAAAATAACTAAAATCGGCCGAAATACCTAAAATTGGTTGAAAACCAAAAAATCGACCTTAAACCCGACCAGAACCCAAAAATCGGCTGAAAAACCTAAAATCAGCTAAAATAAAATCGACCGAAAACCCAAAAATCGACCCTAAACCTGATCATAACCCGAAAATCGGCTGAAAAACCTAAAATATGCGATAAACTCTAAAAACGACTGAAAACTCAAAAAAAGACCATAAACTTGAACCCAAAAATCGGCCGAAAAACAAAAAATATGCTATAAACCCCAAAATCAACCGAAAACCGTTAAAATGCGTAAAATCGGCTATAAAACCTAAAATCGCCCGAAAATCCTAAATTCGGCCGAAAACCCAAAAATCGGCTAAAAACCCTAAAATTGGCCGAAAACCCAAAAATCGACCCTAAACCTGATCAGAACCCAAAAATCGGCCGAAAAACCTAAAATCGGCTATAAAACCCAAAATCAACCGAAAACCGTCAAAATAACTAAAATCGGCCAAAAAACCTAAAATCGACTGAAAACCCAAAAAATCATCCGAAAACCCAAAATTAGACAATAAACCCGACTAGAATACAAAATTCAGCAGAAAAACCTAAAATCGTCTGAAAACCCGACCAGGACCCAAAAATTGCTGAAAAACCTAAAATCGGCCAAAAACCAAAAAAATCAGCCGAAAAACCTAAATCGTCCGATTTTAGGTTTTTTGGCTGATTTTTTGGGTTTAGGGTCGATTTTATGGTTTTTGCCTGATTTTGGTTTTTTCGGCCGATTTTATGGGTTATAGTCGATTGTAGGGTTTTTTTATCCGATTTTAGGATTTCTGGCTGATTTTTTGGATTTTCTGCCGATTTTCGGTTTTTTTGACCGATTTTTTGTTTTTGCCCGATTTTATGGTTTAAACTTTAAAGTCGATTTAAGGTTTTTCCAGTTGATTTTTTGGGTTTTCGACCGATTTTTGGGGTTATAGTCGATTTTAGGGATTTCGGCCGATTTTATGCTTTATAGTCGATTTTTGGGTTTTCGGCCGATTTTTTGGGTTTTCGACCAATTTTTGGGGTTATAGTCGATTCTAGGATTTTTGGTCAATTTTATGTTTTCTGCCGATTTTTTGGGTTTAGGGTTGATTTTATTAAGATAAATAAAATTAAATTAAGGAAATTCAATTATATTACCCAAACAAAGAATTTTACAATTGATGAAATTTCACCACTTTATCCAAACAAAGGAATTTGAATATTAAGGGAATTCAATTGAATTGCCTAGCTAGTATTTAAAATCCCTTAAATTTCTAAAATTTCCCATCCAAGCACACTCTAATGGGAAATTACATCCTGGTATGCTAGCTAAATTGAGAGACAATGGCCTAGATTCTTTCTTTGTTCGTTAGTCGCTCCCTTATCTTTTCTGTCCTATCTTTTTTAATAGAAGTCCTAAGAGTGTCATTTATAGAGAAATTAGTCTAGTTTGTTTTGTTTTGGTTTTTTCTTTCTTTCATGTAACTAAAATAATAGTACTCTTTTTGTAATACTCTTTTTAATACTCTTATAAAGAGGTAATTTTTTTTTATCAAAAAATAATTTTCTTTTATTTTTTTTAAATGAAAAAACACAAATAACCACCACTTTGTGAGTGGAAAAATAAGAAATGAATGTATAGAAATGCATGTAAGTTTTGTTCATAAAATAAATTATAATTTTTTTTTTAAAAAATACTTTACATTTAATTAAGATGAATAAATAAAATTGAAAATAAAAAATAAATAAATGATTACTCTTACACTACCTTAGATTTGTCCTATACTAAGACAATTTCCTACGTACCAAAATGAACCACGTCGTTAGCATGGGGAAAATATGGCTTTTGTAGTTTTTGTTGTTGTTGGTGATGTTTCCATCCCCAATTACTCTAATTGTTACTTGTAGTATTTTTCTAATGGTTCTGGTCAAACATATTCTACTTATTAGTATAAAAAAATTAATTTGGAGACTTCGAATAGTACAAAAGAACGACTACGACATTTAGTAAAATAGTATATAAATTAAAATTAAATAGGTGACTGAGTCACTCCAAAGCAGACATGAAAATCTTTCTTTAAGGCATTACGGAGACAAAACCACACCTTCTATAATAAGGGTATCCAGTAATGTATTGGGAAAACGACACATTGCACCAATTTATCTCTTTCTTCACTACCAAAAATTCGAACTAGAGGGTTCTCTTTCATTTTTTTTTCCTACCTTTTTTGTTATTGATAAAACTAGAGGTTCTCTTATGTAGCAATGCAATTTTTGTGGACATTTACTTTCAATTTATGAAATTTTTCTCTATTTTAATTTTTTAAAATTAACGTTAATTATTAATGTTGACTTTATTTGTGAATAGTGTGCATGAAATCCAGTCATTCTATTAAAAAAGGCTTCGCCATGAAAAAAGTTAAGCAAGTAAATCCTAAGTAATAAGCTTTTTTTTTTTTTTAAATGACAAAAGGATATATATATATATATATATATATAACGAGAGTCTGAGCACAAATCAGGAGTACCAGCAGTATTCACCGACAAAAAAGGAAAAAGATCTAAAACAAAAACAACAAAAAAGAACTTTCAAAGAATAGAAACCACCACAACCACCTAGAGAAGACATCAAAATAGGGGGAATGAGGAAAAACCAACTAAACGTGAGCACCCAAAGAGATACTACTCAACCAAAACTTGATAAATCTATGCACCACAAGCTCACCTTGATCCTAAAGCTGAATGAGTTAATACCAATTTCATGAAAACATGATTTTGTGTATTATTATTATTATTATTATTATTATTATTATTGTTGTTGAATATGTAGTTGAGTTAATACCGAGTTAAAGATTTTTTTTGGTGGAATTTTTTGCAAGGATAATTTGAAGTGCTTTTTGATTTAATATTGGTTTTTTTAACCGCGAGTTTATATTAATAGTATTATTGTAGAATACGAAGTAATTAAGTTTCCTACTGTCAATTTAACTTAATTTTTTTTTATAAGGTCAATTTAACTTAATTTTATAATAATATAAAAATTATTAAAAATAGTATGGTCCCTTTTGCACCATATCCATATTAAACGCATATAATTATTAAAATTGGACATGATTGTTCATAAAAATTTTATATCAAGTTTTATACAACTTTTTTGACTAAAGACAACTTATATAACACTATTCTTGACGCATGCAGTTTTTTAAAAATAATTTCTTCGTAAACTTTAAATAAATGCATTATATGGAACATGTTGTTAGTTAGGGAGTGAATAATTAAAGTAATAGATATGGAACCAATATTTTAAATTAATGTATGTATATGAATTGATCATGTTCTACCATACTGAAATTACAATTAACTTAATTGCATGACTATTTGCGGCAACATCGTCGTTTGGTTCTTATATGAGTAAACATGTTCTTGTCTTCATGCTGTGATTATACCTCGTCGATGTGAAAACTTGCATGAATGATTGAATTAATATATAAATATGTATCGTGATGGGAATCCAATGTAAAGTTTTGTGTAATGAATCATTGAAGTAAATATCGTGGAGGCTTCTTCATGGATCCAAATTACTCGACAAGATCCTTGGCAACTGACATTAAATCAATTTATTTTGATATTGTTGCTTCTATATATTCATTATGATATTTTGTACCTCATACTGTAATTTCTAGTTTGTTACGTGATTTTTTCCAATTTGTAGCGATTGTTTAAGACAAAAAATAAAATAAAAAAATAAGCATATGGGGCCATTTAATATCCTCAGTGAAAATATGTGGGTTAAAATAAGTTTTTCATCATTTATAATATCTCTTATTTTAAATTTTACGAACGTATATTTGTACTAGATTGTACTATTGTGTCCTTGATTTTTAAGATGTGAACATAAATTTGGATGATGAACAATGATTGTGCAATCATAATGTGATTAACGGTTTAGATAATTCTCAATTTAAGATATCACCTTGTATTATAGAGAATCATTATGGGTTAGTGATATCTGATCTAAACGGTCAATGTTCTTACATATTCTTTATATTTATATTTTAAAAAATTCAGATTATTCTCTTATCTTTGCAAAATATTATCAAAAATTGATAAGCTACACTTTTATATATATATTTCTGTGATTTTTTTTTTATTTTTAAAAAAGATATCTTTGTAATATTTATTTCCTCTATTTTATTTGATAAATTAATAGTAATTGCTAAAAAAAAGTATAAAAAATAGAAAGAGAAAAAAAGTGTGTTACCATTTACTACGTACTAAAGTAGTTACACATTAAATTTGAATTCTTCAGCTAGAAACTCCAAAAATAAATCCGAATTCTTGATATCTAACAAAGGAAAGATATGCTTTTTGATACGATTCAATGGATTCATCTTGTTGTTGCATTTCGGATGAACTAGATTCGACTGATCTTGACTTTATTTATACAAAATCAAATACTTTTGACTTGTTTCTTTAAAATCAGAATCAGAACATGTACATAGAACAAAAATCATCTTACATGAAGCAAGGAGGAAGTTTTTGTTTTATGCAGTCTACTTGTGGCCCCTTGTCCATATTTTCTCAGTTTTTTATGGCTAAAATAAAAGGCCATAAATATTTTAGTTTTTTATGGCTAATATAAGATATATAAAACCCACACTTTACTGGACTTAGTAGACACCGACCTATATAGATAAACCTATTTTGACAACTCTATCATATTGATTAGTCCATAATCCATATTAACATGCAACTTTAGTTTTCTTTTTTATCAAATTTTAATAACTTTAATTACAACCATCAAAAGGTTGCAGGATAAGTTCAGGGGTTTTGATGAATTGATCATTGCATGGCTCTTGATGGATAAGTTTATGTTTTGATAAGTTTTAAATAACTCAATTGACTTGCTTCAATCATACAATATCAAAAATAGCAAATACAAAGTAACTGCCTGCACCTAGTAGTTTCTTTTCTCTTTTTGGGTAACTCATATCAAATGAATTTAATTTATATACACTGTCAGTGTAAAGTTATTTTACACATACGTCCAATAATATACCAACACATCATGTATTGAGTTTAAAAACACATGATATGTCACATTCATTAAATGATGCGTCAACATATCATTAGATGCATGTCTGAAAAAACTTTACACTGACAGTGCAACAACAATTAAACTCAAATCAAATATCTTTTGTGCGTAATTGCAGAGATTAATCCATTAAATCTTGTGAGATCTAAATAAGTGACAAACTTTCTCTAAGAATTTTAACATCGCTGCATATCCAAATCAAAAATCAAACCAAACACCTAAATTAAGTTAGAAAAGACTCACGTTATTCAATCTAATCGTTCATGGATTATATACTTCTTTTTCTTTTGGGCAAACAATATTTACTTATTATTTATCTGTTAAAATCTCCATAATATGCTGTTCGTTTTGTGGCTCGTTTGGCTCTTGATGCAACAACATATGAACTACCTGTCAAATAATCGATTATCCCAAAAGCTTAAGCTATTAGGAAGAGTTATATCAATGGTTTTATATTATTTCTAACACGCGGGGATCGAACTCTAGACCACTTAGTCATAGAGGCTCTGATACCATGTCAAATAACCGATTATCCCAAAAGCTTAAGCTGTTAGGATAGGCCACATCAATGATTTTTATATTATTTCTAACACGCCCCCTCACGCAAGAGCCCACTTGAGCTTGAAGCGTGGATAATGCATAGGCCCACTTACTATATGCTTAAATTCCACTTTTTAATTAGAAAGTGAGGGGGAAGCGGTTTGAAAATGGGTTATAAAGTGTGTTTGTGTGTGCAGCTTGTGTTGGTGGCTAAACTCAACCCAAACTGGCCCACATGTTAGAAATAATATAGAACCATTGACGTAGCCTTTCCTAACAGTTTAAGCTTTTGGGAGAATCGGTTATTTGACATGGTATCAGAGCCTCTATGACTAAGTGGTCTAGAGTTCGATCCCCGCTCCCATCACTTTCTAATTAAAAAGTGGAATTTGATTATTTAAGCATATGGTAGGTGGGCCTATGCATTATCCACGCTTCAAGCCCAAGTGGGCTCTTGCATGAGGGGGCATGTTAGAAATAATATAAAACCATTGATATAACTCTTCCTAACAAAGAAGACTTCCTGTCATGGTTAGTTTGACACATGTTAGTCACACAACATACATATTACAACCATGAATTCACACCCACATACAACTACCCTCAACCCAATTCCTATAAAATTGAATAGAGTTGCTGATGTAGTTTTGACAAGTTTACTGATATAATGTTGTTGTTCATCTCTTCTGTAAGATAATTTAGGCCGTGCCATTTCATTGATCAGGTAAACATATATATACATCATAGAAATATGTTGTTATGATTCTACTAATAATTTATGATCAATGCTCATTATTATCTTTCTATATTTACATATCTAATACACCCCCGTAGTCGAAACTGGAGGGGAAAGAATGTTGAGACTATCACGAAAGTCATCAAAGAGTTGCAACGGAAGTCCCTTGGTGAAGATGTCAGCAATCTGAAAACGTGAGGGAATGTGTAGAACGCGTACTTGACCGCGAGCAACTTTCTCACGCACGAAATGTATATCCATTTCAATATGTTTGGTGCGCTGATGTTGAACAGGGTTGTCGGAGAGATAAACTGCGCTGGTGTTGTCACAATATACCAAAGTAGCTTTTGGGACAGGACAACATAGTTCCAAGAGTAAGTTGTGTAGCCAACAAGATTCAGACACAACATTAGCTACTCCTCTATATTCGGCTTCAGCACTTGAACGAGACAAGGTATGTTGACGTTTGGCGGACCAAGAGATAAGGTTGTCACCGAGATAAGCACAATAGCCAGATGTAGATCTTCTTGTGTCTGGACAATCGGCCCAATCTGCATCTGTGTAAGAGATGAGCTTATCGACGGATGAAGGGTACAAATGGAGCCCAAAGTCTATGGTACCATGAATGTATCGAATAGTGCGTTTCAAAGCAGACATGTGTTGTGTTTTTGGATCATGCATAAATAAACACACCTGTTGAATTGCATAGGAAATGTCAGGTCGAGTGAACGTCAAGTATTGCAATGCTCCGGCAAGGCTACGGTATTCAGTTGGATCATGGTAAGGGTTACCTGATGAACTACTGAGTTTCGCTTTTGTGTCTACTGGTGTGGAGGATGGTTTGCAAGAGGACATACCAGCTCGTTCTATAATTTCTTCTGCATATTTCTTTTGAGAGAGAAAAAGACCTCCTGAATGTCGGGTAACAGAAACACCCAAAAAATAACTGAGAGGCCCCAGATCTTTCATGGCGAACTCGGAACTCAATTGGGCCATAATAGAGCTTCGAAGAATGTTAGATGATGCAGTAAGAATAATATCGTCCACATACAGAAGAATATAAGCGATGTCATTTCCATGATGATATATAAAGAGAGAGTGGTCAGACACACTGTGAGAGAAACCCATTGTAGCTACATAATCAGTAAAGCGCTGGTACCATGCGCGAGGTGCTTGTTTGAGACCATATAAAGATTTCTTTAATAAACAGACATGATCAGGAAACCGAGGATTACGAAAGCCAGGAGGTTGATGCATGTATACGGTTTCTGCAAGGTTTCCATGCAAGAAAGCATTTTTAACATCTAATTGATGAAGACACCATGATTTAGATAGAGCGACACTGAGAACCGTGCGAATGGTAGCCGGTTTGACTACAGGGCTGAATGTGTCACCACAGTTAACACCAGTTTGTTGATTTGCACCATTACCTACAAGGCGAGCTTTGTACCTCTCATAGGATCTGTCAGATTTCTTTTTATGCCTGAAAATCCACAAACTCCGAATAACATTAGCGTTAGACGGACGAGGAACTAAGTCTCACGTCTTATTTTCAATAAGAGCATCATATTCGTCTTTCATGGCCATTTTCCAATTGTCATCATTTAATGCATCCGTGAGATTTGTAGGTAGAGGGGATATGGAGGCTGAGGTTGATGTATGGAGATTGAAAAGTTTGCGAGGTTTAACAATACCATGTTGGGCCCGGGTTGTCATTTGAGGGGAGTGGGGCGGTTTTTGTGGTGAAGGTGGTGGATTCTGAAGTGCAGTAGGTGGGGATGGTCCTATAATTGGTGATTCTGGGTTTAGAGGTGATATAGTAGGTGGGGTTGATGTGATAGTTGGTGAGGTGTGATTGTGGGAGGGGACAAGAGGCAAATTAGAGGAAGATGGTGATGGTTGGTAAGTGTTTGTTTGAACTGGTGTAGTTGGGGGTGTAGTATAGGAATATGATGGTAGGAAGGGTGTATCGTCATCCAAAAAATTATAGCCAACCGTTTTAGGAACATTTAAATTAGAAAAGGGGAGCACAGTTTCATCAAAAATGACATGCCGGGAAATAAATATTTTGCGGCTAGATAACTCATAACATTTGTATCCTCTATGGTTTGAGGGGTATCCTAAGAAGACACAAGGTGTTGACCGAGCTTGTAGCTTATTTCTAGAGGTTGAAGGGATGAGAGGATAGCAAAGACATCCAAAGACACGAAGGTGAGAATAGGCTGGATCTTTTTGGTAGAGTATTTTAGTGGGTGATTGGAGGGAAAGCTGTTTATTTGGAAGAATATTGTGTAGGTAAGTGGTCATGTGAAGTGCATGATGCCACATTGATGGAGGTAAAGAGGCATGGGCAAGAAGAGTACGAATGATGTTGTTTAGGGTACGGATTTTTCTTTCGGCTTTTCCATTTTGTGGGGAGGTGTGAGGACACGAAAATCTAAATGACATTCCATTTTGTTGACAGAACTTATGAAATAGAGAATTATCATATTCTTTACCATTTTCACATTGAAAACATTTAATTTTTCTTTCAAATTGGGTTTCAATGTGGGTTCTAAATTTAAGAAAGATGGAATGAACTTGAGATTTCGTATGTATTGGAAAAGTCCATAAAAAATTTGTGTAATCGTCAAGAAATAACACATAGTAACGATGACCTTCTGAACTGAGAACTGGTGAAGTCCAGAGGTCACTGTGCACAATATCAAAAGGCATAAAAGTGTGAGATAAAGAGCTATAAAAAGGCAATTTTGTTTGTTTTCCAAGAGGGCATGAATTACAAAAGAAATTATTCCGAAACTTATTACATTGGAGAAAGTTGTCTCGGTGCAGAGAACTTAATATAGTAGCTCCTGGATGTCCTAAACGGTTGTGCCATAATTCAGTAGATAACGCGGCAAATGTGGATGGGGGCAATGTTGTAGTAGGTGGTCTTGTGGCAATGGGATAGAGATCACCAGAACTGTTACATCTCATTAATAGTATTCCAGTTTGAAAATCTTTCGCAGAAAAACCAAAAGAATCAAACTCAACAGATACATCATTATCTATGGTAAATTTACGAACAGATATAAGATTTTTTTATGAGTTTTGGTGCATGTAACACATTAGGTAATTTTAGAGGATGAGGGGAATTAGGTAATGATGCATATCCACAACCAATTACAGGAATATTTTGACCACTACCGACAGTAATATTATTACTCATATTAAAGTAAGACGTGAGATTACCTCCGTTGGCTGTCATATGCGAAGTTGCTCCGGTGTCCATGTACCACCGATCATCAGGAGCAGAGATGGAGAAAGTGTGTATAGGAGCCTGCATGTCAGTCAGAGCGTAAGATGAGCTTTGTTGACGGTTCATATGAGCTGGAACTGATGCCATGTTAGCTTGTTGAGGCTTGGGACCTAGTATGCCTGATTGTTGATAGAGAGCACCAGTTGTCATATATTGACACGGTGGAGTAGCCCATGGCTGCCACGGATATGCCCACTGTTGTTGTTGTTTGGGATAAGCTGGAGTGGTCCATAGAGGTTGCTGATAAGGAAACTGAGTCGGATGATAAGGAGACTGAGGCAACCGACCGTTGTTTCTACCCCTGCCATGACTTCTTGCCATGATGATTTTGTGACTTATAGTACTTATAGTAACGAAGAGATATGAGCGAATTTTTTTATTTTTAAATACGTATTTGTTCTGAGTTCTGTCTCAGAACAGAAAATACGCTCACGCTAATTGAGAAGCACACAACTAGAAATACGGCAGAGTAGTTGTTACAAAGAGAAACACGGACACTGTTGTCGCGTTCGGAAAAGTTGCTGGAATACGATAAAAAACACGAACACGGAGTGAGTCGGTTCTGTGTTTCTGGTTTGAGGAATCACAATCGGTGTACAACAGAGAGAGGAGAGAAACACAGTGTAGAAGGAGGTGGCGCGGTGTTGTTGTGTTGATTCAACGCAATCGAAACAGAACAACTATGTTGTGATATTTTTAGAGAATAAAAAACAAAGAAACAAAAAAAGAAGGTTGTGGCTAATATATGCTAAGGTGATGTAACATGTATGCTATGTGGTGTCAGAGAGGAATATAAGAAAGAATGGAAATTCTGGCGGTGGGAGGAAGGTGATAATAATATTATGAGAAAAGGCTGGCGATGAGGGTAAGAGAGAAAGGCTGACGGCTGGTTTTAGGGTTTGGGATCAAACCAAGTGTGATACCATGTAAGATAATTTAGGCCGTGCCATTTCATTGATCAGGTAAACATATATATACATCATAGAAATATGTTGTTATGATTCTACTAATAATTTATGATCAATGCTCATTATTATCTTTCTATATTTACATATCTAATATCTTCCATATCATCTATTCATCACCATCACCAATACCATTTCTTCTTAATTTAACAAACTAAAAGACTATTATGCATATATAACAGAGGAGGAAAAAATTAATAGTAGTTCAGAAAAGGTCAACATGTTGATCACATGCATGAATTGTTTAGATTTATTCATGAGTTACTGTACTTCAGAAAAAGGTTATTTGTAGCCAATATTGGTGAACTGTGACAAGCATATGAGATCCAAAGCTTAATAACTTGACTACTATGTATAACAGCAAGACTATTACAAATACAAACCTATTTTGCCAAAACATCAGTATCACGAATAATCTTCATGGAAGGAAGAACAATTGCAGCTACTGGTTTATCAGGGTATCCACCGCCTTCGTCAATTATCAACCTTAAGCCTTCAACATGGAGTTTTGCATGGTGACCACTAACAATGATAGTTGGACTTGCACTTAATTCCTACAAGAAAACAGTAAATCCAATATATTTGAATAAGCTACAAAAACAACTGAAAATAAATATTAACGATGTGCATATATGTCGCCTCTATAACATCAACAATTTTGATTGAAGGTGTGCCTGGTATCAAACACATCTCAGTGTCCGACACGACATGACACTAAGACGTGTGATTACATTCGATTAATTTATTTTCTAAATTTATTATTGGCAACAAAGTGTTGGAGTCAGTATTGTGTTTGTCTTTGTTTCAATGTTTCATAGTATGTTGCAATAATATGAAAGTAAGAAGCAAGCTATCACCTCTGGAATATCCCATACATTCTTTCTACCACTTAAAGGCTGCACCTTTGGTATCCGAGTATCTCGAGCTTTCAAAATTTTCATCTGCTCTTTCACATCTACACCTTTCTCCAAACCAGCATGAACAGCAATCAACTTGCAGCACTTAACTCCATCATCAGTGTTTATAAAGACATCATCCTGGTAAAACATGATCCAAAGAGATTTCAGAAGTTGTTCATTTATTTAACATCGGTTTGCAGACAAAACAGGATTTTTGTTCCAAGGGACAACCGTCAACCGCATATAAGTTGGAAATTTGTGCCATTTGATATAACTAGAAACAAAGAGACAGAAAGTAAGCATCACCTCTTCATGGACCCACACCAAATCGGCAAGAAATTTCTTATGCTCATCAGGAACTGCATTAACCAGATCTGCATGCAATGAATTGCTCCTTAAGTACAGGATCTAACAAAAATCAATTTCCGTTGCATTACAAAACTTAGAGGGTAGGGTACCATTTGTTTATAGCAGTAAACTCCCTATATGTTGTGTTTCGATGAACAGCTTAATTCAAAATATGCTTTTAAAACAAAACAAAAATGCATTCATAGTAAAATAGCATGAACTCAAGTCTTGTGTAATTCATTACAATAACAAAACCCTACCATGGATAAAAACTAAGTACCATAAATGTGCAAATGAATCAATTATTTTATTACGAAATTTAACATTAACCAAATTGGTTATTTATTTATGTGAACTAAAGTAAATCATTTAAATTAACAACCTCTAAATAATCTAGTTTATATTTTCCCAAGCTTTTTTATCTTCTTCATCCAATCTACCCCGGACCATGTTTCATTAACAGGTATTCTCAGTATCATTTTTTTTTTTTTAATAAGCGTATTCTCAGTATCATGTGATTTTCTAAATTGAGCAATGCAGGTTAAAGTTCATTTTATAACTTATAACAGCTGAGTAAGAAAAATAACTTATAACAGTTGATTTTTAAAATCAACAATGACTTTAGGAAATGGATGTATACCCATCCTGTAATCAACTGATAGAATCATACAGGTTATGTATGAAAAAGATACAATCATCACATTTAAACCTCTCACTATAATAAAAATGGTTAAATTCAGATATAGAATTACTTAATATAAAAACATTTTTTAATTATGTACCAAAAGAAAAACACTTTTAATTACATCCAAAACACCAATTTATTAATGAAAAATGAATCCAATGTCCCTTCTACTTGTGCAGCTTCGGAATGACATGAGACATGACTAACAAAAAAAAGGAGTAGTTGAAGGGTTGTACCAACCTAGTCCTCCACATTATCAATATTCTAAAATGATCCTTATAATTGCAAAATGTTAATCAAGTTCACCACCTTGCTTGGATCTGTTATAAAGTGCATCCTTGAAATTATTCACTTAGTTTTAATTTCATCTCCATTATTACCAACTTAATGTCATTCTAGTCCTACAAATACCAACAGCGGGATAGATTTGATTAAAATTTTCTAATTAAATTCAGGAATAATCTTGGTATATCGATAATGTGAGGTACGAGATTGAAACAGGTTTGCAATTTCAAGGATAAATCTAGACATTAAGTAAGGCAATTGCTAGGTGAGAAGATGTCACAAAGTGTCCCATGTAGTCTTCAAAACTTTGATGACAGTAGAGCATTCCACACTTTACTAATGACCATGTTGATTCAACAAAAACAAGGAAAAACTAATAAAGAGAGCACTAGTTTCTGTTGCTTTTATGCAAAAGATACTTTTCGAGTCAAATATATATGTTTGCTTCCATTTTTTTAGACAAAAATTGATTCTACAGTTGTAGAATTGATTTTGATATATTTGATTTCTCTAAAGTCGAATTAATTCTGCCTCCAGAATTAACTCTACTTGAAACTAGAAATTGTTGCTTATGATTATAAAATTGATTTTTACACATTACACTCAAAGTGTATAAGTGGGATGACAGTTCCCTGCATATATAATACAATGTCTCTGTCAACTAAGCTAAGCTCACGCGACTTACATAAATCACTTTTACTTGAATGCATCAATATTACATAATCAATTACTCAATCAAATATTTCTCACCGCAGAACCAAACATACACCGATCAAGAATAATTATAAGAACATTCTTCGAAAAAGGAAGAATAAGAAAAAGATACTTACCAGCAGACCCATGAGAAACTCCATAAGATTGAAAAGTGGGACCAGCATCATAAATAGAACCTTGATACTCAGTCCCTTTAGCAACATTAAATTTAGCTTTAATATTCCCACTCCATCTTCTCCCTTGTAAATGCATCTTCTCATATCCATCACCATTAAACCATCCTTCTCTCTCTTCACTTTCCTCAAACTCCTTCCACCCATCACTAAAATCAGAACCATCAAGTGGTGGTGGGAGGAGACGGAGGAAGGCAGCGAAAGCGAAGTCATGATTTCCAGCAAGGAACACATGTTTCTGATTAGGGTAACGGGTTGGTAAAGAAATGAGGAAATCGATTACTTGTCGAGTTTGTGGACCTCTATCACAGTAATCACCTAAGAAGATTATTGTAGCGGTTTTGAATTGTGATGGGTTGATCGTGTTTTCGAGATTTGACCAGAGGTTTTGGAGTTTGGTTATGTAGCCGTGGATGTCGCCGATGCAGCATATGATCTTGGAGTTTGGGGGTTCGGCCATTGTTGTTTGTTCTTGTATGCGTTTGGTTCGGGTTTGTGAGGCTCTATTTTATTTATTTAAATTAAACTATTTAATTTGACTAAGACGAAAACAAAATGTGGCAACTTATACTAGCATCTTTAAATGGAGCAATTTTTATAGGACAAACTACGTCTTAGAGAGGTCTACTCTACTCTTTAATAATTTAAGGATATTTACCATCATAATTAGAAGAAGCCACACAATTGGATTTGCATGTGGTACTTACAATTAACTTGTAACAAATTTTTGGATTTCGTTTATGAATATTGTACTCTTCCATGCTATGTCTCAGGAATCTTTTTAATACGGTCTGGATTGCAACTCAATCTTAGCCTAAGAGTTGTTCAGATAAGAGATTCAAAGGTCAACGACCAACAGAGGATTTATCCATCCCTTAGAGATAGGGGCGAGTACTACACGAGCTCGTAAAGCATGTACGGAACGAGCGAAGGAGAGCGATCTCATCATGCTTCTGGCGAAGCTTCTAAAAGGCCCACCACTTCACTTCATAGGAGCAGACCGATAAGGGTGCATGAGGAAAACAGTCGAGATCTATGGCTGATAGATGGGGAACTACCAACCTCCACAGGAGCCGCTAGCAATTCAAAGGCAGATGTTGCCCTCCTCACTGAATAAGCGGATAAAGTTATAGTTGCCGCTAATGAACCTAGTGGGGTTAGGAATAAAGCATTATGAGGTTGGCACATCTCGTTGGGCGTGGAGAAGCATTGAGAATCTCCATTTCTTTCTTTCCACATGATTTGTTTTCATTGATTGATGAGTAAATACTATCAAATTATTAAGGGGTAGATTAGAAAAAACCATCTTAGAGGGTCTTCTGGCTTCTGAAGGAATTCTTGCTTCTGAGCTCTCAGAGCTTCTGATGCCTTCAGAAATTGTTTGCACTAGATGTTTATGAGACTTTTCATAACTTATCTTCATTTAAAAATTAATTTTTATTTTATGATTCCCGCACACAAGAAAATAAATTTTAGTACTCCAATTGTACATTTAATACTTTCTTATCATCAAAAAATTTATAAAACGTTGGAGAACTTATCAGAACCAATTTTTGTTCCAACAGTATTAGTCAAAACATATTCTACCACATTTACACTCAGGATCACACAAATGGGACTGTCTCATGCTGCTGAATTGGTCGGTGGTAGAAGGAGCAAGATGCTGAGCCATCTTCGTTCTTCGACACGGGAACAAAATTTCACAAGAGGAGACTCCGTAGTTTATTTAATTAGAGTAAGATAATTTAGATGAAATATTGAAATTGATATGATTTTTCTGTCTAATGTGTTAATGAAATATTTCTCTTATTTTTGGACTTCACTTTGCATCATTTACAGATCCTGTTTGGTTCACCTTCTATCACATATCGTCTCCTACTTAGGTGGCGCACACCCTATGCTATTAGTCCGCTACTTAAGTAGCGGATGGTCGGTGGTCAGAATTTTTGTGGCATTTGGTAACAGTCAATGGTCGATGGACGGTGAGAGTTTTGATTGGCAGTCAGTGAGGCTCTTTTTTTTTTTTTTTGCCCAATGGAATGGAAGATAAGATTATATAATGTAATGAGGCCAAATGCTAGAAACCTTCTAGAGAATGATGAGTCAGCCAAATCTCATTGGGTCCCACAGAATATGGATGAGAACAATTCTGTTAGTGGCACCAAAGAAATGATTGGGCCACGTAGGGGTTTGAGGTCACGTAAATCCCACAGCAGGTGGAAGGAATTTGTTAAGAAATAGCCAGCTATATAACTAATTGTAAGGGAGGGTGTATGGGTTATGTGTGAATTGAGTGAAGTTGTATTCTTCTCCCTCAAACTCTCTTTCTTTGCACATTGTATGAACTCTCTCTCTATTGAGGAGATTGTTATCTTTTATCATCACAACAATTCTAATTCCATACTTATATTCCATTACTGCTTTTAGCTTATTACATTGGTGCTTTCATCACACCATGGCTCAGGATGATACAAACACCTCACAAAACGAAATCAAGCGCAACACCGACGAGATGAGATTATTCCAAGAAGAAATCCTGGAACGTATGGAGAGATTGGAGACTGGAAACACATCACAGTTCCAAAAGATTTACGCAGCTCTTAATGTGCTTATTGAACAAACTCCATCTTAGCAGAACCATGGTGCAGGACTCAGTAACAGAGCTCCATTTCAGGTAAGGAACGTTAAATTGGAATTCCCTCGTTTTGATGGTACAAACGTGCATGAATGGATTTTCCGTGCTGAGTAGTTTTTCGATTATTACGATACGCCGGATATAGATTGTTTAACCATTTCATCGGTCCATCTTGACAAAGATGTTGTACCGTGGTATCAAATGGTACAACGAACTCATCCATTTACATCTTGGGTCGAGTTTACACGTGCTCTGGAACTTGATTTTGGACCTTCGATTTATGATTGTCCTCGTGCTACTCTTTTCAAATTAACTCAGACTGGGACTGTGGCTGAGTATTATTTGAAGTTTACATCATTAGCTAATCGTGTTTATGGTATTAGTAATGATGCTTTGATTGATTGTTTTGTAAGTGGATTGGATCCTGAGATTCGTCGTGATGTGTTAATCCACACACCCATTTCTATTGTGAAAGTTGTTTCTCTGGCCAAGGTTTATGAAGAGAAATATGCTTCAAACCAAAAACTACAAAAAAACAACACAACCAACTACTCCACCAACAAACCCTTATATAACAAATCAGAGAATACAACCAGAAATGCAGCCCCCATCCTCAACACACCCCCAACTCGTCCAATGAGTCAATTTCAGAAAAATCCAAATATCAAACGAATCTCACCTGCAGAAATACAAATCAGACGTGATAAAGGTCTTTGTTATTGGTGTGATGAGAAATTTTCATTCACACACAAGTGCCCAAATAGACAATTAATGCTCCTTCAATATGATGATAAGGATGAAGACCCAGTGCTCGAGACATTGACTCAAACAACACCAATAACCACAAATAGCCCTGACACCAACCAACCAGAACACCACCTTTCACTGAATGCTATGAAGGGCACACGTAACATGGGTGTCCTAAGATTTGCTGGATCAATAGAGCATATTGAAGTACAGGTCCTAATTGATGGTGGAAGTTCAAACAATTTTTTGCAACCAAGAATTGCAAAATTTCTAAAGCTGCCTATAGAGCCAGGACCACAATTCAAAGTATTGGTAGGCAATGGTGAAATCATGACTGCTGAAGGGGTGATTAACAAGCTACCACTTGAAATACAAGGTCACAAGCTTGATGTACCTGTGTTTCTTTTACCTGTAGCTGGAGCTGATGTGATATTAGGGGCATCATGGTTTGCAACTTTAGGACCTCATGTTGCTGATTATGCCTCCTTAACACTAAAATTTTTCTTGAAAGATAAATTTGTGACACTGACTGCTGAAGTTGTTCCCATACCTACACCAGCTCAATTCCATCATTTCAAAAGATTGACCAACACTGATTCCATAGCTGAATGTTATACAATACAATGGCTCAAATCTAATGACACTGAGGACATATTCAAAGACTTACCTACCAATATTGAACCAAAAATTGCTATGCTCTTACATACATATAAAGACCTTTTTATACCACCCACTGCCTTACCACCTAATAGAGCTCACAATCATGCTATTCCACTAATAGATGGAGCAAGCCCAGTCAAAGTGAAACCGTATAGATATCCACACAGTCAAAAAACACAAATTGAGAACATGATTCAAGAAATGCTGCAACAGGGCATAATTCAGACAAGCACCAGTCCATTTTCATCTCCCAATATTTTGGTGAAAAAGAAGGATGGCACATGGAGATTTTGTACTGACTATAGGGCCTTGAATGCAATTACTGTGAAAGATTGCTTTCCAATACCAACTGTGGATGAATTACTAGATAAATTATTTGGGGCTAAATATTTCTCTAAGTTGGATCTCAGGTCAGGGTATCATCAAATCTTACTGCAACCAGAAGATAGACATAAAACAACATTCAGAACACATCAAGGGCATTATGAGTGGTTAGTCATGCCTTTTGGGCTCACTAATGCTCCTGCAACATTCCAAAGTCTGATGAACCACATATTTCAACATGCCTTGAGGAAGTATGTCCTGGTGTTTTTTGATGATATATTGATATATAGCAGTACATGGCAGGACCATTTGAAGCATCTAGATGCTGTGTTGGGAGTCTTGCAAGAGAATACATTGTTTATTAAATTATCAAAGTGTTCTTTTGGTGTAATGGAAATAGAGTATTTGGGTCACATGGTTACAGGTCAAGGTGTGTCTATGGATAAAGACAAGATACAAGCTGTGATAGATTGACCTACACCAAAGAATGTGAAACAATTAAGAGGATTTCTAGGACTTACTGGATATTACAGAATATTCATTAAGTCTTATGCTAAAATAGCTTCACCATTAACTGACTTGTTGAAGAAGGAAGCATATGAATGGAATGATCAAGCAGACTTTGCTTTCCAACAACTTAAGTCTGCAGTGACAACTGCCCCAGTCCTTGCTCTACCTAATTTCCATCAACCATTTATATTAGAAACAAATGCCTCAGGTATGGGAATAGGAGCAGTACTCCACCAAGAAGGACATCCCATTGCTCATTTCTCTAAGAAATTGGTTCCTAGAAACCAAAAGAAGTCTGCTTATTTTAGGGAAATGCTTGCAATAGCAGAGGAAATAGCAAAATTTAGACATTACTTATTGGGCCATAAGTTCATAATTCGAACTGATCAAAAAAGTCTAAGAAGTTTGATGGAACAGACCTTGCAAACACCAGAGCAACAAGAATGGCTACACAAATTCTTGGGATATGACTTTACCATTGAGTATAAGCCTGGCAAAGAAAATGTAGCAGCAGATGCTTTATCAAGGCTGATGACATTATCTTGGTCTGAACCAAAATGTCAGTTTGTTGAACAAGTGAAAACTGCTTTACATAAGGACAGTCAAATGAAGGAAATATTGTTGAAATGTGCCTCAGGCAAGGCACCAATACAGTATACCATGAGGGAAGGGTTACTATATTGGAAACAAAAGCCGGTTATTCCAAAATATGATGACTTGCTGCTCAAGGTATTATATGAATTTCACACATCACCTATATGAGGTCATGTTGGTATTACAAGAACCATAGCAAGAATCAAATCTCAGTTTTACTGGCCTAATATGAAGGAGGATATACTGGAGTATGTACAAAATTGTGTGGTGTGCCAACAAGCTAAAACCACTAATAATTCACCTGCAGGGCTGCTTCAACCACTTCCTATACCTTCACAAATATGGGAAGACATAGACATGGATTTTATAACCGGTCTTCCACTTTCACATGGCTACACTACTATAATGGTAGTGGTTGATAGACTTACTAAGTATGCACACTTTATTCCCATGAAAAATGATTATACCAGTAAATCAGTAGCTGAAGCTTTTATGAACAACATTGTTAAGTTACATGGGATGCCAAAACCCATTGTATCAGACAGGGACAAGGTTTTTACAAGTGCTTTTTGGCAACAGTTATTCAGACTACAGGGTACTAGCCTAGCCATGACTTCTGCTTATCACCCTCAATTTGATGGACAAACAGAAGTACTGAACAAAGGACTAGAGTTATTTCTCAGGTGCTTTTCATTTCATAATCCCAAGTCTTGGTATAAAGCACTGGCATGGTCAGAATACTGGTATAACACAGCTTTTCAGACAAGCATAAGTATGACACCATTCAAAGCTGTTTATGGAAGAGATCCACCATATCTAACAAAGTATGAAACCCAAGAGACGGATCCTCCAGCACTGCAAGAGGAATTGATGGAGAGGGATAAAATATTGCAGCAATTGAAGATAAATTAAGAAATAGCTCAACAATATATGAAAAAACAAGCAGATAAGCATAGAAGGGAGGTGAAATTACAAGTGGGAGATTTAGTCTTGGTCAAGCTCCAACCTTACAGACAGCAATCAGTAGCACTAAGAAAAAATCAAAAACTGGGAATGAGATATTTTGGTCCCTTTGAGATTATAGCTCAAGTGGGTAATGTAGCTTACAAATTGAAATTACCTGAGAATGCAAAGATTCATCCAGTTTTCCATGTATCTCAACTCAAACCATTCAAAGGAGAAACAAAGGATCAATATTTACCCTTGCCCTTGACTATGTCTGAAACTGGTCCTATTATCCAGCCAATAGCAGTGCTACAAGCTAGAACTATCATGAGGGGCACACAAAAAGTTCATCAGATATTAGTACAATGGGATCAACTTCCTGTATCTGAAGCTACATGGGAGGATTTAGATGCCTTGCAGAACAAGTTTCCTACTCTAAACCTTGAGGACAAGGTTTCTTTTAATGGGGAAGGTATTATAATGAGGTCAAATGCTAGAAACCTTCTAGAGAATGATGAGTCAGCCAAATCTCAGTGGGTCCCACAGAATATGGATGAGAACAATTCCGTTAGTGGCAGCAAAGAAATGATTGGGCCACGTAGGGGTTTGAGGTCACGTAAATCCCACAGCAGGTGGAAGGAATTTGTTAAGAAATAGCCAGCTATATAACCAATTGTAAGGGAGGGTGTATGGGTTATGTGTGAATTGAGTGAAGTTGTATTCTTCTCCCTCAAACTCTCTTTCTTTGCACATTGTATGAACTCTCTCTCTATTGAGGAGATTGTTATCTTTTATCATCACAACAATTCTAATTCCATACTTATATTCCATTACTGTTTTCAGCTTATTACATATAAATTGAACCATTCCCTTTCATTTTGTCATCATTCCCATTTCTTCATTCTCATTTCATCTCTCATTTCTTTCTTCTCTCAATTTTGTTTAAATTTAGGCGTTAACCGTGGTCAGTCTTCTTGGTACGTAAAAACTTGGGAGCAAAACCTTTTGAGTTACATCCCAAGAGGGCTGACCACTGTTCCTAATCGAAATATGATCTCATCTGTTTGTTCTGATCGAGCCGTCAGTAGCAGTACGTGGAATCCATTTCCGCAAACCCGGATAAAATCACGTGTTGCAGGAAAATAGGCACCATGTTCAAGTTTAAAGGAATGATAACAGGACTTCCTGTCATGGTTAGGTTGACACGTGAGTCCCACAACATATTACAACCATGAATTCCCACCCAGATACAACTACCCTCAACCCAATTCCTTTAAAATTGAATTGAGTTGCTGATGTAGTTTTGAGAAATTTACTGATATAATGTTGTTCATCACCAGTACCATTTCTTCTTAATTTAACAGACTAAAAGATTATTATATGTATATATAACAGAGGGGTAAAAACTAATAGTAGTTGTAGTTCAGAAAGGGTCTACATAATGATCACCTGCATGAATTGCTTAGATTTGTTCATGAGTTAATGTACTTCAGAGAAAGGTTATTTGTACCCAATATTCGTGAACTGTGACAAGCCCTCTTGCGAGAGTCAATAGATTAAGGGACAATTCATCCTTAATTCTTATCTTTTATAAACTTTATGAGATCCAAGGCATAATAACTTGACTACTTTGTATACCAACAAAGCTATCACAAATACGAATCTATTTTGCCAATACATCAGTATCACGAATAATCTTCATGGAAGGAAGAACAATTGCAGCTACCGGTTTATCAGGGTATCCACCGCCTTCGTCAATTATCAACCTTAAGCCTTCAACATGGAGTTTTGCATGGTGACCACTAACAATGATAGTTGGACTTGCACTTAGTTCCTACATGAAACATGTAAAAATCCAATATATTTGAATAAGCTACAAAAGCAACTGAAAAGAAATATTAACAATGTGCATGTATGTGAGTCGTCTCTATAGCACCAACAATTTTGATTGAAGGTGTGCCTGGTATCAAACACATGTCAGTGTTCGACATGACATGACACTAAGACATGTGATTACAATCGACTAATTTATTTTGTAAATGTATTACTGGCAACAAAGTGTCGGTGTCAGTATCGTGTCTGTGTCAGTGTTTCATAGTATGTTTCAATAATATCAAAGTAGCAAGCTATCACCTCTGGAATATCCCATACATTCTTTCTACCACTTAAAGGCTGCACCTTTGGTATCCGAGTATCTCGAGCTTTCAAAATTTTCATCTGCTCTTTCACATCTACACCTTTCTCCAAACCAGCATGAACAGCAATCAACTTGCAGCACTTGACTCCATCATCAGTGTTTATAAAGACATCATCCTGGTAAAACATGACCCAAAGAGATTTCAGAAGTTGTTCAGTTATTCTACATCGGTTTTCAAACGAATAAGAAGGATTTTTGTTCCAAAGGACAACTGCGTATAAATTGGAAATCTGTGCCATTTGATATGAATATAGAAACAAAGAGGCAAAGAAAGTAAGCATCACCTCTTCATGGACCCACACCAAATTGGCAAGAAATTTCTTATGCTCATCAGGAACTGCATTAACCAGATCTGCATGCAATGAATTGCTCCTTCAGTACAGGATCTAACAAAAATCAATTTCCGTTGCATTTCAAAACTTAAGAGAGTACCATGTCTCATGTAAATTTCCCTATACGTTGTGTTAGGGTGAGCGGCTTAATTAAGCACTTATACAAGTTGTTTCTATAATCAAAAGATAGAATGTGGCTTAACTATTTTCATATATGTTAAGCTGTTTAATAAATGACCATAGAAAGCTTATTAAAATCAGCTGAAAACAGCTTTCAGATATATCTGATGATACTTTATACACTGTCTCAAACGCGTATGTTCTAAAATAAATTCAAAAAACGCACCTATAATTCAACTACATTCACAAATAACTTAGTTACATACACGGACTATTACCAACACAGCCAGCAGAAGCTGCAGAACAAATAAATACATAACTTTCAGCCATAGATCAATATTTTCTCCGCTTCTCTTCAAAATCCTCGATATATAAAACACCCACTTCTACTAAATAACCTCAACATATCAAAATGCACAATTATACACAATTCAAATAATACTTTTAAAAAAAAATAATACTTTTAAAACAAAACAAAAATGCATTCATAGTAAAATTCAATGACAGATAACTGCGGAAGCTATATAGCATGAACTCTAGTCTCGTGTAATTCTTTACAAAAAATAACTCACTTTTACAGAATCAATCAACTCAAAATTTGTACTAATGACCATGTTGAGCACTACACAAACATTTGTTTTGTTGCTTTTATCCAAATGATACTGTCAAATAACTGATTATCCCAAAAGATTAAGTTGTTAGGATAAAACCACATCAATGGTTTTATATCATTTCTAACACGCCCCCTTACACAAGAGCCCACTTTTTAATTAGAAAGTGAGGAGAGCGAGGATCGAACTCTAGTCCACTTAGTCATAGAGGCTCTGATACCATATTAGAATTTGAGAGACGTATACTCAACCACAAAAGCTAGTTTTAGAGTTAGATTTGCACTACACTTATAAAAGGCTATCTATGTCGCATCTCTAGCCAATGTGAGATTTCTAATAGATACTAACACTAATATATGTTTCGATTTTTAATTAATTCTTCCTCCACAATTAACTCTACTTGAAACTAGAAATTGTAGCTTATGATTCTAAAATTGATTTTTACACTCAAATTTAATGTTTGACTCACTTTTACTAGAATGTATCTAAAACATAAGTCACTTTAAATTCAACTCTATGGAAATGACTTTTAGTTGAACATAAACATAAGATCAACAATAATACACCGATCAAGAATAACAGTATATAAGAACATTCTTAAAAAAAAAAAAGGAAGAATAAGAAAAAGATACTTACCAGCAGACCCATGAGAAACACCATAGGATTGAAAAGTGGGACCAGCATCATTAATAGAACCTTGATACTTAATCCCTTTAGCAACATTAAATTTCTCTTTAATATTCCCACTCCATCTTCTCCCTTGTACATGCATCATCTCATACCCATCACCATTAAACCACCCTTCTCTCTCTTCACTTTCCTCAAACTCCTTCCACCCATCACTAAAATCAGAACCATCAAGTGGTGGTGGGAGGAGACGGAGGAAGGCGGCGAAAGCGAAGTCATGATTTCCAGCAAGGAACACATGTTTCTGATTAGGGTAACGGGTTGGTAAAGAAATGAGAAAATCGATTACTTGACGAGTTTGTGGACCTCTATCACAGTAATCGCCTAAGAAGATAATTGTAGCGGTTTTGAATTGTGATGGGTTGATTGTGTTTTCGAGATTTGACCAGAGGTTTTGGAGTTTTGTTATGTAGCCGTGGATGTCGCCGATGCAGCATATGATCTTGGAGTTAGGTGGTTGTGACATTGTTGTTTGTTCTTGTATGCGTTGTGTTTGGTTGTGGCAACTTGTGCTCTATTTTGGAGTTAGGTGGTTGTGACATTGTTGTATGTAGCCGATGCAGCATATGCTCTATGTTATTTTAAATCAGTTGACTAAGACGAAAACAAAACGCGGCAACTTATAGCATTTATTCACTGATGGTCGGTTGTATAGGTGGTAATTGACGTTCACGGTTGATTTCCACCATTGCGATTGGAATCTTAACACAATTAAAAAACAAAACAGTTTAAAATGAGAAGCCGCTAAGAATAGTAGAGAGAAAACAAATGTTAAAAGTTCGAAGTTATTTTACAATAAACAAATCCAAAGTAAATTCTATTTTTTTTTTTTTTTTGTGAAGTAGCGTTGTGGATAAAAAATTCACCCTAAAGGTGAATAAGTAATGTGAGTTCACAGGAACAATTGTGCTTTTCTATACCAATTTTAAAAATTAATATCTAAATTATTGAAGGTCAAAATCACTATTTTTCTTAATATCTAACAAACGGACCTTTGAAAATATAACCCGGTCTCACATTAATCCTTGGATGTATGAAAATTACAAATGTATTCCTAGTATCTTATTTAATCTAAATTTTGTGGAGTAAATTGACCAACAAGATACACATATGAGGGGTGGGGAAAAAACAAAAAAAAATCGAACCGAACTGCTTAACTGAGTCGAACCAAACCAAAAAAACTTTAACCATAACTAACAGTTTTAAAATTGAACTGAAACAATTCAGTTCGATTCATGATTATCAATTTATTTGCTTTGCTTTGCTTTAATGGCTCGGATTTATAGTTCGGATCGGTTTTTGTTTTTAAAAAGTCATAATATTCAATTTGTTTTTTTTTTTAGTTTTTTTTTTCAATTGTACTAATAAGAACAATACTATTAAAATAAACTTAATTCGGTTTCATAATAGTAAAATTTAATTTTTTAATGTTAGTTATGGTTCGATTCGGAACCATAGAATCAAACCATTTTAACAGTTCAATTTGGTTTATAGACAAATAATTCGATTCAGTTTAGTTATTATGAATTTTGAAAATAGTTCTGTTCGATTTTCCTTCCGAACAACTATGCCCATCCATACGATGACTAAATTAACTACCTAAAATTATACTTTTTTACTAAACTACCTAAAATTATGTTGTTACCACAATAACATAATTAATATAAGCTATTATTGAAAATTAAAGACTATATTAAACACAGAAAAGAAAAATCATCAAGTAAAAAAAATATCATAGATGAGGCAAACTAGTAGCACTCTTATAAGATGATGTTGTTTATTTATCGTGTTCAACCATTATGATTACTTCGATTGTCTTGGGACGAATCAAATTAGTCTAAATAGTATGACCAAATCTGACGATTTATCCCTTTTGAACAAATCAAATATCTACTTATTTCTATTTATGGCTGCCGTGTGGTGGATTTGGAGGGCTAGGAATGCTCTTTGCTTGAATAGTGAGTCAATTCTGCTTTATTCTCTTAAATTACGTATTATGGACTATGCTCTCTTGATTGAAAATTGCCATTCTAATCATCATGATACACCGAGTCTGAAACTCGTGAAATGGAATGCACTTGGAAGAACTGGTATGATTTTAAATGTTGATTGACAATCCTGGTATTTCTGGATTCGAAAGGTTGATTCGTAATGCAGATGGAGCATGGGTTCATGATTTATTTGGAAACCTCGGAGTCACAAACATCCTGAATGCAGAGCTTATGGCTAATAAAGGTCTCCTTTTAGCTTGGCAGTTGAATATCAAGGATTTGTGGTGCTATTCCGACTCCGAGATGGCGATTAAACTTGCCGAGTCTGTTGACGAGTGGCATCACTATGCAGCAATTCTTAATAACATCAAAGACATTCTGAAAAGAGATTGGCAGGTTTTACTCCTTCATACTTTTCGAGAAGGCAACGTCTATGCTGACTATTTAGCTAAACATGGTGCCAATAATAATGAAGTTTTTTCTTCTATTGACATTCCGCCAGCTAGTTTCTTTTATCTTTCTTTTTTTCCTATGTTGGCCTTCTTGTACCAAAAAAAAAATCAAACGTCTACTTCAATTTTCTTGGTCATGTTATACAGAAGTATTTATTAAAAATCCATATATTTCATAAATGTAAAATAAATTTTAATTGCCATTTTCATCCCTTTTTACATCCACGAATTTGATTCTCTAATATTTCAATTATCCAACTTTAGTCTATCCGTCAAATTTGATAACCATTATTTAACAGAGATGATAATGTGGTCGTGTAGTTTTTTTTATGAACAAAAAGGGGTCAGGCTCCAACACAAAGAAACTAGAAACCTCAAGGGAAGCTTATACAAGTCAAGTCAACCGACAAAGGCAAAGAAACAAAATTAGTAGCAAACTTAAAAAACTTTAAACCAACATCTAAAGATAATACATGCTTCGCCAACAGGTCTGCTACTTGATTGGCCTCTCTCAAAACATGAATCTAATCCACCTTATGAATATTTTTCACAAGAGTACGCTGAAAATGAGTAGGAAGACAATCATCTTTAAGAATCAGAATAAACTTTAACTTTTCAAAACCCATGTTCCTACGCCATAGTAAGGCATGGAAAATCCCCCAAAGTTTCGCTTCAAGCACCAATGAATTGTTCAAATGAGCATAAAAGTCAACTAAGAATCTGTCATTACTATTGTGAAAAATGTTATTTGAACAACTAATTTTTAACAATTTTTTGACATATCTCTCTCCCTCCCTCTTTCTCTCACATATTTTTGTCCAATAAAAATAAAGGAAATGACACCTCCTCTTAATAAACTCCCACAAGCTGCCTTATTCTTATTGTCATTCTTAACAACTATAGAATTCAACTTAGACGTGGCAAATCCGGATGTGGCTGTGTAGTGTTGACATGGAAAGGTAGAAGTTAACATATAAACTATTTTCCCATATGTAAAATTTAGTGACTAATTTGATCAATGCTTATAATTCGAGAACTAATTTGAATAGAATGCCTTGTTCCTTGTTCAGTAATTCAGGTAAACAATAACCAAAACGATTTTCTTCTATTATAGGTACCATTCAATTATTTAAATCGTAACTAAACTCTCCTTTTGGGATTATTATTTCTTTTTTTTAGTTGACAAAAATCTTTAATTTATATCAGCATAGGAATTGATGGATTATGACATTTTTGGTTATTAGCTGCAGCCTTCAGCTTCTTTCAGATTGCAACAATCATCAAGTTGTCATATATAACCTGAACTTCCTACACCTTATAAAGCACATTTTCACGTGCTATAATCAAAACTAATTTACAACATAGGATTACATAATTGTTGCATGTCGACTAGTTTAACATAGAGCCGGAAGCAAACGAATCCACAAGAATGCCGTCTAAAACAACTCAAATTCCACTTGTTCTCCTGTTGTTGTACACTCTAAAAATTTGCCATCCTTGCTTTGTGACTGTGCGATCATGTCTGAAAGTCCCAACTCAAATTCACAAAGGTCGGGAAGTTCTGGTGGGATAGCACAACGTATTAATGCCCAATTAAGGCCCTCGAAGAAGGGATGTTGTTTAATCTCAGCAGCGCCTTTCTCTGTACCTAAACGGTTTTCAGGCTCTTTAACTAACAACCCTTTAATAAGATCCCTTGCTTGGAAACTAACAAATGGGCTATCAGGGAATCTCAGATTTTGCAAGACGACGTTGGCTAATGTTTCTTCATTGTTAGAACCTTTGAAGGGTGTTTTACCATATAAAAGCTCATAAAGAAAAACACCAAATGTCCACCAATCAACTGCAGCTCCATGTCCTTCTCCTTTGATGATCTCAGGTGCTAGGTATTCATGAGTACCAACAAAGGAATTTGATCTTGCATCCGTGGGCTCTGCCACAAGCTGCGGCAATGATCTGATATGAGCAGCAAGATCAGCTTTTAGTTTCCTTGCTTTTGCAGCAGGTGGTAAGAATCTAGGACTGAAGCATGCAACTTGACAAGATGGTTCAATGCAGAATGGCTCAATGCAGCTTGACTTTGTGCATGTACCAGAAACCTTGGCAGGATCTATATCAGAAGATGATTTCAGAAGTGTTGGGCTAACGTCACACCTGAGTGAAAGGTCAAAATCTGTGAGCATAATGTGACCGTCTTCTCGAACAAGAATGTTTTCTGGTTTCAAATCACGGTAAACAACTCCAAGCATGTGCAAGTACTCCAAAGCAAGAAGGACTTCAGCTACGTAAAACCTGCAAGTACAAGGTTATCTGGTGAATACAAAATCACATTCTCTTTTTTTTGGTCAAGTATACAAAATCTCGTTCTAATATGTGTTTTCATGTAGAATACAAGGTTTGGCTTGCACTAACGAAAAATTGCAGATCAAAAAAATCATTCAATTACATTTACTATCAAAGCAATTTGCAACTTGATAACTACTAAACAGTGTGCAAGTGGTGGGATATATCATTGAAAAATTGCATGCACATTAGTACATATAAGGGAAACTATTATTAATCAAGACTAATATCATACCAGTGCAATGCACATAAAGTCAATAACATTGTATTGGTAGACTTTACTTCAACAACTATTTAAAATTTTAAACTTGCTTAATCTTGATCATGAAAAAGATAGAGCAATTGTTTTATTTACACAGACAAATTAAGTAGACATTGATTCAGACATAACAGTAAGATAAAACAAACAATTGCTTCTCCTAGGAATCTTTCATAATCATACAAAGATATATACACGTTGGAAAATCTGTCTTAATTGCAACTAACTCTGCAGTTGCGCTATGTTATTGGACCACTTTGTCTGTCTTCATTAAAATGGTACCTATTGTCAATTTCAGATAGCAGCACAATGCAGCCAACCTCACTATTAGTGTGCTGGCTTGAGGGGATGGGTTTGGTCTCACATCACCAAGACGTATAACCTTTATTATACTCCCTTCGTGACAAAATATAAGAAAAATTCACATTTTTAGGTTCATTGCATAATTAATGTGTGCGGTCTATAATACATTTATTATGCAATGAACCTAAAAAGGTGAATTTTGCTTATATTTTGTCACGGAGGGAGTAGTACTTACAAGGCTTGGATAATCCTCACCTTGTAATTCGGTTTACTGGAGATCCTAGATTCATTATTGAGCTGCCCATTATTGCCCACCAAAAGTGTGGTGGGGCCATAACCCGTTGGTCCATGAGTTTATATACAAAACATATTCAAACCTTAAGTTTGAGCAATAACCTTAAAAATTTAGCTCAGTCTAGCATATCTCACCCGTAGAGGCAATATTTCAGCATTTTTATAGGAAAGAGAAATATCTATTCAGAAAGAGTGGGTGGATACTTCACAACGGAATCATAAATCAAAATTAAACTGTGATTGGTTGAGAGAGAAGAGCAAACACGTTTTCAACCTATACAATCTGCAAAGTGCGCAAGCATGCACAAACATATATATGCAACATTTTATAATTTGGACCCGTATTTTATATAGTGCAGCAATGCAACATGTGCACCTATAAACATATCAAAATAAAAATCTATATCAAGTGCACTGGCTATGCCAGAATTACATGACAAATTATGATTGATGAGAATGAGCACAAGCATATATCAGCAACTATGTACATTAAACAAATGATGAAACTTGTGACCAAAAGGAAAACAAAAACCTAATATATTTACTGAACAGTAGTTCTTAGTTTTGTACCTTGCTGCTGGCTCCGAAAAACATCTACCAAGCTGTTTCTGACGTAGAACATGAAGATCTCCTCCAGGACAATACTCCATGACCAGACATGACAAATTTTCTGATGTAAACTGTGCATACAGTGTTGGAAGAAAAGGATGATCCAGCATTCGTAATATTTCCCTTTCAGTTTGAGCCCTAGGCATCTTCTTCCTTCTTGCCAAAAATTCATTGTCCATTACTTTAATAGCAAACAAACAATTTTGGCCAATTAGTTCAGAAAGATATACAGTACCGATGTCTCCACAACCAAGTTTCTTCAAAAGATTGAAGTTTCTCAAGCCCAAGACACCATGCTGCATTTGAGCATCTCGTATGGCTTGCCATCTAAAATCCTTTGACATGTGAGGCCTATTGCCACAACTAGAACCACTGATATTACTCTCGTCGCTGGTACTTGTACTACTACTGTAGTCACCATGGCTACTCTTTGAACTCTGTGAAAATTCAAGCTGCTCTTTCAATCTGGTATTCTTTTTCACTTTTGCAACTTCTATGCCTCTATTACAACCAGTTGATGCTGGCCCGGAGAGTCCACTTTTCAAGTTTATTCCATCTGCAGGGCTTGGAGAGCCCGATGATATAATACCTTTGCTGCTTTCTATATTTGCATTTTCGATTTCACACCAACATCTCTCACAAACAAGTGGAGTTGCAGTGGGAACTGGGTTGTTATTTCCCTCATTGGATGGAGGAACATGTAAAGCAGAATCAGAACCCTGCTTTAGTTTCTTCTTACCCAAACTCTTGGTTTTTATGACCGATTTTACTGTTCGGGGGCTATTGCGTGAAAGTTTGCACACTCTATTGCCATTCACTGAAGAGGAAGATACTGTTTGTATACCTTTCCGCACATTCTTCGACATTGATGCTTTATTTCCTAATTTTTTAGGTGAAGAATCTTTTTCAGGCAACTCTACTTTGCTTCCATTGGTGTTACAACATGATGGAGAGGAAGCAGATACTTGATTTTCTATTTGAGTAGGTTCTGATGGTTGGGCTGAAACCCCGACTTTACTTGACGAACATTCCAAATCACTTTGCATCAATGAAGCCCCTGTATCATTTTGTGAAGTTGCAACTGCGATTTTGGAAGAATGAGCATTTTGGCCCAACAACGTGCTTTTCGAAGTTTGATGAGACTGAGATTCTTCATTCAAGGCAAGTGACTTGTTTTCTTCTACCACCAGAGATATTTCAGTTGAACTCCCTTTACTCTCAACATTAGAAGGCCCAGATCTCCTAGCATCAGTGACAACCGAATTGTACAACGTCTGTATCTTCCCAGCCTCTGATATTCTTGGAGAAGCTGCTGACTTTGATAACCTTTTCATAGCAGCCATTTCTGATGCCTTAGATATACACAGGTCTCGTAATGCCTGCTTCAAAGTCACCGGCTCAGAAATCCCAACTCGTGGGGATCGAGGCACACCCATTGTCATTGGCTTTTTTAATGCACTTCTCATATTAGGACTTGTTCCATCTGGTAGAAAGCTCAAATCCCTTGATGAAGACTTGAGAGTAATTGATTCAAACAGCTTATTAATATCATTATCTAGATTATCCTTGTATCCCAGTTTCAGCGGAGAAAGCTTCTGATTTTTCTCAGACACACTATATCCAGAACTGGACGGATATATCCCTGCATCTTTCGCTGTATTTAGGTCTTCCCTTGCTTCAACAATTTCACAAGTGCCCGAGAATGATCCCATTAGTGATAAATTTCTCCACTAAATTTGATGTGGTAGGAGTAACAGAAACAAGTGGACACTCAACCCAAAAGTCTATTGCGATTCATTTCACATGCAAACATAAGTGAATCTGCAATCCAGCTTTCAGAATTCAAACCAATCCTTTGTTGAAATCAAATCTGAAGTCTGAATGGTGCATCCCTTTCTTTACCTGATAATGGTCAATAATTGAATGCATCAGCAAAAACCAAAAGGAAATATGAAAACTGTAAATTAAGCAAATTAAAACGGCGAAGGGCGCAAATCGACAAAAATCAATAGAAAACAATTAAAAAAATCATCAAAACTGTAAGAGAAACTCCAAAACCATCATTCCAACTGAAATTTTTTTATTTTTCAAAACTCTAAGTTCTAACAGATTGACATACACTGAAATTAATGTGAAAATATGAATACAAGTCAATCCATCTCATACAATACAATAACTTAAATATTCAAATTCATTTGATAAACCAAAGAAGGATAACTATAATAAAAAAAAATCAATGAAAAAAATAATCAGGATGTTCATAACTGAGCACAACATTGATCTGAAAAGGGCACAAAATACAATCCTGAAAGAAAAAAAACACAATAAAATAAAACTGATTTTCACCAATCAAGGAAATCACCAAATCAGATCAAATCTCAAATAAACCAAACTTGTAAGCAAGTTTTGTTCATATTCACTACAACATTTTACAGATCCATAACAACAATGAAGATTCCTTGTGCTTTTTGTTCCTTCATGAAAATCTAGAATCAAACAGAAGTAGCAGTTTCTTCTTCAAAAATGAAGTTTAAAATAAAATTGAAATATCAAGTACAGTAACAGATTCAAACAAATTACACTTCATTCATGAATTAACAATAAACACTTTTCATCATAGAAACACGAAACAAGCTCAGAGTGCTATCCAAAACCGCACCTGCAAAGAAGCAGTAGCACATTGAAACTGTCGGTAGTTTAGCGTATGAAATCCACAGCACGGAAGAAGTAATCAAGGTGAAGAACTGAAAGAGAAACAGAGAAAGAGAGATACCCTAAACCACCATTGAAATGATGAAGAAAGCTTTAGAAGAAAAGATGAAGAAGAAGATTCAGAATTTTTTTTTATTTCTGTTCCTTTTCTCATTGTTATGCTTTTTAGCACTGATAATTAACATGGTCCCACTTAGGATAGAAATAAGTCAAGGTGAATCGAACTCGTCTAAGCTCGACTCGAATAGATAAGAATTTATTTAGTTTGAAAAAATCGGCTCAAGTTTTGATATGAACTTTTTTTTAGTTTGAGTTCGGCTAATTTAAAGTTGACAACATGATTTTAAAGTTATTTTTTTGTCCAAATTTGATAATTTATTTAACGAATTTAATTTTTAACCAAATTTAGTTCATGAACCAAATTTACGAATTAATTATCGAATCGAACTTCAAACTATTCACAAGTTGGCTCGGATTATTGTATGCAATACTCCCACTACTAATATAATAAAAATAAAATTTAAATCGTTTCATTTTCATGTATAGTATTATTGAAAATACTAAAAAATAAAACCATAGGATGGGGCACACGGAAATCGAAATATTTAATTAGAAAATAACAGATTTAGTAATGTTTTTATTTTTTGTCGCGTTTTGGTTATTTTCAACCATTAAAAAATTATTTGGAGATCTCAGATTTTGCTAACCATTACATAATTTAAAATTTGGAAATTCTTTCAATAGTATCCGATGCTTTTTTTTTTTTGGTTTTTGTTTGATGTATAATAAGTATGATAACAAGAAAACAAAATTATATTATATGCTTTCCATTTAATAAAAGTTGGTACTGATAAGCCATGTGGTATAAGGTAGAGGTCTGTCTGTGAATGTCAGTATTATTGTTCAATTAATTGAGAGTTATTTATTTCACATTTATTTTTCGAATTAATTGTTTGATGCTAACATATTTTCAGATTAAAATTTAAAACAATGAATTTGTACCAAAGAAAGCAGTTAGCTGCCATTATTGGAGTTACTGGTTAAATGAACTTATTTATAAACAAAGATATAAGTTAAGTAAATTACTTCAAAAAAAAGTTAAGTAAATTATGTACCAGAAAAAAAAAAGTTAAGTAAATTTATGAATACTCTTAATAATAATATGCAGCATATATTTGGTTTCTTTTTGATAGATTAATCTCTATGGCTATATTTTAATTTTTCAAAAAACAATACTAAAATTCTTGAATGTTTTTTTTAGTAAACCATCAATTTGGTCCCTGATTTTGTAAGACACTCTCAAATAGGTCCTGATTTTGCAAATATCTCAAAAAGGTCCCTGACTTTATTAATCTGCCAAGTTAGTCTCAGTATTTAGCCACTTACTATTAAATAAGTCCTTATATTTTAATAACTTACCATCAATTTGGTCCATAACTTTATCTGCATACTATCAATTTAGTCCTTAAACTACATTTAGAAGGACTAATTTGAATAAAATTTCAGAGTTAGGACCTTTTTGAAATATTTATAAAGTCAATGACATTTTTGAGAGTGCTCTACAAAGTGAGGGACCAATTTGGTGGTTTACTTTTTTTTATAATTAAAATTCTTGATTGTTGTTTGAATCAAAAGAAAACATTTTTCGTAGTGCTAATTTTTATTTCTTTGTTACTTACATAATCTTTTTACAAATAGACATTTCGTTTATAATAGAATATATCGGTATTTAAATATTAGATATTAAATATAATATATATATTTTACCATCTTTTTCATATAAGATATCAACAAAAATATAATTAAATTAAAGTTTTGGATAATATATTAATTTTAAATGAATTTGCAAAAGGATAAAAAAGCAAACACTTACCATTGAAAAAAAAGCATACACTTACCATGAATAGATATGTTGAGGTTATATTTTTGCCCTTATATTGTACTTCTGTTTGTAAAGGGGAAAAGAAAGACCAAATTCTTAGTCAAGTGGAATTGCACTCGAAATTCTTAATCAATCACTTGAGTTTGAGCCTCCGACAACAAGCGTGATTGTTGTATTATAATTATTTTTTATATGCAGTCTAATTTTTGAGCAAATGATAAAATGCGACATTTGCAACTCTTCATAAAAGATGGGTAGGATGTTCTCATTGAGTAATAAAATCATCACAGATTGATAGTGCCTTTAACAAATTTCATTCGGCACTGTATTATTACTCGAAGATATAGTTTTCCCAAAATTTGTAATGATTTACCATAATTCTCATTGTCAAATAAAAATGCACTACGTTTAGGAATATATGGTTTTATCCTAGTATTCTTTTTCCTAGCTAGATGAATGTACTGTTAAGAAGTCTCACATTAGTTACCACGTCCCCCCTCTGCGCCCTGGTTGCCACGAGAGTGAGAGCGGTTGCCCGGATGGTGGTTACCCTGCTGGGAAGTGTCTTTAGAAGGTCGTTGTTGAGTGGTGTGCATAGAAGTATGAGAGTCGATCTTTGCCATTTTAGCCATACCAACTTCTTTCAAAGTGAGCATGGAGCGAGCCTGGTAGAATGCAGGAAGAGAATTACTCTGGCGAATCAAGGTGGCAATACTGCGGTAAGCTTCTGGAAGACCGAATATCAGTTGAAGAACCAGACGGTGATTGTTGATAAGAGATCCGACATTCCTCAACTGGTTAGAGAGCATCTTAAGACACTAATAGTAACTAGAGACATTGGGAAAATCCTCCATGCGGGTGTTGGAGAACTCTTGCTCAAGAGTGACAGCACGAGCATTTTGATTGTCCTGAATAAATTGGATATGTTAATATATGCTCAAGTGTGCATAACCATAGAAAATTTTTTAGGGTTAAATAAGTAAATGGTTTCTATAGTGTCTCAGAATTTCGTCTTTAGTCCCTAAAGATTTTTTTCGCACTTTTTGGTTCCTGAAAAATTTTCCGTCATTGTTTTTGGTCCCTGAAGAACTTTTCGTCACTGTTTTTAGTCTCTATAGTTTCCCAAAATTTCTTTTTTAGTCCCTTAAAACAGTGACGAAAAATTCTTCAGGGACCAAAAAGTGCGAAAAAAAATTTAGTGACTAAAAACAAAATTATGGGAAACTACAGGGACCATTTACTTATTTAACCTTAAAATTGATATGAACATATACAAGAACACATATCATTTTGAAGAGAAGCTGAAATTTTTTGTCAGAAGATTCTAAAGAAAGTCAGAAGCTAGAAGGCTAGATCCTGAAGGGACAGAATATGAAGTAAAGCTTCTAAAGGTCATAAACTCTGAAGGACACGTTAGTATCTAAAGACTCTGATGGGTCACACTATCAGGCTAAGAGTCAACTTTGTCTTCTTCTGATCATGTGTAGAAACAAACAAAACCTTCAATGACAAATAGAATGAAACGGTAAATTACTTTTGTAGTAAGGGATTTTCAAATGTTTTTCATCGACGTTATCCGTATTAAGGAATATATCAACGTCTTTGAATTAAGTTTTTCAACAACTCTAATTTTTGTAAGACCTTCTTCCATAGATCTTTTATCCTTGTCTATATAAGGAGCTGAAGACTTGAAGAAAATTAAAACTCTGAATATATTTTGAGAATGCAAAAGCTCTATCAAAATCAAAGCTCAAATTTACATTTAGAATTTCTTATGACCCATTAGAAATAAATAAATTAAAAAAATAACAATTTTTTCATATTTTAAAAATATTAACTATAAAAATTCTAAAATAACATTATTATATTTAATTTTTTTTAACGATTGCATTTTCCATTTTTAAAAACCTCATTCTTGAAAGAAAAAAAGTCATCGATAGTACTGTGGGTGCGGCAGTCCTTTGGAATTGCGGAAGGATGGTGGTTATCAAACATCATATAGTACCTAATTTACCTAATATCATTGCACTCTGTTTTGCTATAATGGCCATATGATCATTGATAAAAATGAATCCCAAAGCAGAGACAACTTGAACATCCAACTACCAATCAGCCTTCATGTTAATAGTATGCAATAGTATTTGTCATTTTATTTACCCATTGAACATTAGTAATAATTATTTTAGAAAATACTAATGTGTATTTGTTTCTTTGGGTAACAATTCTAATATGTTGGAGTTGGGAGTTCAAATACCGTACATAATTCTTGAAAATTTAATTCAGTTGGTAAAAACATTACATTATATACGTAAAAGTTGGAGTTCAAACACTAAACACTTCACTAATTCCCTTTTTAAATATACTGTATTTTTATCTTGTGTCAACAAAAAAATTATCCACTAAACTACTGTAAATAGTAGCTGTTATATTATTAAGTGGAAAGTCAAACCAAACTCTTATTCAAGACCGTAAATTCTTCCCCTATGATGCTGATTAATCAATTACTTGTCAAAGCTTACCAAAAATTAAATTATCAAATGACATAATAGCACGATCTTATTTGAAGACTTAAATCACAAGTCAAATTTAGTAAAATTAGCGACTAATCCTAATTCTCACCTAATGATGTGTGAAGCTGACCTACAAAATATGTAATCCACATGGCCTCTCAATTCAATAATAATATATTACATACAACCGATCACGTATTTTTTGTTTTCTTCCAATCAAGACGAACAATAGCCACAACGTGTGAATGTGATAAATACAAGTACTGATATATTTTATTTGAAATATAAGCAAATATACTAATATTATTATTATTATATTTACCGTCATGATTAAATAATTGGGGTTGAACATTGAAAGCGAAATAATGTGGTGTTCTACATGATCTAACAAGGAATGCAAATACAACAACAGTAACTCGTTATGTGATAATTGACGCTAAATTTGGTGGGAAGACCATGATTCAATGTCTAGGTTTTCATCCTAATTTGTCCAATCAATTTTTGTCTCGCGCAGCAACTTTTAGAATTTTTATATGCCGATCACTTTTGATTCGAGATTAAGAGTTAGAGTCTAGTGACATCTTTACGGTCAGGTTGATTGTCTTCTTTGGAGGTCATGATATCAAAATTAACTCTCAAAATCAGATTGCCATTCAAAAAAAAAAAAACTCTCAAAATCAGATTAAGCGGTCCAATAAACCAAACAGGAATAGTGTAAAGCAAAAAAATAATAGGGAACGCGAATATCATGATATATGTTTGGCTTTTATATGCAGTGTGTTCCTCAGACTGTCCCCACACTGAACAAGTCCTTTGGCGTGTATATGTACATGAAGGTAATGAATTTCCTTGAACTTGAAAATGAAATTTTGAAAATAAAAAGGTACTTATAGTTACTGTGTTATGGGGAAAATGTCAGATATATTATGAACTTATTATAAACAGTGACACTTGCTTGTCCCTACCTTTGTTCATCCCCGATAGATCTCTTTCACCGCAATCAATGTCTTATACCGTACTAGTACTAGATATGTATACGTATAAAGTATGTATTATGCCATTGTTCATTCATTATTTTACCAAACTAACTTATTTTTTAGTGGGATTGCTGGGGCTAGAGCAGATTATCTCAATTCAGATAAAATTTAGGAAATAATGTTATCTAATTTTGTCCCTCTATAATTGAGTTTGTCATGGTAGAAATTTGGATCTGGATTCACTTTTTTATGTTCAGTCTTCTTTTTGTTTTCTCAATTCAATGGTTAATTAAGCTACATGCAAAAAAAAAGGTATTGGATGAATAATTAAGGGTCCGTTTGATTCGGCTTTTTAGGTCTTAGAAGCTGAATGAAAATTAAAAGTGAAAATATGAACTTTTAAAAAAAGAGCAAAAGTTGTTTGACAATTGTTGTTTTTTTATCTTCAAAGTTATTTTTAATCTAAAATTTGTTTGGTAAACTATATTTTTTTAAAAATGATTTGTACAAAAAAAAAACAAATTTTAAAAAAAGATAATAACAACTAATAATATTTTAATGAAAACAAACTAAAAAATGAAAAAATAAAATAATAAAAAGAGCCTTCAATAGGATTCGAAGCATGATCCTTGCAAAAAAAGCTTCGGATTTTTTTTTCAAAAGTAGGTTTCAACCTCTTTTCCTAGAAGCTCATTTAACCCAATTCTGCACATTGAAAAAAAAAATCTGCTTTTTACAGTTAAAAGTTTTACTAAAAATGTGTTTAGGTAAATACTTACGGCAAACGAAGCTTAAAATTAGTTAACCATAGGTCATATGGTAGGTAAATATACAATCCTAAGATAGAAACTCTATCTCAAGACACTCCCTTCAAGTGCAGGCAATGCCCATCGCAAACACTTACGGATCATTCTCGTGATATGGTAAACTTCAAGAAAGTGATTTGAGAATGTGATATTTCAAAAAGTCCCGAACAGACGACGTCCCTTTTGAGTTTTTGAAGGATATTTGGGAGGAGTTAAAAGTGATTTTTTAAGATTTTTGTCTGAATTTCATGATAATTGGATCTTAGAATTGAGATTTGAGCGTATATACCTACAATACCGGTTTGTAAGGTGAGAATTGTCATCACTTATAAAAGTATATTCAGGTCATCTCGCAATCGATGTGAGACTTTTTAACACAACCTCTGGCGCCCAACACTGTTGTGCTTGGTGCGCGAATATAAATGTTGTATAACCCAATCAGAAACATGATAGTAGTCAGCCCAGCAGATTGTGAAGAGGCGCATATATAACCTTAATACCAACATGCTCCTTCTCCTTTCTCGTCTTCCACCCCCTTCTCAACCTCAACTCTATGATCTTCTATCGTGCACAAAAATGTTGAAGTAATGTCTTGTTCATCGATGAATATTTTGTGTGACAATACTTTTGCATAGATAAGTATGAGGAAAACTTGCAAACCTTACCTTGGTGCTGTTAGACTATGAGGAAACTCTGGGTCAATATATTTAATTAATTTTTGGTTGAATTAACATTGATAAATTTAGGGGGAGCTTGCGAACCTCACCTTAGAATTATCAGACTTAGAGTTAGAGCTTGGAAATCTCTACCTCTGAAGTCAAATATGTGAATTTGATTCAAATTTAATGACTTACTCTTATACTGATTTTAATTAACCTTGATAGAACTTAGGGGAAACTTACAAACATAACCCTTTGGATTATCAGACTAATGAGGAGCTTGCAAAACTTAGAATCTGAAGTCAGCATGTTAGTGAAATCAACAAAAACAATTGTCTTTAATAATTATGTTTGTCATCATAAAAAATGGGGAGGTTGTTATAACAAAATTGGTTTTTTTAAATCTCACTCTAATGGTTTTTATGATAACAAAGTAGTTAAAGAACAATTGGTGTTACTAATATTTGTTTAAGTGTGTAGAACTAAAAGAATTAATCATCATCCACTTGAATATGTGAAAGAGAAGCTGAAAAGCAAACTCTGGATAGAAAACTTTGAAGACGTTCAGAGAATGCTAGGCTTCAGAAGTTGGAAAGCTTCAGATGCAGTGAACTTCAGACTATGGGTCAATCAGAGTTTGCAAGACCAAACTCTGATAGCTTAGAGGTTCATGTTTAGAGTCGACAAAAAGGAAAGAAGAAACTACAACGTCGCTGTCATAGTAGTTGCCCTTTTAACAAGAATGTGAAGACTTGATTCCTCCTCATCAATGCTTGGAGCGGTTATTACCCAGATTGCAACTACTATGTAAAAATCTAATTGCAAGTTCCAACAAGCTTCTCAACAGTCATCTTCAACGGATCTATTTCCATCTGCCTATATATAGAGGCATCAGTTAAAAAATGAAGTAACAAGACTACCAGCCTCTGAAAGCGCCTATACTCTGTTAAATTCAAAAGTTGTGTAAACACTTAGAAATTCTTACAAACTAGTATCTTAGAATTAAGTGTTAGAAATTCTTGTCTGCGTTGTATTTTGTAAACACCTCTGATAATATATCAAGTGTTCATTGTAAACATTCTTAATATTTTTTTTAAAGTTTGTTGAAGTCTCTTGTACGTAGTACTTGAGTAAGGAAGTCCTAGGTTGGTGGATCTGGGCAAGAAAATCTCTTGTACGAGGTATTTGAGCAAGGAAGTCCTAAGTTAGGTACTTGGACAAGGAAGTCTTAAGCTAGGTTCTTGGGTGATTGTGATCATTTGTAATTATAGTGACTCCCTTGGAAGTGCAAGGGAGCTAGACTACTCTCGTTTGTGGGAGGAACAAGTATAAAAATATCTCTCTCTCTCTCTTATCTTTTCGCTGCATACAATTCAACCCCCTCTTATATTTTTTTCTCACATTTCACATGGGCCACGATCAGTACCATAACGAGGAAAACCCTAATTAACCCACTTATATACAGAGGGGCATTGGTCACCCTAATTTATTCAATATATTTAACCTAAACACAAACACAGAAGGCCTAGGTCACATCTGTTAGAACACGAAATCACTTATTTGAATCTATCCAATGCACTATGAATCAATCCAAATGCACAGCAGAAAACACTAACACTTAATCAAAGAATCCACAACAATGGAGTTTCGAAAATGAACCTCACACACACACACACACTTTCTGTATTTTGAGAAGAAGAAGATTAAGAGAAAGAAGAATTTTTATTCATCCACTAATGGGCCAAGAATGAAAGTTACAATCACTTACACTTATTATTTATACAAGTTACTTCAAGCCTAAGTATCCTGGGTTAGTTAGAAACAAACTTCTAACTAACTCTCTAACAAACTCTAACTAACTAAACATAAACGGTTATGCTTAGTTGGCACTTATTTCTCAAAGACTTAAACCTTCTGTATGTACACTAAACACAACAGAGGATATCTCAACATGCTGCAGCATCTTGTGCCTCATCATGGACAGTGCATATATGAATTAGTACACACACTCAATACTCCTCCTTAATTCATGTTTGCCACTATCTCCATTCCCATTTGTCCTTTAAGCTTTTGGAACACCTGTACTGCCACTGCCTTGGTGAACAAGTCTGCAACTTGTTCTTCACTCTTGCAGTACTCCAATGTTAGATTCCCATTATCCACTTGCTCTCAAAGATAGTGAAAACGCATCTCAATGTGTTTGCTCCTTCCATGAGCAATAGGGTTCTTTGCAAGGTTGATTGCAGACACATTATCAACCTTCAAAGTAACTGTGTTGCATTTCACTAAACTTATCTCTTCAATCAGATTTCTTAGCCATATTGCTTGACATGTGCTAAGAGATGCTGCAATGTATTCAGCCTCACAAGAGGACAGAGCTACAACAGGTTCCTTCTTTGAACACCAAGAGATTGGTGCTTCACCAAAATAGAAAATGTACCCTGATGTTGATTTTCTATCTTCAACATCACCACACCAATTTGAATCTGTGTAGCCCATCAATTTACATTCATTTTTTCTGTCATTTGCAGGAAAGAACACACCATAGTCAATTGTGCCCTTGACATATCTCAAAATTCTCTTTACTGCAATCAAATGTGATGACTTAGGCTTATCCATGAACCTGCTAACAATCCCAACACTATAAGCCAGATCTGGTCTAGTGTTGCACATGTATCTCAATGAACCAATCAGCTGTCTATAAGATGTAGGATCAACATCTTCTTCTTCTGTGCTCTTTGATAGTTGTAACCTTGGTTCAGCAGGTGACAATGCACTATTGCATTTGTCCATCTCAAATTTCTTCAAAATTTCTTTTGCATATCTAGTCTGATGCATAAGAATTCCTTGATCAGTTCTAAGAAATTCTATGCCCAGAAAGTATGTCATGTAGCCTAGGTCAGTCATCTCAAATTCCCTTTTCAAGTCACTTTTAAATTCACTAATATACTTATCATTGCTGCCTGTGATAAGTAAATCATCCACATACAAGCACATCACAATTAATCCCTTCTCATCATGTTTCTTGACATACACTCCATGTTCTGTGACACACTTCACAAAACCAATATCAATCAGAAACTTATCAATCCTTCTATTCCAAGCTCTTGGAGCTTGCTTCAAACCATATAATGCCTTTTTCAATCTATACACCTTGTTCTCTTGATTCTTTACTTCATAACCTGGTGGTTGTGTGACAAACACCTCTTCTTCTATAGGTCCATTTAGAAAAGCTGACTTTACATCCATTTGATACATTGGCCAATCATTAATGTTAGCAATTGCAGTTACTAACCTGATTGTTTCCATTCTAGTCACTGGTGCAAATACTTCTCCATAATCAATTCCTTCTTTCTGAAGAAATCATCTTGCTACTAGTCTTGCTTTATGCCTAGTAACTTCACCTTTTGAATTCATTTTCAGCTTATAGACCCACTTCACATCAATTGCTCTTTTGTTCTGAGGGAGATCAACAAGTTCCCAAGTCTGATTGCTTTCAATTGAATCCAGCTCCTCCTTCATAGCACATCTCCACTTTTCACTCTTCAATGCACTGATCACATCTATGAGCTTTGACTCAGCCATGAAAGCTAAATGTACTAAGTCCCCATCATTTGTCACTTCATTGTCTTTGTTTAATTCACACTCTTGGAGTCTTGCTGGTAAAATTCTAGTTCTAGTTGATCTTCTCATATCAGTTTCTGGCACTATCTCTGTGTTTTCTTCAAGTTCTTCAAGCATTACACTTGTTGAACTTTTCTTCTCTTGCATGTTCCAGTCCCATTCTTTTATTTCATCAAACACCACATCTCTACTGACCACTACATTTTTGTTGACAGGGTCATAGAGCTTATATCCACCAGTTGAATGATAACCAACAAGTATCATAGTTGTTGCTTTATCATCAAGTTTCCTTCTTAACTGGTCTGGCACATGCTTGTAGGCTATTGAACCAAACACTCTCAAGTGTTTCATACTTGGTTTGTTTTTAGACCAACACTCTTCTGGTGTTATTCCATTCAACCTCTTTGTTGGACACAAATTCAAAATGTAAGTAGCAGTTGCTACAGCTTCTCCCCACAATTCCTTTGGTAGATGTTTACCCTTCAACATACACCTGACCATGTTCATTATAGTTCTATTTCTCCTCTTTGCACTTCCATTCTGTTGAGGAGTATAGGGTGGAATCACTTCATGAACTATGCCTTCACTTTCACATAATTCTGCAAAATCATGTGACACATACTCTCCTCCTCCATCTGTTCTTAACACTTTGAGTTTATGTCCACTTTGTCTTTCCACTACTGATTTGAACTTCTTAAATACACTCAACACATCACTTTTCTTGTTTATTAAGTAAGTCCAAATTTTTCTGCTGAAATCATCAACAAAACTAACAAAGTATTTATTTCCTCCAATAGAGTCCACTTGCATTGGTCCACATACATCAGAGTACACAATTTCAAGTGTGCTCTTAGTCTTACTCATTGCATATTTGCTGAAGCTACCTCTAGGCTGTTTAGAATGCACACACTCTTCACAAATTTCATCTGGTGCATTCATAGCTGGTAAGCCAGTCACATAGTTTTTCTTTTGCATTAGAGTGAGATCCTTGAAACTCAAGTGTCCCATTCTATAATGCTACAGCCATTCATCTCTACTATATGCAGTCATTAAGCACTTATGATCCATTACATTCAACTCTATCTGAAATGTTCTATTCTTAGACATAGGTGCCTTCAGCAACAAGTTATCATTTGTATAAAAAACATTTAGCAGCTTATGTTCCATTACAATCTTATAATCCTGTTCAAGTAATTGACCAATGCTAAGCAAATTACACTTAATTCCTGGTATGTACAACATATTAGAAATCATAGAGTACTTACCATCCTTTCTCTTGATGGACACATCACCCATTCCCTTTGCAGCCATAGTGCTATTGTTTGCAAATCTCACTTGACTGTTCTGAGTACTCCTTAGACTTGTAAACCATTACTTCCTCCCTGACATGTGTGTTGAGCAACCAGAATTCAGGTACCATTTGTCACTATAATCACTATCATCTTTTATGGTTACCATCAACATTTCAAATTTGTCACCTTCATCTTGCTTAGCCACTCTTGCTTCAGCATCTTGTGCCTCATTTTTCCTTCTACACTCATCAGCAAAGTGTCCAAATTTTTTACAATTGTAACATTGAATGTTACTCTTATCAAATCCTTTGTATCCACCTCTACCACCTCTTCCACCTCTACCACCTCTGTTTCCATTGAAACCACCTCTTCCACCAGTTTTCTGATTAGAATTACTGGTTTCTTGATTATCTTTAACACCTGCATTTTGATAACCTCCTCTTCCTCTATTTCCAGACCATTTTCCCTTGCCTTTCTTGCCACTATTACTCTGTGCTTGCAGAGCAACCTCATTCTTTCCCTTCTCTAACCTTTCATTCAATTTCTGTTCAGAGGCTTCCAAAACACCTTGAATTTCTTCAACTGTAGTGTTTGAAAGGTCTTTGGATTCTTCAATAGCAACTACTATGTCAAATCTTAGTGTGAGAGATCTCAAAATCTTCTCAACCACAGATTGATCATTCATAGTTTCACCACATCCCTTCATTAAATTCACCAGTTTTGTGACTCTTGTGACAAAATCACCTACACTTTCTTTTTCTTCCATTTGTAGCAATTCAAATTGTCTTTTGTAAGTTTGTAACCTTACCTTCTTGACCTTTGTTGCACCACCATAAGCTTTCTCAAGATTATCCCATGCTTCCTTTGAGGATTGTGCATCACCAACTCTTTCAAAGTTATCGGGACTCACACATTGATGGATTATGAACAAAGCCTTGTAATCTCTCTTCTTTTGCTCTTTGAATGTTGCTTTCTGAACATCACTTGATGATTCTGTAATTGGTTCAACTCCACTGCTAACAAGATCCCATACATCTTAGAATCCAAACACCACCTTCATTTGTTTACACCAAGAATCGTAATTTTTTCCATTCAAGATTGGTAGATTACCAGGGAAAGCACCATTCCCATATGTTCCCATTGGAACTGCAGAGCTTGTTGATGCAGCCATGGATTCTTTTACAACTAGGCTCTTGATGCCAGATGTTAGAACACGAAATCACTTATTTGAATCTATCCAATGCACTATGAATCAATCCAAATGCACAGCGGAAAACACTAACACTTAATCAAAGAATCCACAACAATGGAGTTTCGAAAATGAACCTCACACACACACACTTTCTGTATTTTGAGAAGAAGAAGATTAAGAGAAAGAAGAATTTTTATTGATCCACTAATGGGCCAAGAATGAAAGTTACAATCACTAATCACTTACACTTATTATTTATACAAGTTACTTCAAGCCTAAGTAACATGGGTTAGTTAGAAACAAACTTCTAACTAACTCTCTAACAAACTCTAACTAACTAAACAGAAACGGTTATGCTTAGTTGACACTTATTTATCAAAGACTTAAACCTTCTGTATGTACACTAAACACAACAGAGGATATCTCAACATGCTGCAGCATCTTGTGCATCATCATGGACAACTAGATTGAGACAGATGCTACAGTCTCATGTGCCTCATCATGGATAGTGCATATATGAATTAGTACACACACTCAATAACGCCATATCGTCAACTAGGTCTACCTTAACACACACTATTAGCAAGGATGCATAAACATTATGAATATATGTTTTATTTGTATCAAAATCCTTTATATTAAAGTAAAAGGTATAAAATGCAGCATTCCACGTCTTTCAAAAAGAAATAAATTTTTGTACTCTATTTTTTGAATTGTTGTGTTACTTGTACATCTTAGTAATTAATTATTTATTATTATTATTGTGCATTATGGTTAAGGCTTTTGATATTTCTTTTTGGTGACTTGACTACTTCAGAACATAACATATGGTCAATTTTTTTGAATCTAATTGGGAGTTTTCGTTTCAAAATTTCTCATAATTTTAGAGAGAGTGATAATTATGCTGAAAAAATTAGCCAATTATGCATTTCAATGTAATGGTGTTATTTGGTTCGATATTGTTCTAATTATATTAGGGATAAATTTTTTGAAATAGGAATGAACTCCCCCTTTCTTTAGATTTCGTTGACCATTTCTTGCTCTACACTGTTTTTTTGGGTTAAATATGTATTTGGTCTTATAGTTTCGCAGAATTTCGTTTTTAGTTCCTGAAGATTTTTTTCATATTTTTTAGTCCTTGAAGTTTTTTCAGTCAGTGTTTTTGGTCCCTACTTTTCATTCAACTTGTGTATATCATTCGAAATTTTAAATTTTTTTCAGCGGTCATGTTTAGTACATTATATGAATCTCCCTTACAAAAATTTAATTTTTTTAACAAGAGATGAATTAAATATGAATTTTTTAGTTTTTTGCACATAAAAATTCATAAATAATTCATCTTATATTAAAAAATTCTAAATTTTTATTAGAGATGTTCTTATAATATTATAAACATGAATACAAAAAATTATTCAAAAATTTGAAAGTATACAAGAGTTTCATTAAAAGTAGGGACTAAAACCACTGACAGAAAAATTTCAGGGACTAAAAAGTATGAAAAAAATCTTTAAAGATTAAAAACAAAATTCTGCGACATTATAGGAACCAAATACATATTTAACCCTTTTTTTTATTCTTGCACCATGGTTTTCTCCCTTTTAGATTTTTCTAATAAGATTTTTAACAAGACATTTGATGTTGTTGTTTGTTTCTATTATATTGGATTTTGACCGAATCCCCACCATTTTTATTTCTTATGCTTTTCTCTATATGAATAATACTATTGATTAGGGTACGTGTTGCAAAATAATAAGAGGCTAATTTAGAGTGCCTAAATAATTAAGATTTTTTTGAGTATCGCTGATATGCATCAAGAATATGTTGGGAGTGGCCCAGGAGCTGAGCTAGAGGAACAAAGCTTTGGGCTCCCCATGCGTATTTGGGCTTGACCCAAGGGGAAAGCGTTAGCTCTCGTGTTACAGTTCAGGGGTGTTGTTGTTGTTGTTGTTGTTGTCTGGACGGCATTATTATTTTAAATACCACTTTTAATACTGAAACCCTAATTCATTCCATTCATCTAATAGAAATAAATTGTAGTGGCTTATACAGTCAAAGACGTACCCACCAGTTAGGAAACTCTGTTATCAAACTTCTTGCATTTTAATTGTTTGCTTTGTTCATTATTCCTTTTGTTACTGGTTGATCCAACAATGTCTTATCTTCAATGTGATGTCAATATTGCACTTCAATTTTTATTTAAAAAACACCTAGAAGAGAATAATACAGAAAATCTAGTATACTTTCTTCTCTCAATTTCTTTCATCTAATTTCTTTTGTGGAGATTACCATTTTATAGCACCCTTCATTTCTATTCTTCTAATATAATCTTGTAGTTTTTGTTAACTTCATAATAAAGAAATATTTTTAAAGTAAAAATGAATTAAAAGTAGTTATTTAAAGAAGGAAAAAAAAAGTAAAAACAACATCAAACAAATTGTGCTTCATTCAAAAGTTATGGAAAAAAAAAACTTAAATTTTTTTATCCAACTTAAAAAAAAAAACTTAAAAATTATTTATCAAACAAATTGTGCTTCATTCAAAAGTTATTTAAAGAAGGAAGTTATTGAAATTCACTTGAGACTCAAAGGAACTGTTTGTTAGTCTCCTATTGTATTCACTCAAATACAAATTATAAAGCCAATTGCTTGTTTTGTGATATTTTCAGTTCTGAATTTTTGGTTTGAGAAACTCTTCTAGTTGGTAATTTAAATATCAAGAATTGTGGTAAAAACAAGCAAGCAAAGGATTGCCACACCACATGGCAAGGACCTAACTTTGTGGGAAAGAGATGGCTGGCTAAGGAACTTGTCTTTAAAGGCAAGAGAAAATTGGTACACACATCATAAAAGCAACCTCTCTTGGATGTTTCTTGTTTCCAAAAAAACAAGAACAATAACTGGTTAGTTAGTTTTCTACTTTGAAAGCAACTAATCCTAAAAGGGTTCAAATATATGAGTATTCATTTTTTTGTCCAATTTTCCATCACTTTTTAGTTTATTATTACAGCCTTTTTGGTTTCATAGTCATGATATATACGATCCTATATTCATATGGTCCAATTAATAATAGGTGCACAAGTTTCAACTAAAGATTTCCATTGTAAATGTCTATTGAATATTGAACTAGAATGTGGTCCTTCATAGTACTATTTCTTTTCTTCCGTACATGGTTGCCTCATTAACTTGTCAAAACAAAACAATGAATTCAAAAAGAGAAGAAAGTAAAGCAGTTATGAACAAATAAATAAATATTTAAGTGTATTCTTGATAATTCTAAGTTATTTATTCGTTAGTTTGTTCGGTAGTGATTGACATTAAACTTGGTAAGGAGAACCACGATTCTATCTCTCACAACTGCGATTGTGAGGGGACTGAAACCACTTGATAGCAGTACTGACATCTAAACCAGATTAGATGGTCCAGCGGACCGATACTTGGGTGAAAAAAAAAAGTGGTAACATATAAAATTTAGTCAATTAAATTTACGAAATAGTAAACTTTTTATTTTATCTAATTATAACCACATACTTATAGAATTCAAGATCCCCGGCTTTCCCTTTTATTTATTTATTTATTGGGTATGTCACGGATTTAGAATAAACTATTCAGATATGGGCTTTCCTGGGTCAACAATATGTGAAATTCTTTTTCCACCTCCCACAGTTCACGCATACCTTCAAATTTATTTATTTCGCCAAAATTTACTCCTTCTATATTCTAAAATATATATATCCAAAAAAAAAAAAAAATCATATTCTCAAATTTATTTGAGTTACTAGTTTAGGTTGAAACTTTGTGTTAGAATTCTAACACAAATATACAGTATGATCTTCTCTTGTGGGAAAATAGAATTTTAGAATCTCTACATTTGAAGTTTAAAATTGAAGTTCATTTTCATTTTACACATCCGGATTTTAAAATCTAAATGTATAAAAAGTTTAAGGTTGTGACAGCAACAACTTGTTGTTCAACAGCATGTGATGCTAACAAGAAGGAAAAGTTGTATATAGAATTTTTATACTCGTATATCTCACAGTAGTCATAAGAAATTTAGTAATTATGGCATTATAATTTGCTCTAATGACAAATGAATTAATCTGAACAAATGAATTTTAGTAGTAATTCTATTTTCATGTTTAGATACAGAAAAAGAGATATAAATTATCCTCAAGTATGAGTCCTAACAATGATGCGGAGAGGATGGAATTGAGTACTGTATGCATTGGTGGTGGGAAACCTTATGTATGACGTGATGTACAAAGACCAAACAATGCAAAGCAGTGAGAATGGTTAGTCAGTTTATGGAGGATTTGAGTAAAGAGCATTGAAATGTTATGAAAACAATTCTGAGATACATTAAAGGAATCTCATGTGTGCAATATGTTTCAAAGGATAGACATTAACTGTCAAGGGCTATGTTGATTCAGATTTTGCAAGTGATCATGATAAAAGAAAATTTTCTTACTACAGGCTATGTGCTCACACTTGCAGGAGGAGCGGTAAGTTGGTTATCCGAGTTACAAACTATTGTAGCTTTGTCCACGTTAGAACCTGCGTACATGACATCCAACCAGGCATACAAGGAAGTTATTTGGATACAAGTAGTAGAAAATTGTTGTGTATTGAGACAATCAAAGTGTCATGCACATTGCACGTAATTCAACCTTTCGCTCCAGGACGAAGCACATAGGCGTTCAATATCATTTTGTTTGAGAAGTAGTGGAGGAAGTGTGGATATGCAGAAGATTCACACAATGATAACCTAGCAGATGCGATGACAAAGCTAATCAATGCTAACAATTTTATATTGAGTCGATCATCAGGTGGTTCATCGAAAACGCAACAATAAGGTAGAGAGAATTCGAAAGCTCACAAAAGTAGCTTTAAGTGAGTGATTGTGAAGAGATGAAAAACATGTAAAGCAACTTTTGTTGACTTGACAGTAAAAATGTTTGAAAAATGGCATGAAACCATTTAATGCATTTTTATTGGAATGCGACCCATGCATTGCAATAGTAGGAATTTCACTCCTATAAATACCAATGCATTTGTATAAATTTTATAGAGCAAAATTAGTTTTTCATGTGAGAGTTCTCTTGGAGTGTGTTTTTGGATGGGGTAATTGAGAAATTTTATAGAATTTATAATTTTAGGTAATTCAAATTATTCAATTAAATTACGTTCATTTCTAAATTCTTTTGTTTGGATGGAGGCAATTCAAATGATTCAATTAAATTACGTTCATTCAAGGGGTCAATTTGTCATTATTTTTGGACAACTTTTATAGATTTTATTTTTTTGGGTTAAATTTGAAAATTGAAATTAGGGGTCAATTTGTAACTTTCAAAAAATTCAAGGGGTCAAATTGTAATTTTGGAAAAGTTGAGCGGGCAATTTGCAATTTTTGGAAATTTATTGGGGTCAATTTAAAATTTTCTGAAAATTTGAAAACCAAAACGTAAAATTTGAAAAATTATAACAATGAAGAAATTTAAAATTATTAACTTTTAGGTGTCATTTGAAATTTTCTAAATTTAACTTGAACAAAATACTTCATAAATTTTCATCATTTTGAAAATTCTTCAAATTATTATCTAAACAATGGAATTCACCTCAAAACATAATTCATAAATAGTTGTCCAATCTATATCTAAACACTAATCCACTTAAACCGATAAAAACTTTTCATTTAGCCACATCACCATGTTACATCCATTTAATGTGTGGTATTATTATTATTATTATTATTATTAGTTTGGTTACTATTCATTTTAATTTTTTGTTGATTTTATTATTTCGTTTACTTTATTATTTTTTGTTCAAAATAGTTAATGTTTTTGCTAAAAATCTTTTGTCCAATCTATGTGTATATAGGGAGTTGGTCGATCGTCATGACTACTTACTGATGATTTTGGTACGTAAATTCATCGTCACGTTCTTTTGGTTGATCCAAATTAAAATCAATTTGAAATGTTAGTAAAAATAAATATAAAATAAAATTTACTAATGCTTGGTATGCTCTGCATGATTTTTATCATATTCCATTTTCAGTATACGGATTAAGTTTATTTATCTTTACTCTGCATGGTTTAGTAAATTTTAGTTTACCTCGTTTTTTACTAACACATCATATTGATTTTTATTTTGATTAACCAAAAGAGTACGATGATAAATCTATATACCAAAATCATCGTTAAATAGTCTCGACAATCGACCAACACCCTATATAGACAAAGTTTGAAACAAAAGATTAAAATACACAACATAAAAGGCACAATTTTTTTAATAAAATGAATAGTAACCCAAAGCAAAATTAATTACAATTAATATGATATATTAAATGGATGTACGTAAGTGGGTGATGTGGTTAAATGGAAGATTTTTAATAGCATTTTGCTAATAAGCAAAATGACAACTATTGTTTCTCTCAATAAATGAATCATCTATGTGGATCAAACCTTCTCCTCTTTCATGGCTTCGTATCATGTCCTTGCCCAAATTTATTATTTATATAATTGGTCACACCCTTTTGGTTTGGAAGCATCTAGGCTCTTGTTGTTTATTGTTATATTGTTACCTGGAAGTGTTATTTTAGTTTAGTTTTGTGACAGAGATTTATTTCTTTGATACAGAAAAAAAATATTCCTTTCAACCTGAAAAAAAAAAAGTCAATAGTTCCATTTTTTTGGAAAGTGAATTTGGAACAAAATTTTAGTCCTTATTTTTTTCTTAGCTGCAATTGAAAAAGAAGAATAAGAGAAGATGCATATAAACAGGGAGAAGATATGACATTGACAACAATGGTTTTTCTAAAAAGAGGATGATGGTTGAAACCTGAACCAATATGGCCTGCAACTTTTGATTCTTAGACAAATAGGGTGAGGTGAGAAAATTAAGGAAAAAGAAACCAAGTAAATTACTTAACTACTCATTCAACTAATTAAGTAGCTTTGAAAAAGAAAAATTTGGATTTTTTTTTTCCAAACACAAAAGATGCACCTTGCTAATACACACCTTCTAAATATTTAGTGGGTGTGTATTTAGCATTACCCATATATACACCCAACAATATAAAAAAAAAAAATTGGTTATCAAAAAAATAAAAGTTATATGTAAGTACTAGCTCACCGTCAAATGTCAAAATTGTTTTCTCAAATATTTGTGGTGTCCTAAATTCAGTCTCGGTTTGGTAAAAATAGCGGTTAGCTGATAAGCTAGCTTATAGCTTATAAACTAAAAGCTATAAGCTATTTGAAATATCATTTGAAAATAAGCTATAAGCTAGTAAAATAAGTTATAAGCTCATAGTAAAATGACCGTTACCAAACAGAGTTTTTAGCTTATAAGCTAAAAGCTATAAACTATAAACTAGTTTTTTTGGCATTTCCAAAAGAGCCTCGTACCTAAAATCTCTCATGTGGTATTTATCATTATGTCTATCGACAAAAAAAAAATGAAAAATGACATTTTCTAGTATAATAGTATGTCTAAACTACAAACCATAACCTTTTGTATTAAATTATGCTACACAATTCAACACCATGTCTCTAAGAAGCTGAAATTCCAGTTTATGATGATCTTGTGAAGTCTTATGGACAGATAAAATGTCTTTATCTTCTTGCGAAGACATTAATTACTATTATGTTGTCAAATCTCTACACACATTACAACACTTGAAACTTAGGACATGAAAATAAAATCCATATCCGCATATTTCCGTCTGAACCTACTCTGATTTGACGGGAAAAACTCGAGTTGATTGGATTTAGACCCAGTTTGAGTTTTTCCTGATTTCAAAGGACGGGGGTGGGGCAGATAATGTGAATATTGATACCTACCCCGCTAATATCATAATTATATTTTACATATTTTAAATTAAAAATTATTAAACAAATTCTTAAATGACATTCATATTTTTATTTTTATTCTTAAAAATTATTACTCACTCTGTCTAAAAATGAATGTCGTTTAAGGTTTTTATACACATATTAAGAAATACAATAATGTTGTCAAAACAAATAATACTTTTACTAAGTTACCCCTACAAGTTATTGGTTTGTTGTCTTGAGAATAATGCATATATATATATATAGAGAGAGTAATAATTAGAGTGTACAATTGAAAAATAATGCATTGAAAAGTGAGAATGAGACATTCATTTAAAACAAAATTTTATTCATAAAGTGACACTTACTTTGGAATGGAGAGAGTAATTCAAAGTTACTGACTTTAATAAAACAAAACAATGCGTTTTTCTCTATCGACTGAAATTTATATAAGTTTGTTACCGTTGGGAAAACGAATGAATCAATATAGTTTATTAATATTATTTTAATTTTAATTGATAAATTTAAATGTTTCGAATTTTAATTAAACAAATGATGAAAACACAAAATATATCCTAATGTTTAATTATTTTTTATTTTATTTTTTGAATATTAGATAAACAATACACAATTTATTTTTCCACATTTTCATGTGTAAAATATGACTCTTGAAGTCATGCATATCAATCATCAAGAATACCACCAACCAATTATTACATGCATGACACCGCCAATATATTAGAATTTATTCACCTTGATTTTTCATGCAATACTACCGTGCTCATGTCACTATTGTTTACAAGTATTTACTATATAAGTTTACTTTATTTTTATGTATATGTCCGTTAAACTACTATTTATCTCGTGCCTATAGTGGATTTTATCCACAGCCACGACTATTGTGTGTATGAATTTTTTGTTCTTCCTAAATTATTTATTTTAATCAATTTTATATATGTATAATGAAATAATTTATATGCGTATATGTACTAATTTTATTCATTCTAAACATATACTTTTGATTTCTATTTCAACTTCAACAAACCAAACTTATTCATTTTAGACGTTTTGCATATATGCATATATTAATAAAGGGTTAAATATGTGTACTTTCACATTTTTTAATGGTTTTTTGTATTCATGTTTATAATATTATAAGAATCTCTCCCATAAAAAATTAAAATTTCTTAACATAAGATGAATTATTTATGAATTTTTATGTGCATATATTATAAATTTGTATTCATCTCTTGTTAAAAAAAGATTAACTTTTGTAAGAGAGATTCCTATAATGTACTAAACATGACCGCTGAAAAAAATCAAATTTCAAATGATATGCACAAGTTGACTGAAGAGTATGAACCAAAAATCATGTCAGGAAATACTTTAGGGACCAAAAGTGCTGAAAATTTTTATAGGAACAAAAACAAAATTTAAAATATTTATAGCGACCAAAAACTTACTTAATCCATTAATAAATAATTTACTAAAGTATGTGTTACAATATGACATTTAGGTTTCAGATCTTGTAGGATCGCAAAGTCGACGTCAACGAATCACTATCGCTATCATCCATATCACGATCCTCCATTTTGGCGTCATTCATCCGAGATAGAACATATTTTAACCATTTTTTTCAGTGGACTCATCGGTCAATCCACTATAAGAGGATAAGAGGAGTATCTTCCTGATCATTTGCACCTCCCTCATTAATATATGCATTTGGATGGTAAATAAATAACATGCATGATTCTCATTTTTTTTTTTATTTTCAAATTTCACTCTCTCACCATCAACATTCAAGATTTTTCATCTTCAACCTTAAAGAACTTAATCAAGATTCTCTCTTGATTTTAAAAAATATACCATTGATCCAACTCACAATTCTCCCTCTTCATTATCGAATATGTCATTTATATTTTTCAAAACATATTAGAGTAAAAATAAACCAACATAACTTAAGCTCAAAATTGAATATGATATTAAAATATGCATAACGTAAATTTTATTTGACCCTTTTTTTTTTACCAACACTTTTAATTGTTTTTTCTTTTTGATCGACAAAAAGAATGTGACAATGAATTTGCATACCACAATCTTCAATAAATTATTAATAAAAACACTAACTATTTTGAACCCAAAACAATAAAATATACAAAATAATAAAATGCAAAAAAAATAAAATTGAAAAGTAACCCCAAAACAATAATAATATAACAATTACTACCATACATTAAATGGAGAATGAATTCTTTCAATTTATTTCCTCTCAAGTGTCCTCCATCTTACCCTTAAATATTTTCCCTTGATTTTTTATTTGTTATCTCAATTTTATTCAATGGTTAAGATTCTACTATTTCTTAATGTAATGGAGAGAATCCATTCTCCATTAAATGGATATGTGAGTAGGTGATGTGGCTAAATGAAAGATTTTTATTGTCCAAGTGAATTAAGGTTTTGTAAAAAAACACAGTGGATTAAGGTTTAGATAGATAATAAGATAACTATTTAGGAATTATAGTTGAGATAACTATTTCCTCATTGAGTGCACGCAGATTTATTAAAAAAAAAATTAGGAATATGCCTGGCATGGACAATGTGCATTTCAACCATTAGGCAATGTGCATCAATTGTGATTAAAATTATCTTCCAATATTTATATATAATGAACGTGTGACTTTCAAGTAAATTTTCACAACCATTTTTTCATGCTTTGTCTTTCTTTTTGTGTAATATCTCAACTCCTTTAAATTTTTTTTTTGTAAAAACAAAACAACACACTTTTTTATGCCACAAGTTCGAATTTTATTTTTTATATATATTTTTTTGGGATTAATTAATTTTTTAATTTTTATAATGAAGATTAATTAATTTGCTTTTATATTTTTGACAGCAGAAAATTACTCCAATTTCCATTTATATATTTGTTGACGGTGGTTTCGACAAATTCTATTGGTCATACCCAAAGGAACTAGGCAAGCAGTTGTAAATGCTAGCATTAATTCATCCAAAATTTGGCATAACTGCGAAGTATTAACATTAATCACTAATATGAGACTTTTCCATGGTAGTTTTGGTCAGGATCTACATGAAAGGATAATGTTCTCAGATTGAGTTTTGGGAATTGGTGATGGAAGTATTGAAGACATTGACGATGTTGACATAAAACTTTGTATTATAGATGATGTTCTGATTCCAAGCCCAGATGATCCAATTGCTTCGATTGTAGTTGCCATGTATCCATCTATAATTGATAATATGGAACTCAGTTGATTATTACAAGGATGAGAACATTTGTTATAGAAGGAAAGGTAATATTTGGAAGCAATATAGGTGGCAAAGTTTTCATTCCCAGATTATCCTTAACATCGGCAGTTTCTTATCGCTATTTTATTTACCATGACTATTAATAAGTCAGGGCTAGTCACTGAAAAATGTTGGTGAAAATGCACTAGACAATATCAATAATATGATATAACCTATGTATTTTTGGTTTCTAAACGTATGAATTACTTTGTTTATCTATAATAATATTATTTGAGAGCCTTTTTTTAAATGAGGTTGTACACATGATCATTCTCATGGTAATTCTTCTCCCATATTGGTTTTGCAATAAATGCATTAATTCTTTAAATGATTTTTCTATTTATTTTTTGCATATCGATATTAAAAAGGAAACAATTCAAATTCAAAAAAATTCAAATTCTAATAGAGCATAACAAGGAAATAATTAAAATTTTCAAATTCTTATTATTTCATGTTAAAATAATTTGTAACTTCAAATAAATTATTTTTTTGTGCAAGACATTTTTTAAACAATTTTTTTTCTTCAAAATACCAAAGATAATATATATATATATATATATATATATATATAATTCAATTGATTAAATTAAATGTATAATTAGGACTTAATAAATAAATGTCAAACTAATACATTCTCAAGAATATAAAAATAAATAAAATAAAAGTAATATAGATGATATGATGGTACTACAATTTTTTAGATTAAATATAGTATATATAAAAAATCCGAACAAAATTAATTGCAATAAAACGTGAGTGAAATTTAGCTACATTTTAATTTATTTATATTTTTTTACTAAAGTTACCTTTTAAATTAAAGATGTGAGAAAAAGTTTTCTTTTTTTTTTTTTGGCCAAGAAGTTTTATATTACATTGAATTTTTATATAAAGTTACCAATATTTTTTTTTAACACAATGACAATCAAATTAAAGCATTGATAAAAAATCATTTTCATAAAATAAAAACAAATTAAGGCATAGCAATCAATTCACCTATGATCATCATTATATATATAAAAGTTGTAAGTCTCCAAGTAACCATAAATTAACCATACTAAAATTCTAATTTAATTATTAAAAAATGTTCTAAGCAAGAGTTGAACTTATGACCTTTTTGTAAAGGCTTCATATAATAGCCACTATGACATATCAATCAATTTGAAATATTTTTGCATCCAACATGTATTGAATATGCAATCCAATCAATTTTTTCTGTAATATATGTTCAATTTTTTTTTCTAATTCTTCAATTGTTTTATACACCTACCTTTGTAGAAATCGAACCATGATGTGTCACAGCAATATATAATTTAATATTTTTCGTTGTTATGCAAATATTTTTCGTTGTTTTATACACCTATCGTTTGGTTGTCCCCAGTGAAGTCGCCATTTCTGTCGCGGTGATTTTTGGATATCGAGTTATTAATTAACTTCGAATCACAATTTAATATTCCACCACCGATCTTTAATTTATCCGAGGGAAAGGGAAAAAGTTCGAAAAAAACCCTATTTTTAGAGAACAAGGTTCGGGGGTTGGTTATACGAAGGGAAGGTACTAGCACCATAAGTTTCTATAGTACTCTATAGGAACCTCTTGTTTTTATTCTAACTTTGCGCTTAATTTTAATTGCTTGTAAAAATGTATAAATGGGAATTAAAGTGATGATTGAGAAAAAAGTTTAAAGTGACGAAAAAGAAAGAAAAATGTTTTTGTTGATTTTATTGATTGGAGAGACAAATCTCATGCCTACGTACCCGAGGGATCAAACCACCGTAGTTCGGGGTAAAAGTTACGAGTAAATTTGTTTGTTTGATTTTAAAGTTTTGAAAATGGTTTTAAAGACCGAAAAGCCAAAAGTGGCAAAATGTGAGTTTGATTGATGTTAGTTTGTGAAAAAAGTCTATATAGTTAAATTGATTAAAGTTTGATTATGAAATGAGACGCGAATGCTTGGTTTAAAATCCAAGGTTTATTGAGAAAATGTTTTGAATGATAAAAGACACTTGGTTTAAAATCCAAGGTTTTTGAATGATTAAAAATGTATGAATGAGGAAAATGCACTTGGTTTAAAATCCAAGGTTTTTGAATGATTAAAAATGTATGAATGAGGAAAATGCACTTGGTTTAAAATCCAAGGTTTTTGGCGAGAGAAAAAAAAAAGAACACTTGGGTTAAAGTCCAAGGTTTTAGCGATAAAAGAAGCCGTTGGTTTAAAGTCCAAGGCACTTGGTTTAAAATCCAAGTTTGCGTAAAAAGGCTCCTGGGTTAAAATCCAAGGTTTTCACGATAAAAGACACCGTTGGTTTAAAGTCCAAGGCACTTGGTTTAAAATCCAAGTTTGCGGTAAAAAAGACTCTTGGGTTAGAATCCAAGGTTTTCGCGATAAAAAGAAACGTTTGGTTTAAAGTCCAAAGTTTTGAAAAATGTTTGATGACAAAATATTTTTGATGCTTTTTGATGTTTGAAAATGAATTGTTTTGACTTTTTGAGGAGGTGTTGACCTCATTTTTGAGAATAAAGTGACTAACTATTTTTGAAGAGGTGTTGACCTCATTTTTGAGAATAAAGTGACTATTTATTTAAAATGGAATGTTGGGTTCCAAAATAAAGAGGTAGCGCGCGAAAAATGACACAAACGTCGCAATAGGCAAATTAAGCGCGAAGACAGTCCGTAATAATATTTTGATCAAAACGGTGTCTTTTCCCTCGGAATTAATATTCTAACGTTTTTGCGGAAAGCGATAAATAAATATGCATGAGATGCAAGTTTTTTCATTTATAGTATACACTTGTTCCTAATTACATTCTAAGGTATTTATAAAATAAATAAATATGAAATGAATGCAAGAGGATGCTATGCAATTTTTATTTAAATTTACATCAAATCCTAAAAATACAATCTAATGTCCTTGCAATAAAATAAATGATTAATTAATAAGGCAATGAATTAAATGTTAGATTAACAAGCAATAATAATGAAGTATATTAGTGACAATGGTAATGATAAGTTAGTAAGCATGAATAATAAAAGTTAAGTTAGTGAGCGAGATTAAGCACAAACGATCATGAAATAAATAGTAAAAAAATAAAAAGGACCTCAAATAAGTGCTTATTTTGGATTTAATAGCTTATTGAAGCACATTCCATAAGCACTTTTATCATAGGCAAAAATAAAATAAAAAGACAGAAGGGGTGTAAATATCAATAACAACAGAAAGGGGGTGCAAAAAGAAACTCTAGGCCCAAGCCCGGCTGGGGGGCGTGGCCCAGAGGGGGTGTGCGAAGAAAAACGTAAAAATCAGATCAGAGCCGTCTGATTGATCAGACAGCTCTGATCTAATCACAGGCAAAAAGAAAACTGGGACGCATGATCAAAATCAGAGAGGTCATAGGCGCGCAGGTGCACCATAAGGTCGTGCACCTGCGCGCACAGAATCAGAGTATGGTATAAAAGGCCAACAAACCCTAAAAAACACAGAAATCATTTTCTTCTTTCTTCTCTCGCCGCCGGCAACATACCTTCTTCTTCTCTCTCTCGGACGGCTCTCTTCCCAAACCAAACCTCCATCATTTTAAAAAATTTCAACATCAATCATGTATAAAAACAACTCTAAATCCTAAATCCACATTAAAAATAAACAAAACAAAAGCCTCCAAGCCAGATCGAATACAAAAAAGAAGGAAAAGGTTCGACCTCTGATATTTGATTTTGGTTCTTCTCTTCTTCGCTATTTCACTGTTTGTTTCGTTTTGATTCGTTCTTTTGATTCGGTTTCTGACTTGTATGGACTGATGACGAGTGTTTTTTTCGATTCTGGGTTTTGAAAGGTTCGTGTGATGATGATGAATTATGGGTTCGTTTTGATTTTGTTTTTCGTTTGATGAATGGGTTTTGTTTGATTTGGATTTTCGATTTTGGAAAAGAAAGAAAGTATGGGGTTTTTGATTTCAGATTTGGTTATGGATGGAGAAGGGTTTTGATTCTGTTTTGCGGTTTGAACTTGTGATGATGATGAATTTTTAGTTTCTGGATTTCAAAGTTTGATTTCGGTATGTGATGGTTTGATGATTTCGTGTTTTGATTTTTCTTGGTTCTGAGTTTTTGTTTTGGAAGAATCGGTGATGAATAATGGATGAAGATGATATTGTTCTGGATTTTGTTTTTTGATTTTTTTTTTGTAATTTTGGTTTTTGGATTGGAAGAAGCTGCGGCTGACTCAATTTTTTTTGACCTAGGTGAAATTCTGGCACCTACTGGGGACAGATGTTAAGACAGAAGCTATAGCAATTGTCGTACGTAACCAGTTGTAATGCTAAGAAAAATGATCTAGCGTATGTCCACAGTAGATTATAGTCAACAAGTAAAAGCAACAGACAACGAAGTAAATAACACAGAGAATTGTTAACCCAGTTCGGCGTAAACAACGACCTACTCTGGGGGCTACCAAGCCAGGAAGGAATCCACTATAATAGATCTAGTTCTAAGCCCACAACAAACATACAAGTTTACGACTTATCACTTAGACTCTACCCGTGCTAACTCAACCTAGGAACTCCTAAGTTTGAGACCCCGTCTCACTTCCTTTCTATCACGAACCTCGTGATTATGACAGTTGAACAAACAATGCAGTTTCACTAACCAAACAACAAACAGTCTCCGTGCTTAAAAGCTTGAGAGATGTTTTACAAAGTACAAACCAAAACAGGCCTAAACTTGTGTTATAGAATCCACAAGAAAGGCTTACAATTAACAAGACTCAAACCCTAAAACTATATTCTTGAAATACGGCTTCAGTCCACTTTTAGGTTTTAGTCTTCACATATTTATATGACCTGAGTTAGCATGGGCTAGGTCTTCATATTTGGCTTTAATCTTCAGCTGTCCTTTGGCAAAGTCCAGCACACATGTAATGGAAAGAATCACTTGTTTCCATAAATAGCATAACAACTTCCGGAAAGTATCTCTTGGTCCAGCCGCCTAATAAACCCTTGTTTAAAGGCGTGCGTCTTGATAAGCAAGTAAGGCGAAAATAGTGCTTCAGATAATCTTCAAAGATATGGCGCGCAAATAGAGCATTAACTACCGGCATGACAGATGTTGTACCCACATGCTACGACATCTGGTCCAACATCTTGCTTGAACATGTTTTTGCAAAATGAGGCCAACATACAAAACACCAACAATCTCCCCCTTTGGCAAATTTTGGCTAAAACAAATTAAGACCAGTTCTGGAGAGATGCAGTACATACCTTCCTTCAAGTCAACACAAACACACAGCTAAGAAAGAAGATAATACATTGTCACATTATTTTCAAAAGAGGTCTTCAAGTGAGAAATAATGAACAAGCAGCATCAGAGGCATGCAACAGCGGAAGTACACAACTTAGCCTCATAAAGTATAAGATAGGAGAGAAATAAACTCTCACACATAAGCGCCAACCAGTTACATCAGGGAAAAAGAAATTCCCACAAAATATGAATCACCATAGGAAAAATAAAATTCCTACACCACTGAGAAAAATAAATTCTCAAGTATCAAGTAAAAATGGATTCCTTTGAAATATACAAGATGCCTTAATTCATGCATCTGTCACACACAACATGCATCACAACAAAAGTAGATTGCTCCCCCTGAGTTCATGCATATATCACAGTAGAGAATACTCCCCCTCAACAGAACATACATACAAATACAGATATAGCATACCTGCTCCCCCTCAATCATAGCACACATATAGACAGATAGATGGTGTAACATGTGTCACAGCATTATCACGAACTGAACATGCATCTTTACTACTACTCCCCCTTTTTAGCCATAATTTTGACAAACATAATACGTCATGCATTGACAAACAAAAGTAGCAACACATCATAGTAGCATAATTATAGACCAGCAGCACATGGGAGTGCACAAGATATCCTGGGCGTAGCCCTCAAGGTTCAGACAGACAAAAACAATAGGAGCAGTAAAACGCAAGAGCAAAGACATCATTATTTCCAGCACCAGCTTCTGCAATCAAGCTCACTATATCAGTGCACTTCAGGGCTTCGTTTCCAAGCTCTCTTTCCAGAGCTACCATTCTCTGAACATATTTCCATTTGTCTACACAGCTAGCAAGATGGAAGAAAATATTATCAATAGCAACCTCAGGTACATTAGCAAGTACCTTCTTGTCACCTACACTTTGTTTGCCAACATAAGCTTCACCAGATGCTTCATCTTTAGACACTTCTTCCTCAAAGACAGAGTCACTCTCTACAGCCTTTCTCTTCAACTGTTTCTTCTGGACAACAGGAGTATCAAAACGACTCTTAGGTCGAGAGGGACCATACATGGGTTTCTTGGCAAGTTTCTTCACTGATTCTACAACAGGGGGCTGTGGGGCAGATGTTATAGCTTTACCAGAACTGCTCCTCAGTCTCTTAGCAACACCAGCACCAAATGTCTTCACCAGGGGTGGAGACTTATCAGTATCATCACTACTAAAACCAGTATCAGAACATACGTCAGCTACAGTATTAGGACGAGGAACCTGTTGGTCCAAAGATGCTTCAGCATCTGGCACAACGTCAGATTGAGGAACAGGGTCCTTGATGAGATTCAGACCATTGTCAACCATGGTGTCACCAGTTTCAGTAACCTTTGCTACAGGATCAATATCCACTTCCATGTCATCAGTACTAGGAGCAGCCTCAGGATCCTTAACAGTATTCACATCAACAATATCTAGGGTTTCAACCTGATCAGATTTCCCTAAATGCTCCAACTCAACATTCTTTTCAACTTCTTCAACAACAAGCCTAGTCTTCTCAGTCTCAGAACTAGAGTGATTCTTAACAACAATATCAGAACTTATCACACTAATGTAGCGTGTGATGAAATGGTTAAGGGAAGTTTTTAAGACTTTCCCTAAATTAGCGTGCGCAACATAAGAGTAGAGAGAGAAAATAACTGCTGCACGCTTTTCAGACATTAACTGCTACAAATCCTCATGCAGGCAAATTCCCAATTTGCCTCTTAGCTTCTCAAATTGGTTAGCATCTAGTGCTTTCGTGAATATATCTGCGAGCTGTTCTTCAGTAGCAACATGTTTTAAAACCACCACATTCTCTTCTACTAAATCTCTGATAAAGTGATGACGAATGTCTATGTGCTTTGTCCTACTGTGTTGTATAGGATTTTTTGAGATATTGATTGCACTCAGATTATCACAGTACAATGCCATAGCATCTTGCTCAACATTATACTCTTTTAGCATCTGTCTCATCCGACAAGTTGTGAACAACTACTCCCAGCTGCAATGTATTCAGCTTCAGCAGTTGAGAGAGACACACAATTCTGTTTCTTACTGAACCATGATATCAAATTTTCTCCCAAGAAGAAGAAACAACCACCAGAAGTGCTTTTTCTGTCATCAGCACTGCCAGCCCAATCTGCATCACAATACCCAATGAGTTGAGAATTCTCACTTTGTGAGTACATTATGCCGTAGTCACATGTGCCGTTAATATACTTGAGGATTCTTTTCACTTGAGTTAAATGACTCATCTTAGGATCAGCTTGATATCTTGCACATACACCCACTGCGAAGCTAATATCAGGTCTACTAGCTGTAAGATATAGGAGACTCCCTATCATACTTCTGTAGAGACTCTGATCAACACTAACACCCTTCTCATCTTTTGTCAATTTTAAATGAGTAGGTGCTGGAGTCCTTTTGTGAGTAGCGGTATCCATACCAAACTTCTTGACAATATTTTTTGCATACTTACTCTGAGAGATAAATATTGTCTCATCCATTGGCTTCACTTGAAGTCCAAGAAAAAATGTTAATTCCCCAACTAAACTCATCTCAAACTCTGACTGCATCTGTTTGATAAAATACTCCACCATCTGACTTGACATCCCGCCAAATACTGTGTCATCAACATAAATTTGTGCTATCATTAGTTTACCATGTTCTTCTTTTACAAACAGAGTTTTATCATGTCCTCCTTTCCTGTATCCATGATTGACAAGAAATTCAGTCAATCTCTCATACCAAGCCCTAGGGGCTTGTTTCAATCCATATAAAGCTTTCTTCAACTTGTAGACATGATCAGGAAGATCTGGATTCACAAAGCATTTTGGTTGTTCCACATACACCTCTTCATTTAAGTATCCATTGAGAAAAACACTCTTAACATCCATCTGAAACAGTTTGAATTTCAGAACACATGCAACACCAAATAACAGCCGTATAGATTCTAATCTAGCAACTGGGGCGAAGGTCTCATCAAAGTCTAAACCTTCCACCTGAGTGTATCCCTGTGCCACAAGCCTCGCCTTGTTTCTTGTAATAGTTCCATTTTCATCAGATTTATTTTTATAAACCCATTTAATACCTATTACATTCAACCCTTTTGGTCTAGGAACTAGATCCCAAACCTCACTTCTTTCAAACTGGTTCAATTCTTCTTGCATGGCACTGATCCAATAATTGTCAATGAGAGCCTCTTTGACATTCTTTGGTTCTATTTTTGACACAAAGCAAAAGTTAGAGATTATATCTTGATTTCTTCTTGTGGTGATACCTTCATCTGGATTGCATATGATCAGGTCCTTGGGATGATTTTTCTGGACTCTGATAGATGGTCCTTTACTAACTGGAGCAATAGTATTATCAGTGATAGGACTATCAGGTGTTACCTCAAGCTCTTCCACACTTGCAGTTTCTTCAGGCTGGAATTCAAAAGCTTCAGCATCTGGACTTTCATCTGTCTTAGCGTCAGATGCTACATCATCTATCACAACATTCATTGATTCCATCATCACTTGAGTTCTGGAGTTATACACTCTGTAGGCTCTGCTGTTAGTAGAGTATCCCAAGAATATACCTTCATCACTCTTTGGATCCATCTTCCTCCTTTGTTCTCTATCTATCAGAATGTAACACTTACTTCCAAATACATGAAAATACTTGATAGTAGGTTTTCTTCCTTTCCACAATTCATATAAGGTCTTAGTGGTTCCAGCTCTTAAAGTGACACGATTGAGAATGTAACATGCTGTATTCATAGCTTCAGCCCAAAAGTGTTGAGGCAGTTTCTTTGAGTGTAGCATGACACGAGCACATTCTTGTATAGTTCTGTTCTTTCTTTCAACTACACCATTTTGTTGAGGTGTAATAGGTGAAGAGAATTCATGTCCTATTCCTTCAGCAGTGCAAAACTCAGAGAATCTTGAGTTTTCAAATTCTCTACCGTGGTCACTCCTTATTCTGACAATGACACTATCTTTTTCTCTTTGAAGTTGTTTACATAAATCCTTGAAAGAACTAAAAGTGTCTGACTTTTCTCTGAGAAAGTTGATCCAAGTGAATCTTGAGTAGTCATCTACAACAACAAACACATATCTCTTTCCTCCTAGACTTTCAGCCTACATAGGCCCCATCAAGTCCATATGAAGTAATTCAAGCACCTTTGATGTAGTCAGATGCTGCAGCTTCGGGTGTGGCATCTTTGTCTGCATCCGAATTTGACATTCACCACATATGCTTCCTTCTTCTATCTTCAGTTTAGGTACTCCTTTTACTGCATCTTCAGCTATGACTTTCTTCATACTCCTTAGATTAAGATGACCCATCTTTTGATGCCATAACTTGACTTCATCTTCTCTAGTGATGAGACAGGAAGAAATTTGAGCACTTTCTTCAGGAATCCATAAATAATAGTTATCTTTAGACCTGACTCCTTTCATAACAGATTCACCATCTTCAGTTGAGACAATGCATTCAGACTTTGTGAAGTTCACTTTCATTCCTTGATCACACAATTGACTGATGCTTATGAGATTTGCAGTCAATCCTTCCACCAAAAGAACATTCTCAAGTTTAGGCAACCCATTTGCAGTGAGACTTCCAATGCCTTTGATCAGACCTTTGGCTCCATCACCAAAAGTAACATAACTAGTAGTGTAAGCTTTAACATTGGTTAGATAACTTTCAACACCAGTCATATGTCTTGAGCAACCACTATCAAAGTACCAATCATTTCTAGACGAAACTCTCAGAGATGTATGAGCTATGTGAGCAACATCATTTGCCTTTGGTTTCCATTCTTTCTTTGTATTGCTTGAATCAGATTCATACCTGGGATTATTATACCATCTTGGAAACCCTTACAATCTAAAACAGAAAGGTCTGATGTGACCTCTTCTACCACAGTAATGACAGATCCATCCCTTAGTTTTAGGAATGATTTTGGCAGGCTGATGTTGTTGAACATGCTGTGGCATATGTCTGGTTTCAGTAGGATCATAAGTGTCTTTAGCAGGAACAAATGTACTAGTGGAAGTAGTATTTTTCTGTTTAGAATAATTATATTCTACTCCAATACCCTTAGGTTTTCCAGCAATTTGACCCTCAACCAGTATATCTAATCTTTCAGTTCCATTATTTAGCAGTCTAAGCTGTTTATTTAAACTAGTCAGCTGATAGTTCAATGTGCTTACCTCATCTCTAAGAGCAGAAGCCTCTGACAGATGCTTTGCCTTCTCAGATTGTAGATGCTTTGTGAGTTGAGATATTTCAGTCTGATGCTTCAGTCTGATGCTTCAGCTTCTCAGCTTGCAATTTACTTATAGTGTATTGTTGTTGCTGACACACCTTCTCACTCTTCTGACTCAGTGCTTTATAAGACGCAGCTAGCTCATCAAATGTCAATTCTTCGTCATCTGATTCAGATTCAACAATTACAGTAAGTGCAGTAATGTGATTTGCAGACTCAGAGTAGTCATCATCCTCGGAGTCATCTTCATCAGACCAAGTGACAGCCATACCCTTCTTCTGTTTGTTCAGGAATGTTGGACATTCAGCTCTAATATGTCCATGGCCTTCACATTCATGACATTGAACACCTTTTCCAGTACTGGCCCTTTCCTCAGGTTTGTATTTTCTTACACCATTAAACTTTCTGTTATTATCAGAAAAATTCCCTTTAGCATTTGTCCTGCCTCTTCCATCCATCTTCTTTAGTATTCTGTTGAACTGCCTGCCTAGATGTGCTATAGTTTCAGATAAATTTTCATCAGTTTCAAAACTATTTTCTACTTCCTCACTTTCAGTGGTGTTGGTAACAAGAGCTATACTCTTCTTCCTCTTCTCGGTTTTCTCTTTAGCAGCCAGCTCATAGGTTAGTAATGAGCCCACCAAATTTTCAAGCTTCATCACTCCTATATCATGTACTTCTTCTATGGTAGTGATCAAACATCTTAGGAAGAGATCTAAGCATTTTTCACCCATCATTAGATTCTCAAACTTTACGGTCAGAAGCTGTAGCCTTGAATTCTTCACCTTGGCGGTGCCTTTATGTGTAGTCATTAGAATATCCCATGCTTCCTTAGCCACTGAGCACTGTTTGATCATCCTGAAAATGTTATTATCCACAACATTGAATAAGGCATTTAGCGCCTTGGAATTTTCATGTGCAAGCTCATCCTCTTCCTTGGTCCACTCCGCTTCTGGTTTTAGTTCACCTGTAGTTTTACCATCTTTGTCGCGTATCACTGGATGTTCCCATGCCGTTAGGATAGCCTTCCAAGATTTGCTATCAAGTGATTTGATAAACGCCACCATTTTGGCTTTCCAGTAATCATAGTTTGATCCATCCAAAAGTGGAGGTCTGTTGACATAGCCACCATCCTTGTTCATTATGCCAGAAAGTAACTTCCCTGGTCCTCACCCACGCAGAACAGGGTGCCTGCTCTGATACCAATTGAAATTCTGGCACCTACTGGGGACAGATGTTAAGACAGAAGCTATAGCAATTGTCGTACGTAACCATTTGTAATGCTAAGACAAATGCTCTAGCGTATGTCCACAGTAGATTATAATCAACAAGTAAAAGCAACAGACAACGAAGTAAATTACACAGAGAATTGTTAACCCAGTTCGGCGTAAACAACGACCTACTCTAGGGGCTACCAAGCCAGGAAGGAATCCACTATAATAGATCTAGTTCTAAGCCCACAACAAACATACAAGTTTACGACTTATCACCTAGACTCTACCCGTGCTAACTCAACCTAGGAACTCCTAAGTTTGAGACCCCGTCTCACTTCCTTTCTATCACGAACCTCGTGATTATGACAGTTGAACAAACAATGCAGTTTCACTAACCAAACAACAAACAGTCTCCGTGCTTAAAAGCTTGAGAGATGTTTTACAAAGTACAAACCAAAACAGGCCTAAACTTGTGTTATAGAATCCACAAGAAAGGCTTACAATTAACAAGACTCAAACCCTAAAACTATATTCTTGAAATACGGCTTCAGTCCACTTTTAGGTTTTAGTCTTCACATATTTATATGACCTGAGTTAGCATGGGCTAGGTCTTCATATTGGGCTTTAATCTTCAGCTGTCCTTTGGCAAAGTCCAGCACACATGTAATGGAAAGAATCACTTGTTTCCATAAATAGCGTAACAACTTCTGGAAAGTATCTCTTGGTCCAGCCGCCTAAGAAACCCTTGTTTAAAGGCGTGCGTCTTGATAAGCAAGTAAGGCGAAAATAGTGCTTCAGATAATCTTCAAAGATATGGCGCGCAAATAGAGCATTAACTACCGGCATGACAGATGTTGTACCCACATGCTACGACATCTGGTCCAACATCTTGCTTGAACATGTTTTTGCAAAATGAGGCCAACATACAAAACACCAACACTAGGGATTAGTGCAATTAATACTGTATATATACAGGGGTCAGAAACTAGGGTTTGACAGATGAATTTTACCCCATTTGGACAAAATTGCCCCTTTGGGCCTGATGAGGACAAAAATACAGATATGGACTTTTGACAAACTGACAAAAAAACACCTGATGAAAAAATGAAAAAAATAATGAAAATGATAAAAATGACTAAAAAAACAAAAAAGAGATAAAAACTAAATAAATAATAATAATAATAAAAATAAATAAAGAAATAAAATAAAAGAAATAATAATAAAAAGAAAATAAAGATTAAACCAAATAAATGAGGTATTTTAAAATACCTCTCTGCTGAAATTTCGTCAGAAACGACAAAGGAAAGAAAAGCCGGTTTTTACGCCGAACAAAAAGTAATCGGTCAAAAAATGGGGTATGACAGATGCCCCTATTTAAGTTTCTTCCATCGGAGATAAAAAGAAAAGGATGATTTTTGATGATGTTTTTGTTTTAGTTCGACGATGGAAGAGACTTAAATACAGAGTACACCATTTTTTGACCGGACTAAACTATAAAATGCTATGACATGATGTTATGAGTGTTATGCTTATGAGTGTTATGTTTATGAGTGCTATTTTTACAAAGTGTTTGATTGTAATGAAGATTATTTGACAGAAGTAATGAAGACATAAAGCGGTAAAGTCCTGTGTGCGGACAGAAAGCAGTAAAGTCCTGTGTATGGGCAGAAGTAAAGACAGAAAGCAATAAAGTCCTGTGTGCGGACATAAGCAGATAAAGTCCTGTGTGCGGACAGAAGTAAAGACAGAAAACAATAAAGTCCTGTGTACGGACAGAAGCAGATAAAGTCCTGTGTGCGGACAAAAATAAAGACAGAAAGCGATAAAGTCCTGTGTGCGGACAGAAGTAAAGACTGAAAGCGATAAAGTCATGTGTGCGGACAGAAGTAAAGACAGAAAGCAGTAAAGTCCTGTGTGCGGACATAAGCAGATAAAGTCCTGTGTACGGACAGAAGTAAAGACTGAAAGCGATAAAGTCCTGTGTACGGACAGAAATAAAGACAGTGTCCACCAACATTGTGGGATGGTGAGGACAAGTAAAGGCAGTGTCTACCAACATTGTGGGATGGTAAGGACACAACGAAGAAATAAATTGTCTGCTATCATTGTGGGAGAGCGAGACATGACAAGAATATGTATTTGTCTAGACCAGACACACTGGAGATGACCTCTTTTGGGGAAATTAACTACAAGTTTGAAGTTGATTGTTTGCAAAACCTGACACTTGAAATATGTTTGATTGAGACATCTCAGGACCAGACTCACTGGGGATGACTCTTTTTTGTGATGTATGATTGATGGAGACACCTCTGGACCAGATACACTAGGGATGACTCTTTTTTGTGTGATTTATGATTGATGGAGACATCTCTAGACCAGATACACTGGGGATGACTCTTTTTGTGTGATTTATGATTGATGGAGACATCTCTGGACCAGATACACTGAGGATGACTCTTTTTTGTAATGTATGAAGCAAGACACATGATGATCAATGCAGTATGTGTGAATGATTTTCAGGGCTGGCCCAACACATCGTGTGGCCTAAAGCAAATTATTGGACGAGGCCTTTTTAAATCAATAATAATAATTTTTTTCATAGTAATAATAATGATTTGTATAAAAATAAATTAATAGTTATATTTTATTTAATTTATATTTTGTTTCGATGTAATTTTTCATTTTTTTTAGAAAATAGAAGATTTATTACTATATCACATAGATGTTTTAGAAACAGTTGTATAATATGGTACATTGATGATTTGTTTATTAGACCACAGTGTAAAACTACTTTACATTGTCAGCGCATAACCATTTTTCTTTTTCTTTTTATGATACAAATTTAAAATTAGGATATGGTGTATGTGTTTCAGTATAAGAAAGAAAACACCTTAAAGCTAAAATAACACTTATAATATATTTATTTATATCTTTCTTCAAAACGGAACCTTAAATTCGAAACCTATCTTTTTACCACTAAATTAAGCTCATAATATATATATATATATATATATATATATATATATATATATATATATATAGGGTTTTGCTATATCACACCCATTCATTTTCATGAAGGTGTGTTATAGCATGGTACACCTTTTCAATTTGACACTAAAAGTCCCTATTCTCACTTTAAAATTAGTGAAAACAAAAGGGCATGATTGTAAATTGCATTTAATCAATAAAAAAACACATAAATCTCTTATTTTCTTCCCGCTTCTTCTCACCAAAATTCCCTCCAACACTGTACAACTTCCTAAACTAGCTCTATTTTCCCTTTTCTCTCTGCCAACGTGAATGGACTTTCTCTATTCCCTCCACACTCTTCGTCTTTGACTTGCTTGGTGTGTAAAATGCAATGAAGCTATCTTATTCAAAAGGTATTTTTTTATCTCCTTTTTATTTATAATTTCATTTTAATCTCTGTTTTTATTCCAATATTCCTCTTTTTATTTATCGATGAATACATATTTTCATGAATGGGTACATATTTCATAGCTATCTTCCAAGTTCCAATTTCTTCATGAATGGGTATATATTTTCATTCAAATTCCAAATTTATTTTTATTTTTTAATAACCAAATTTATTTTCTAAATATGAAAGATTTAGAGGTCAGTAAGATATCTGAAGAAACAAATGGTGTTAGTGATTGACACTTGGAGCTTCTTAAAGATTATGCTTCTATAGTTGAAGATGATGAATATTTACATTCTATAACATTTCAAGACCCTCAACATGAACCCTTGACTGATCAAGTCAATAATATTGATGAGTGTTTTCCATTTGAAGGGCAAATATTTAACAGTGATGATGAAGCTTATGAATTTTATTGTTTATTTGCACGAAAAAATGGATTTTCAATTAGACGTGATCACATTTACAAATCTGTTAAACACGAGTCTGAGATGAATCCATCGGGTGTTTATAAAAGGGAATTTGTTTGTCATCGTGGTGGTATTATTAAACACCGCAAAACTAATGAAGTGGACTGCCAAAGAAACCGAAAATCTTCAAGATGTAATTGTAGTGCAAAGATGCTGGTTGCTATCAGTACAATTGGCGTTGAGGAAAAATGGGTGGTTAAGTATTTCAACAATGATCACAACCATGAGTTATTGGATGACAAAGAGGTTCAATTTCTTCCTGCTTATCGTAGCATCCCAATTGTTGATCAAAGTCGTATAATGTTGTTGTCGAAAGCCGGTTGCTCTATAAGTCTTATCATGAGAGTGCTTGAATTAGAGAAAGAAATATGTACAGGCAATCTACCATTTCTAGAGAAGGATATTAGAAATTTTATTCAATCTCAGAGTGATATTGGTAAAGAAAGTGATGCTTAAGATGTTCTTAAATTGTGCAAAAGTTTGAAAGATATAGATGACGCATTCAAATATGAATTTACAATTGATGAATGTTTGATGAAGGTTGATGAACTGAAGATTTTGGTTTTCTGATTTTCGATTTTTTTTGTTTTTTTGTTTGAGATTTTTTCTGTTTTTGGTTTGATTTGATTTTGAAAAGGAAGAAAGGAGAAATGGTTTTCTGTTTCTGCGGCTGGAGAAAGTTCTCTCTGACCTTGGGACCTGTGCAATAAATGCTCTATTTATACAGTGTCAGAAATTAGGGTTTGGACAGATGAAAATTTCCTTTCTTGGACAAAAATGCCCCTAATGGGCTGGATGAGGATAAAAACACTATTGGACCAAAAAATAAAAAACTAAAAAAAACAGAAGAAAAAAAAACGAAAAAAAAAGAAATAAATAATGAAAATAATAAAAGAATGACTGTAAAAATAAAAATAAATAAATAAACTAATTTAAATTAAAAAAAAAATATACAAAGAAATAAAATAAATAATAATAATAAAAAAAAAACGAAACCAATAAATGAGGTATTTTAAAATACCTCTCTGCCGAAATTTCGTCAGAAACGACAAAGAAAACCCATTTTAAAAGACGTACAAAAGCGATCGGTCAAAAAATGGGGTATGACATGTATCATTTAGAATGTGCGGATGATTTTGAATGAGAATGGAACTTAATGGTTGCTCGGTTTGGTCTAAGCATGGATAGACATATAAACTTGCTTTTTTCTCATCGTGAATGTTGGGCCCTAGCTTATTTGAAAGACTTTTTTTTTGCCGGGATGACGACAACAGGACGCTCAGAATCAATAAACTCGTATATTAAAAGATTCTTAGATGCAAAAACAAGTTTGACAGATTTTGTAAATCAAATATGAACTTATCTTATAACTTTTAATCAACTTATAATTTTTAAATTAGCTTGTATTTTGTTAATCAATTTTTTGTATGTGTAGGTTGGTGTTGCAGTCAAAATTAGAAATCAAGCTGGAGAAGAGGCGAGAATGCATCAAAAGTATCACAATCTTGAAATTAGAACATGTTTTCCTATTGAGGAACATGCTGCATCTATTATCACACCATATGCCTTTGGGTTGCTGCAACATGAGATTGAATTAGCTACAAAATATGCAGCAACTGAAATTGATAATGGCAATTATATTGTGCAACATCATACCAAAGTTGATGGTGGTCGTCTAGTAAGTTGGACAATAGAAGAAGAGTTAATTAATTGCTCTTGCAAAGAATTTTAGTTTTCAGGAATATTGTGCAGACATGCTATTCGAGTGTTAATGGTGAAAAATTATTTTTCCCTTCCGTCAAAGTATCTTACATTTCGATGGAGACGAGAAAGTTCATTGATCCCAAATTCTAGTCATGTAGTCAACAACAATAGTGGCTCCTCTGGAAAGTTTCAATCTCTAATTCAATGTTTGTTAGTTGAATCCTTAAAGACAAAAGAACGAGAGCAAGTAGCATCCACAAAACTAGAAAAAGTCATCCGAGAGCTAAAAAGTATGCCTGAAAATCAATTTGGAACCTGATGTTCCAAATCATGATGGTTGTGATGTTGAAAATCCCATTCCCTCAAAATCCAAAGGTCGGCCAAAAGGATCAAGACCAAAAGGAGGAGTTGAAGTTGCAAAGAAGCCACGTCGTTGCCATGTTCCAAATTGTGGTGAATTTAATCATGACACACGAAATTGTCCAAACAAAAAGAAAAATCTTGAATTGCCTTCTCAATCTCCTAATAAGTAAGTAATTTAACTTGTAAGCTTTGTTCTGTTGTTGTCTGGATTTATTGAATGCTATATTGACATTGTTTTTCTTCTTGTGATTTGGTAGGATCACTAAGGGTTGGAAATAGTCATCTAGAAATGGAGAGTGGATTGATTGAAGAAAGTGATCGATGTTTTGAATTTTGATAGTACTTTTTAATGTGAAGTTAATAGAAACTTGATGGTTCAAGTAGATTTTTTTGATGATCAAGTTGTATAGTCACTATATTTTGTATAAGTTAACAGTATTGAGACTGATTACAATTTAGTAAAGTCATGTATCAACATTTGCTAATTGCTACTATTATTAGTGTGAAAGTAATTTAATTTCATGTATTAGAAAGAAAAAAAATTGAGACAACAGGGAGAAAAAATAATTGAAGAAGACACTCAGGAAGTGATATTGGTGTTGGTATACTGTAACAAAGAAAGCCTACTAAAAGGATTGCCGGGACCCGGAGAGAGAAAATGAGTCTTGGTCTCTTGGATATGAAAAATACTTTATGAAGTATTTGATGAGAGAGAAAATGAATTTTAATGTATAATTGAGAAGGTGTATCATGCTATAACACACCTTCATGAAAATGAATGGGTGTGTTATAGCAAAACCCATATATATATATATATAATTTTATCAATTTAATTAAACAATAAAATTACCAAATTAATTAATTTAACATTTGATATTATACATAACTATAATATATCAATTTCAGTTTACTGAAAAATATATTAATCACTTTTCATAAAACAAATATTTCGTTGTCTAAACTTTAATGATTTGGGTGCATATTAATTGTAATAATAAAGTAGCCAAACCATTAACTAAAATAAATAAAATGAAGTAGCTAAACCCTTCAAAATTATTAATGTAAAGTAGAAAAAAAATTGCAAAACTTTATTGTGTCATGTGGGTGGATTGAACCCACGATCTGCATTTTAAAATTGATGATGGATTGCCACTCGGCTACAATGCAAAGCTTGACAATATTTTCTTTTAAACGTTGATATATAAACATATGGGGCCTAATTCTTAGACCCAAATAGCCCATGAATTTGGGGCCTAAAGCCCTAGCCTTAGTGGCTTTAGGGTTGGGCCGGACCTGATGATTTTGTGTGCATGTTGCATGTGAATATGAATGTATGTATGAATATGTGAATGATTGTATGTATGTATGTATGTATGTATGTATAAATGTATATTATGAAGTTTGTATGTGTATGATTGTATGTATATATGTATGATTGTATGTAAGTATGAATGTATGTTATGAAACTTGTATTTGTATGATTAAATGGTATTTGTACATGACTAGATGAGACAAAAGATTGATCAGAAAAGATGAACATCGGACCGACGTATCCGGACAACCACTCAATATTTCTCCACTGGGACAACACCCTTACATGTGAAATAAATCAAATCTCGGGGTAAAACCCGGTATGGTATGTCAATCCATGGTAAGAATGATTGCTTCTTGGGGTAAAGCCCATTGGTCAGAGGTCTGGCAGAAGTCGCCATTTTGTACACTGAAACCGAATATTTTCTCATGGTCTTGTTTCGACAGTCATGCTTTTGCTCTTTTTTTTTTGAAATCCCTAACTTTTGTCTGGATCGCCCTTTCAGGTTTTCAATCCACCGGGAATATATATCTTTTTTTGTTTTGCCCCTAATTTTTGCCTGGACCGCCCTTTCGGGTTTTCGATCCACCGGGAATATATATCTTTTTTTTTTGTTTTGTCCCTAATTTTTGCCTGGACCGCCCTTTCAGGTTTTCAATCCACCGGGATGCTCATTTTTTGCCTAAGCCGCCCTTTCGGGTTTTCAACTTAGCGAGCTGTTCTTTTTTTGCTTTTTTTTTTCCTTTTTGTTTATAGAAAGAAACAAGACTGATATGTTGATATGCAAACTTCTCCAAGAGATGTCATTTGCTATTGATATGCAAACTTCTCAAAGAGATGCCATTTGCTGATGAATATGCAAACTTCTCAAAGAGATGTCATTTGCTGCTGATACGCAAACTTCTCAAAGAGATGCCATTTGCTGATGAATAAGCCTCCCAAAACGGGTCTCGACTTTTTCTTTCACTGGGGAAAAGAACATCATACAAGCTTTTTGAAGATAACCACTTGCTGGAGATTACTGGAGAACAGTCAAGTTCAGTATTCAATTGAAGAATGTTGGACCACATGCTCAGCACATTATAGTAACACACATGTCCATAAGAATCCAAAATATCAACTCGATGATTATTGGCTCAAGGAGGAAGAAACATAACAACTATCTTGGCAGATCTGGATTGCCCCTGGAAACCACTTCAGGTGCCCCAAGTGAGTGAAACATTGACTTTGAATCTTTGAAGTGTATGCCACTGTATGTAAAGACTTGCCCCGGATTGGCAGGTTCCTGAGGTAACTTGCCCCAAGTTAGGAGCGCTTTGAATTGATTTTCTCTTGATTAGACCATTTTGATTGAATTTCCTTGATACCAAATATAAATTTGAAAACAAAATTGTTTCTTTTGAAATATGTTTCTGATGTAATGTACATGCAAGTTTTGGAATCGCAAAACTTTATATAAAACATATGTGGTGTGTGTAAAAGATAGTTACTCAACAAATAGGTGGAGTCAGTTTTAACAATAATTTTGCTGATTATGCTTTCAAAGTAAACCTAGCTTCAATTAGGTCTTTTGAGGGTTATAACGTGGCCTGGTTCATGGTTTTGAAAAGAAAAGATTATTAGGCTCAAAATTCTGTTTCAACCCACCCACTTCTCTTTGATGTCCTTCATTCCTACACTCAATTAATTCATCAGACACGCTTTGGTTGACAAGAGGATTTCTTTTGATAATGATGTTTGAGGTTGACACTTTGGTCGAAGCTTTGATGAGATTCTTGAAGTGGTAGTCACTTTTTCATTCACAAGTCTATCTTCAACATTTGTGCTCTTAATCCCTTATTTTTGCATGGACCAATTCTTTTGGATTTTATAGACCATCGGGATGCCCTGAATTTTGCCTAAGTCTTTTTACCTAGCGGGCTTTTTGTTGTTGTTTTGTGTTTTTTTTTGTAGGATAATTGTGACTGCCACATGCTATTGTGAATTTGTCTACTCATAACTTCTTGTATCTCAGACTAATTGATCCTCTTGTATTGGGATGTATCATTGAATTAATTGAAAGACTACCCTGCCCCGGGTTAAGATTAAGGATTTTTTTTTATAGAAAGAACACCAACTTCTAGCTCAAAGGGGTTGACTACAGATTATCTCCTTATTTCTCCGGTGTTTAGGAAGTGAAACAATGCCTTACATCATCAACCGGGTCTTACTAATGAAAGCATATATCAGCATATATCAACAATTTTAAACATTTAATTTACATCATTCTCCCCTCAAGTTTGAAAAGTGAAATAGAAAAAACATCGCTGTTTATGATGGCACAAAGTGAATATGAATGGATGGATTCCAAAATATGCATTCTCATTGTTTAGAAATTTTAATTTAAAAGATACAACTTTAAAACGCAAATAAATGCTTAGCAAGAAAGAAATTGCAATTGGAAAATAGAAGGCCTAGTGATCCTAGGAACAAACTTCTTGATAATCTTGAAAATGACGGAGGACCCATGATTAGGCTGAGGACGAACTTTGAACATTAGGGTTCTCATCCTTAAAAGATAGCACCTTGTTGCGGACCAAATCCTGAACAGCTTTCTTGAGAGGATATCAACGTTCTACATCATGGCCAGAGGCTCCTTGATGAAAGACACAGGTCAGATCACTGCGGTACCAGGGAGGTAGTACTGCTGGCATAGGGGGAGGTGGCCTTGTTTGGACAAATTTTTTAGCAAGTAAGGCGAGGAGTAGGTCGGCATATTTCGTGGATATGGGGTCGAATGATTGATTTTTCTGAGCACGGTTATGATTGAATGATTGTTGGGGAGATGGTAGGTGATGAGATTGTGGGTATTGTGGTGGTAGTGCTATGGCTGCAATATGTTGATAAGCTGAGTTTCTCGAATGAGGTCCTCCTTGAGCCACCATGCCAACTTCAGATTCTTTCTTCTCAGAAAAGTTTTTACCATATCTCTTGGCAGTATTAGTCGGAGCTTTCTCTCTTGTCAACCGCCCCTGACGGACTCCTTCTTCTAAGCACATTCCCATTTCCACCATTTCGATGAAGCTTCTTGATACAACACCAACCATTTTCTCATAGAAGAATGGGCTCAGAGTATGCAAAAATAACTTACACAATTCTTTCTCTTCCATTGGAGGACGAATCTGAGCAGCAAGCTCCCTCCACCTTTGAGCATATTCTTTAAAAGACTCACTCTCTTTTTGTGCCAATGCTCGTAACTCATCCCTATCAGGGGCTAGATATGAATTGTAATTGTACTGCCTGATGAAAGCACTAGCCAAATCATTAAAAGAACTGACGTTAGCCCTATCAAGGTCCATGTACCACCTCAGAGCTGCACCGGTGACTGTCTTGAAAATAATGGATCAACAACTTGTCATTACTGGTTTGAGTAGACATTTTTCTGGCATACATTATCAAGTGAGCCTTGGGACAAGTGCTCCCCTTATATTTCTCAAAATCTGGGACCTTAAACTTATGTGGGACCACGACATCAGGGACCAAGCAGAGTTCATGCGCGTCTTGGCCGAACAAATCCTTTCCTCTAAGAGCTCTCATTTCCCTCTGAATCTCATCATATTTGATCTGTAAGTCATCCACCCTGTCATAACCTCCTACACTTTCAGCATGAAAGATGGACATCTGAGTTTGCTGGATAGTATGAACCAAAGGTGCAGTCACAATTGTCGTAACCTAAGGAAGTGTATTGCCAAGCTGAGGAATAGGCACTGTCGATTGGACATGAGGAATCTCAGATATTACAGGACGTGATTCCTCCCCAAGAAAACCAACTGGCATGCCCCATGGGTAACCTTCGGGCATAACAAACTGAAGAGTGCCAAGAGGTGTAGATGAAACAGGAGGAGATACAAGAGCATTACTAGACTGTGGTGCTGGTGCTGACACCTGATTTTGGGTAGCCATCAAAGAAGCCACCATGCTAGTCAATTTCTCGATTTCTGTTTGCATAGTTGTCATCTGTTCACGGAGCATATGGTTTTCTTCCTCAAAACTATTCATCTTGCTCTTCAACTTAGACCGAGTATTGTAGACACGGGTTGTTTTGTACCGAATACACCGGGCCACTTTGTTTGACTGAGGTAGAGAGAACAGGAAAATATGAGACTTGAGTTTGGGAACTTATGAATGCATTATGATGTATGATGTGTTTATGCTAAGATACGCAATGTTTTTTTTTTTTATCGAAAGACTTATCCCAAATTGGTTGTAAACATTTAGATATGGATTTTGTAAAGAGAAAAGAAGAGGAAAAAGAGAAAAATTTATTATGTGTCATTTGAAATGAATGTTCTCTACAATGTTTACAAAAAATTTGTTTAAGTCCTTCGATATCGGATGAGGAAAAAGAATTTATGAATGAGTGCATGCATGCATGATGCAGAAAACATGGTGGGGTTAAAGTATAAGGTTGGAGTCAAAGGTGAAACCCTCCCATATGATAAGTACTAGGGTTCATTTGTACCTGCATGACGGGTTCTACAAAGTTCCCAAAGTCATTAACCGCCTTATGAACATCACTGGATTACGTGACTACTCTCGTTCCAATAATATTCACAAGATGATCTCGTTTGAGTGTAGTCTCGCGTGAAAACTAAATTCAATACTTACTCTTGATTAGTCACCGTACTACGCCCTAAAAAGGCCAAGATGGTTTAAAGGTAATCTAAAGGTTCTCGGCTTCTCCGGACACTCACATTGAAAGTAATAACACCATCATGACTTATCATGACGACGAGTACTACCGTCGTGAGGCCTCCACCGAGCGGGATCATATCACATGTGCTTCATAATCTAAAGACATGTCACTATGATTTCATCTCATCCTATCTTATTGTGTCTCTCAAGCCCGGGTTAGGACTTATCTCACCACTCAACACAAACCCAAGTATATAAACATACATAAGCAAAAGAATAATATAGGGCGAAGATAGAAAATAAAACAAGTTAGGCTCAACCCGCTTGGTTGTCCCCAGTGAAGTCGCCATTTCTGTCGCGGTGATTTTTGGATATCGAGTTATTAATTAACTTCGAATCACAATTTAATATTCCACCACCGATCTTTAATTTATCCGAGGAAAAGGGAAAAAGTTCGAAAAAAACCCTATTTTTAGAGAACAAGGTTCGGGGGTTGGTTATACGAAGGGAATGTACTAGCACCCTAAGTATCTATAGTACTCTATAGGAACCTCTTGTTTTTATTCTAACTTTGCGCTTAATTTTAATTGCTTGTAAAAATGTATAAATGGGAATTAAAGTGATGATTGAGAAAAAAGTTTAAAGTGACGAAAAAGAAATAAAAACGTTTTTGTTGATTTTATTGATTGGAGAGACAAGTCTCATGCCTACGTACCCGAGGGATCAAACCACCGTAGTTTGGGGTAAAATTTACGAGTAAATTTGTTTGTTTGATTTTAAAGTTTTGAAAATGGTTTTAAAGACCGAAAAGCCAAAAGTGGCAAAATGTGAGTTTTGATTGATGTTAGTTTGTGAAAAAAGTCTATATAGTTAAATTGATTAAAGTTTGATTATGAAATGAGACGCGAACGCTTGGTTTAAAATCCAAGGTTTATTGAGAAAATGTTTTGAGTGATAAAAGACACTTGGTTTAAAATCCAAGGTTTTTGCATGATTAAAAATGTATGAATGAGGAAAATGCACTTGGTTTAAAATCCAAGGTTTTTGGTGAGAGAAAAAAAAAGAACACTTGGGTTAAAATCCAAGATTTTCACGATAAAAGACGCCGCTGGTTTAAAGTCCAAGGCACTTGGTTTAAAATCCAAGTTTGTAGTAAAAAAGACTCTTGGGTTAGAATCCAAGGTTTTCGCGATAAAAAGAAACGTTTGGTTTAAAGTCCAAAGTTTTGAAAAATGTTTGATGACAAAATATTTTTGATGCTTTTTGATGTTTGAAAATGAATTGTTTTGACTTTTTGAGGAGGTGTTGACCTCATTTTTGAGAATAAAGTGACTATTTATTTAAAATGGAATGTTGGGTTCCAAAATAAAGAGTAGCGCGCGAAAAATGACACAAACGTCGCAATAGGCAAATTAAGCGCGAAGACAATCCGTAATAATATTTTTATCAAAACGGTGTCTTTTCCCTCGGAATTAATATTTTAACGTTTTTGCGGAAAGCGATAAATAAATATGCATGAGATGCAAGTTTTTTCATTTATAGTATACACTTGTTCCTAATTACATTCTAAGGTATTTAAAAGAAAAATAAATATGAAATGAATGCAAGAGGATGCTATGTAATTTTTATTTAAATTTACATCAAATCCTAAAAATACAATCTAATGTCCTTGCAATAAAATAAATGATTAATTAATAAGGCAATGAATTAAATGTTAGATTAACAAGCAATAATAATGAAGTATATTAGTGACAATGGTAATGATAAGTTAGTAAGCATGAATAATAAAAGTTAAGTTAGTGAGCGAGATTAAGCACAAACGATCATGAAATAAATAGTAAAAAAATAAAAAGAACCTCAAATAAGTGCTTATTTTGGATTTAATAGCTTATTGAAGCACATTCCATAAGCACTTTTATCATAGGCAAAAATAAAATAAAAAGACAGAAGGGGGTGTAAATATCAATAACAACAGAAAGGGGGTGCAAAAAGCAACTCTGGGCCCAAGCCTGGCTGGGGGGCGTGGCCCAGAGGGGGTGTGCGAAGAAAAACGTAAAAATCAGATCAGAGCCGTCTGATTGATCAAACAGCCCTGATCTAATCACAGACAAAAAGAAAACTGGGACGCATGATCAAAATCAGAGATGTCATAGGCGCGCAGGTGCACCATAAGGTCGTGCACCTGCGTGCACAGAATCAGAGTATGGTATAAAAGGCCAATAAACCCTAAAAAACACATAAATCATTTTCTTCTTTCTTCTCTCGCCGCCGGCAACATACCTTCTTCTTCTCTCTCTCGGCCGGCTCTCTTCTCAAACCAAACCTCCATCATTTTAAAAAATTTCAACATCAATCATGTATAAAAACAACTCTAAATCCTAAATCCACATTAAAAATAAACAAAACAAAAGCCTCCAAGCCAAATCGAATACAAAAAGGAAGGAAAAGGTTCGACCTCTGATATTTGATTTTGGTTCTTCTCTTCTTCGCTATTTCACTATTTGTTTCGTTCTGATTCGTTCTTTCGATTCGGTTTCTGACTTGTATGGACTGATGACGAGTGTTTTTTTCGATTCTGGGTTTTGAAAGGTTCGTGTGAAGATGATGAATTCTGGGTTCGTTTTGATTTTGTTTTTCGTTTGATGAATGGGTTTTGTTTGATTTGGATTTTCGATTTTGGAAAAGAAAGAAAGTATGGGGTTTTTGATTTCAGATTTGGTTATGGATGGAAAAGGGTTTTGATTCTGTTTTGCGGTTTGAACTTGTGATGATGATGAATTTTTAGTTTCTGGATTTGAAAGTTTGATTTCGGTTTGTGATGGTTTGATGATTTCGTGTTTTGATTTTTCTTGGTTATGAGTTTCTGTTTTGGAAGAATCGGTGATGAATAATGGATGAAGATGATATTGTTCTGGATTTTGTTTTTTGATTTTTGATTTTTTTTTGTAATTTTGGTTTTTGGATTGGAAGAAGCTGCGGCTGACTCAATTTTTTTTGACCTAGGGATTAGTGCAATTAATACTGTATATATACATTGTCAGAAACTAGGGTTTGGCAGATGAATTTTATCCCATTTGGACAAAATTGCCCCTTTCGGCCTGATGAGGACAAAAATACAGATATGGACTTTTGACAAACTGACAAAAAAACACCTGATGAAAAAATGAAAATAATATTGAAAATGACAAAAATGACTAAAAAAACAAAAAAGAGATAAAAACTAAATTAAATAATAATAATAATAATACTAAAAATAAATAAAGAAATAAAATAAAAGAAATAATAATAAAAAGAAAATAAAGATTAAACCAAATAAATGAGGTATTTTAAAATACATCTCTGCCGAAATTTCGTCATAAACGACAAAGGAAAGAAAAGCCGGTTTTTACGCCGAACAAAAAGTAATCGGTCAAAAAATGGGGTATGACAGTATTGAATATGCAATACAATCAATTTTTTCTGTAATAAACGTTCAATTTTTTTTCTAATCTCCAATTTTTTTTATACAAAGATATAATTTAATATTTTTCGCTGCTATGCAAATATTTAATTTGTTTAAATAGAAATCAATTTTTATTTTATGAAGATATGTTATAAATATTTATCGTATACGCTTTGTTTTTCCTATATATATATATATATATATATATATATATATATATATATATTGCTACTCCTACTATGACTGATCAAAATATTGAATTTCAACTTGCGCTACGTTGTCTAAGAGGTTTTTTTAATTTTATTTTATATTTTATATACTCTAACTATTCATTCTCGCCGCGTTTTATATTTACTATATTTTAAACATGGATGGTCTGCATTGCGTGATTTTTATAATATACTTGGGTGATTTTATTATGCACTTGGGGGATGAGTCAGTTTGGACTGATTTTAAAAGACAGACTTGATTGTGTCATTTATTTTTAAAAATTTATTATAGTTCTTTTTATATAATATATGAAAATCTACAAAACTCGTGCGATAGCACGGATCAGTGTCTAGTTTTTGGAAAATATAATCAATTCACACTATTTTACATTAAAGATGGTACTACCTTAAAAATTGTACTACACATATTCAACAAAACTCTAATTCCTACATCTATAAAAAGGATATTAACCAACAAACATTTTTACATTGGTCATCAGTCTTTAAATGTCTCTATTTTTGTTGCACAATAGTCTTTATTTAGTTTATTAGTTTATTATTCCTGAATTATATGAGTTTTATATCTACGTTCTTTGTATTCTTAATTTTTTTTTTAAATTTAATTATAGAACCTCCACTTAAAAAATTATGTGTAGAGCAGATATATATGATATGTTAGAATATATATTTACCATTATAGTTTTGAAATAATTTTGTTATTTTTTTCACAGGTTAAGTGTTCCAGATGGGGTGAAGTTTTGAGTGGCACAAGGCAATACATGATTAAGTTTGAGGTAGGAAAATATAATAATTTTCATGCATTATATGATGATGTTTAATATTCAATTGCTTCCATTCATTTAAATGTTTTTTGTATTTTGTTTTTATTTTGTTTCTGACCACACTTGTGATTATAGATCTCTTAGTAGTGAATTAGTATTTGATTTCTTAAATAGTAATTGAAAATCATTGTTTTCATGGTGAAAAGAGTTTGTTGATTATTTCAAAAAAAAGAGTTGGTGCATTTCTTTACTCATAGACATCACTTTTATAGTTTATTTGAGATTTGATACAATTTATGATCTAAAGTTTTGTACATTACTATCACAAAGAAAACTAATGAATTGCTTCTTTTACTTCTTCTTTGTCGAGCATTTTTTATGTTGTTCTTTTTGTGCGAATTCTTATGTTGCTTTTTTACTATTCAAAGTTTTCTTTTAATAGATTTTCTTTAATTTGGTGGTTATATAGTTTTTAATTCATTAATCCTATTTTATTTTATTTTATTTTATTTTTGACAGGGAAGCCAATTGAGAAGCAAGAAAATATGCATCACATTCTCACAAAATTAACAGAACCAAGATCAAACTCAATTGTTCTTAACAATCGTAATTTTTTTTATTGGCAAAATATTGCTTATATTACTTTCCCAATAATAATGTGTTGGATACAAAATGGAGTGTAGTGAAAATGTACACACGAGAAAAAAATGTGGCATATGTGTACTTATTGATGAATCTTCCAACAAATTAATCAAATAATGTATTTTCTCAATGATATTGAGTTTATCATTATTGTATCTTTTATCTCTTATACCTTTTCTTTTATGTTTTTTTTAACAAGTTGATCTTTCTTTTTGTAGTTTTTTTTTTTTTTAAATAATTGAGTATTACGTGTTAATGTATCACTGTACAAAGATTTTAGTTCCTATAGAAAAGAATGAAGAAAACATTTTAGTTTTACATAATTTGCATGAAAAGTAAAGACATAAAATATTGTAGAAAAAACGTAGATGCATCTTAGTTTCATATATTTTTAATTTTATATTAATTAATACATGCACCAAAATATTGTATACTAATTTATTTATTTTAATAAAAAAAATTAAATTAATACTTTTATTTATTTTATGATACTCTTGATATTTTTTTGTCATACATTATTAACATTAAATTGATTCTAATTTTACGAGATTCTTGTCTTTTTTAGATGTTTGTATATTAAATATTGATATTGAATGCAATTTTTGAGATTCTCTAATTCTTTTTATAAGTTTGTATATTAATTATTGAATTCCTATAAAAGTTTATGCATATGTTAAATTGGAATAAAAAAGGTAAATTAAAATAAATGTAAATTTTAAATAGTAAATTTTAAACTATAATATTGCTTAGATACATCAATTCTATAACGAATCTAAAAAGTAATATTTTTCATAAATAGGACCAGAGAAGTATAATACAGTGCTGTTTAAAAATTTATTTGATTTATGATTTTCTATAGAATGATGTATAATAAAACAATCACTATTCCATCTATATAGGGGTCAATGTTTTATTTACTTTTTTTGTAATTTATATGATGCGTACATTTATACTCAAATAATACATGACCTTTTTTTTTTTGAACGTCAAATAATACATGACTTATTCCTTTGTAATATAGTCTAGATACATTCTTTTTACCATGAATCTAAAAAGCAAACTTTTTCTTATATATAGGACTAAAGAGAATTTAAATAAGAAACAAGAGTAAATTTATATATTTTATGTATATATTTGTTGTAAGAGATGTGTGTTTGGATCCCCATATGCGATTGTAAGTGAATTGAAGTCTATAGAGTGGTGCTAACAAAACTACCAAAAAGGAAAAGAGACGTCAAATAAAAAAAATGAAATAGACCACTTGTCATTCGCGATCGTTTCACGAAATCTCTCAGGCGATATTTCAACTCATATATTAATACGATGGCCTATTTTTTAATGTAATTTCTACGGGAACACATGTTTCAACTTATGCATTGATACGGATGACTTTTTATTTTATAAATCCTACTTAGATCTATATTTTTACTCATATAACCTATTTATTTTATAATTTTCACGGAATCTATATTTTTAGTCATATACTAATAGGGATACTATTTTTTTTAATTTCAACCGGGACCTGTATTTTCTCTTAAATAGTATTATTTTAATTATTAAATTATATAAAATTGTAAATATTTATGTAGTTGTCATTAATTATATTCCAATTAGAAATTAAAATTAAAATTTTTCAATTTAAAATAAAATATATTATTCATAAGTCAATAAATTTACAAACGCATTTTTACACGTGCTTGACACGAGTATGAATACTAGTCAGTAAGAAATATAATGATAACTAGTTATTATTATTTTTTTGACAACTAGTTATTATTATTATTATTAAACAAGAGAAAGAGAATAATACTATATATATTAAACAAATATTTTTATTTTAAAATATTCGCTTTTATGGTTGAACTTTTGCTTTTGTTTTTTTTTTTACTAAATGGATGAACCTGGACATAATAAGGTTCTACTACGTACCCACGCTACAACTTCTATTGGAAAAATAATTCCTCTTTTTTTTTTATGCTTAAGAAAAAAACCATGGTTTTTTGGTAACAGAGGTCACATATTTATTACTTCTAACAACTTTTCATAATATTCATTATTTTTGTCAAAGTTTCAATTTCTAGAACATCTTGTGCAGCACATACTATAATTTTTTTTTTCACCACCAATATTCGGCATACTAAACTGTCTAATCTGATTTGGGTATCAGTTTTGACATCAAGTGATTCTAGACTTTTCCTGATCACAGTTGCAGAGATGGTTCTCTCTATCAAGTTCAGTGTTAATGACCACTAAATCGATTAATAATTAATTGCATACTATAAGTTTTTCCTTGTATTTGGTTCTATGACTGTTTGAACTTTTTCCATATCCTTTCTCGGTACATCTTGTGCTGAGGAGGTGATGATTTTGTTTATATTTATATATATGTCCCATTTTGACTTGTTCAAAAAGAAAATATTGTGCAGCTTATTATAGGAACCCCATTCACACGATAAAACAATAAAACCAAATGCAGACTCACCGTAAGAACAAGATGCTCTTGATAAAGATCTATATTTGGTTCATAAAGAAGAATATTGAGGAGCAACACTAGCACTAGCTTCAACCAGAGATTGAATTTCCAATTTCATTCAAAACTTTCAAAAATATATGACTAAACTTTATATAGGATTCAACCAAGAGGTCTAATATATGACTCAAGTTCACTCTGAAAGCTCATGTGAAACTAGAAATCCAAAGAATTAAAATACAAAGCTCTAAAAGAAAGCAATCTAAACTAAACTTTATTACATATTGGTCCTCAACAAACATAAACTATAAAATTATGGTGCTAAATTATTTTAAAAACAAAAATTGGTCAATGTTGAACATTTTACAGCACTAAATTGCTACTTTGTAAATTTAAAAGACTAATTTAACCAACTCTTACAAATTTTAGAATTAAAATAATAATTTAATTAGTATAATACTCTCTTTGCTCTCTATACAAAATTAACAAATCATAAGTCTAAAAAGTGAATTCATAATTTGTTCTATACTAAATAATTGATGTATTTAATTTATTTAAAATATATCAAAAATATCGGTTGTTTAATAAATTTAAAAGAGATGAAATTAGTAGCTCAATAGTTTGAGTCAAGAGTTTTAAGATGTAAAAGATTTTATTCGTCTAAAACTATTTTTTTTCATAATATAAACTTAAAAAAAATAGAGGAAGTACTACTACTTAATTCATTTTTTCTTGAGGATCAACGCTTACTCCATTTTGCTTCTAAAAGAAAATACTTGCTCCATTTGTAACAAAAAATAAATAAAATACTTACTGTACTCCATTTAACAGTTACTTATACAACACATATCAGTGCATTTAATTTGCAAAATAGTAGGTACTAGACATAATGGTACGGTATATGACAGAATAAGATAATATAGGACATGACAAAACTACAATGGAGAGAGATAATATTTTTTATATTCGAAAATAAAATAGATATTTTCGTATTTTTCATAGTTGTACTGTCGATAAAAAGTTGTGTTATGATTCAGTGGGGACAAAAATTCTTGTTTTTGTCTTGTCTCTGACTACTTATTTGTCCAGTCCCATAGACTATTTTTGAATCAAACATGGTACAACTAAAATTGTCCAGTCCAATCTTCTATTTTTTATCAGATCAAACTCACTCATTTCTCGAATTTCTAAATTACTAGGAAAACTTCATTGGGTCTTTGAAAATTACAATAAAAATTTGCTGTTGTTGACTTGTTGTAATGATTGTAAAATAATAAAAATGGTCTTTAAATGGCAATTTTGTCAAAAAAATAAAAGATTTTGATTGTTGCCCAAGATGGTGCGGTCTGCGGTGGTAAGTAGCAAGAACGGATTTTGCAACTGTTAATCTGCCACGTCACTAATATTCCACGTCACTACGATTCCTTTCATACAGTGTTCATTTCCCAAAATAACCTCCAAAAATCAAAACCAAGAAACCCAATAAAATGGATCTGGCCAATAGCGTTTCATTTCATATTTCCACTGAACGAACGAACAAACACAGAGCCGAATTTGCAGCGATTTTCTCACATCAATCAATAAAAAATGGCGGAACACTCGTTCAAGTACATCATCGTTGGAGGAGGAGTTTCAGCTGTTAGTTTCACTTCTCTTAATTCTTCAATTAATTTGTGTTTCAATTTGTTGCTTGATCTTTGAAATTCTATCGCAGATCGTTATGAATTTGCAATCTGAATTGATGATTTGAATTTTTAGAGTTATAATCGAACTTAGATGATGTTTCTGTAATTGTTTTGTTGAAGGAATTAGAATCTGTTAAAATTGAATTGTAATTCCTTGTGAAAACTGTGATGATCGTTATGAAGAATTATAGTACTTAATTTTTATACTGTTTGAACTTTGAGTTTGTTGTGCTTTGAATTTTTGCGAGATTAATTTTGATACACTGTATGTGTAAAACTTTTGACACTGTTTTTATGTGACTTTTAAAGTAGATATGATATGATTAAAGTTAAATATTTTGTAATGATCCAGCAATTGTGATTACTTGATTGTTTAAAAAAAAATTATACTTTCGTCAGTGTATATCAATTAAATCTTGATTGAATGATTGAGATATTTATCGAAATTGCAGGGTTATGCAGCAAAGGAGTTTGTGAACCAAGGAGTTAAGCCTGGGGAGCTTGCAATCATTTCCAAAGAAGCGGTATATCATACATGCCTCTTATGAACTGCACTTTGTATCATATTTAAACTGTGTTTTTTGTTTTTTCATTTAATTCCTATATTTTGTTACAATTTTCCAATGGTTCATATTGTTTGAAGGGTTTATAAAGTTTGTTCATTCCTATTATTTTTTATGTTTATCTATAAGCAAAACAAAAAACGCATTTAGTCTCTCACTATAAAAAAAAAGTATTTATTATTGTTTGTATAATTGTAGTGTCCCTTCTCTCGACTTTTTTATGAGTAAATGTCCATATTCGTTCTGAGAATTTAGTGATAAAACATATTAGTTCTGAAAATGTAATTTTTACTCGGCAAGTATTGATTATGAGTCCAATATCTAATGATCAATGTGACAACCATAGTTTTTGCATTTGTAGGAATTGAAGTGTCTGTTGTATTTTTTCCCTTAGTTTCTTTTCTCTTTTCAAGTTTTTATCATGTTTTTATCAGCTGAGCCTTGTGCAGTTATTATTGTGCTACAAATTCCCTGACATATCTTACCTTTGTGCAGGTAGCACCCTATGAACGTCCTGCTCTTAGCAAGGCTTACCTTTTTCCAGAGTGTAAGTTTGTAATTCTGTTATATGACTCTATTCCCCTTTCGTCCTTAATATTCTCCCATTCTCTTATGGGTTAATCTTGATAGCAACATGTTGTAATATTGTTAATTTGATTGCATTTCTTCAAATTTAGGAAAGGTTATGTTTATTTTCATTTGTCGTTAATCTTGGGCTTGTTATCTCTGATGAATTCTTCTTTGAAGTTTAAATAACAGCTTGCCTTGTTTCTCTGGCTATTTAACTTAATGTTAAAATTGAATTTTTGCAGCTCCTGCTAGACTTCCTGGATTCCACACCTGTGTTGGGAGTGGAGGAGAAAGATTACTTCCTGAGTGGTACAATGAGAAAGGTGAATTTGGCTTTTGACCCCCCTTATTATATAATTGGATGGTTTTCAGAATAAATTTTCGGATTTGTGTCAAGCTAATGTAAGAGATTAGAATGGGGATTTAACAACAAGTTAACTGATGATTGCAGGAATACAGTTGCATCTCAGTACAGAAATTGTAAAAGCAGACCTTGCTGCAAAATCTCTGACAAGTGCTAAAGGAGAAACATTCACTTACCAGACTTTGGTTATTGCAACTGGCTCAACTGTAAGGCTCCTTGTTGATACTAGAGATGTTACATTCGGTGTTCATATTTCACATTCTTTTTAGTACGTACTAATACTAATAACTTTATTTTGCAGGTTATAAGGTTGACGGATTTCGGTGTAGAAGGAGCTGATGCCAAAAACATATTTTATTTGAGGGAGGTTGATGATGCTGACAAATTGTACGAGGCAATCAAATCAAAGAAGGATGGGAAAGCTGTGGTTGTTGGGGGAGGGTACATTGGTCTGGAGTTGAGTGCAGTTTTGAGACTCAATAATATTGATGTTACCATGGTCTACCCAGAACCTTGGTGTAGTAAGTGGACATTTATAAATGTTTCTCGTTACAACTCCCACAAATATGGATATGTGTGTACTCCTTTTTTAAACTTATATTTTTTTAACCAATGTTGCAGTGCCAAGACTTTTTACTGCTGAAATAGCTGCATTCTATGAAGGATATTATGCAAATAAGGGAGTCAATATCATTAAAGGAACTGTTGCTACTGGATTCACTAGTAACTCCGATGGAGAGGTATGGTTGCATGTGATCTTGGAATACTGTCATATTATGGGATTTTAAAACTCCTAATCAAATTTAATTTGACTGTCATCTATCTGTCACTCTGTCAGGTAAAAGAAGTCAAACTAAAGGATGGTAGGGTACTGGAAGCAGATATTGTTGTTGTTGGTGTTGGAGGAAGGCCTCAAATATCCTTATTCAAAGGGCAGGTTGAAGAGGCGAAGGGTGGAATCAAGGTTAGTGATACCATATTTTGAGGCTTGTGTCAAGCTTTAGAAAATCTTAGTTGTGCTTAATAAATCTTGATATCAATTACAATATGAATGATATTATTTGTTGTGGTTGTAGACTGATTCCTTCTTCAAAACAAATGTTTCTGATGTATATGCTGTTGGTGATGTTGCCACATTCCCTTTGAAATTGTACAATGAGGATAGAAGAGTTGAACATGTTGATCATGCTCGCAAATCAGCTGAGCAGGCTGCAAAGGTAAGCAATTTCCTTACATATTTCTGCTTCTCCAGTTATGCACAAAACACATGTATTATTTTCCCCGAGTGCCTCTTTAATCCCAAGTTCCCAACCCATGTATCATTTTCATGCAGGCCATCATTGCAGCAGAGGCAGGAAAAACAGTTGAAGAGTATGATTACCTTCCTTACTTCTATTCCCGTTCATTTGACCTGTCTTGGCAATTCTATGGCGACAATGTTGGTGAAACAGTGCTATTTGGAGACAACAATCCTGCATCACCAAAGCCTAATTTTGGGACATACTGGATTAAAGACGGGAAAGTTATTGGGGCCTTTTTGGAAGGCGGAAGTCCCGATGACAACAAAGCTATTGCCAAAGTTGCTAGAGTCAAACCTGCAGTAGAAGATGTGAATCAACTTGCAAAGGAAGGCATTTCTTTTGCCAGTAAAATTTAATGATGTTGTTTCGGATGGACAAATTTCTTGGTGATTGCATAGAATATATCAGTATTGGCTTCAATTTCTCTAGGTTATATCTTAGGGCATTTGTATTGCTTTTCTTTGTTTTATATATGATTGTGTGAGATATGCTTTATGGTGTTTTCTACTCCATAAATGCCTTGCAAATAAGATCTTATTGGAATTTAGTTTGCGTATTGTTTTTTAATTGTGCGTCAATTACTTGTTTTTGTTTTAGCTCATTGTTATTTTATCTCATGATTATTATTGTTTTTGCTTCTGTTGTCTGCTTTAGCAGATTGGTTTTCCTTGTACCAATCGTTAGTTGGTTCAGTGGTGATTGACGCTGAATTTGGTAGGGAGGACCACGGTTCGATCCCCGCAACTGCGATCGGGAGGGGGCTGGAACCACTTGATGCCAGAACTGACCCCCGAACCAGATTAAACTGGTGGTGAAAACCAAAAAAAAAAGATTGGTTTTCCTTGTATCTTGGGGTTCATTATATTACTTGTATTTATTTTGATCATCTTTTCAATAATATTAGTCATGTTTACTACAAATATTATTCTGCTTCAATTATAAAGGGAGTTTAGACAAACTATATGGTTGATTTGTAAGGGAAAATTGTGTTGTTGATGAGATGTTTTAAACTGAATGTTTAATCCAATTATGTGTTGATTTCGGTTTGATTTAATAATTGAATTTTTTATTCAAGACTTAAACCCCGATCTCGAATTTTTTACACTACAGGTCCTTTATCTTATTTTTTTGTAACACTTTGGTCCTTTATTTTTTTTTGTAACACTTTGATCCTTTATCTTTTTTATTTTTAACACTTTAGTCCCTTCTTTTGTAACATTTTGGCCTCTTATCTTGTTTATTTATAAAAAATAAAGGACCTATATGTTACAAATAAAAAAAATAAAGGATCGAAGTGTTACAAAAAAAAGATAAAGGACCAAAATGTTACAAAAAAAAGATAAAGGATCAAAGTGTTACAAAAAAATAAGATAAATGACGTAATTTTGCTTAATTTTTTTCACTATAGATTGGAGGTAAATGAGTGGGTTAAGATACCATTAGAAGAAATTGCATTGGAGAGGATCTCCTCCTATTATTTTATTTTTTTGGTCAAAAAAAAAATAAATTTACCTACCTTTCGTAAAACAAAATTACCCATCATAATTTTTTTTAAAGAGAGAAGTTTTATATTCTCATTAAGCAATGGCAGATCCAAAATATTTAGTCAGAGTGCAATTTTTTCTTATGGTTAAATATATTTTTGGTCCTATAGTTTCGCAGAATTTCGTTTTTAGTCTCTGAAGATTTTTTTCACACTTTTTAGTCCCTGAAGTTTCTTCCGTAAGTGTTTTTAGTCCCTACTTTTCATTCAACTCTTGCATATCATTCGAAATTATAATTTTTTTTCCGCGGTCGTGTTTAGTACATTATATGAATCTCTCGTACAAAACATTAAATTTTTTTAACAAGAGATTAATTAAATATGAATTTTTCTAGTTTTTTGCACATAAAAATTCTAAATTTTTATCAGAGATGTTCTTATAATATTATACGCATGAATACAAAAAAAAATCATTCAAAAATATGAAAGTATACAAGAGTTTGATTAAAAGTAGGACTAAAAACACTGACGGAATAAACTTTAGGGAGTAAAAAGTATGAAAAAAATCTTCAGAGACTAAAAACGAAATTCTTAAAAACTATAGGGACCAAAAATATATTTAACCTTTTTTCTTATATATATGTAAATAAAGTGATAAATACTACTGAAATGCATAAATACATACAATTTTGAGGTTCTATATTTGAAGGAAGTAAAAATGTTCAACGTAAAATATCAGAAATTGACTTTTAATTTATTGAAAAAAATAATGTAGCAAATCTATACTAGTGATTAAATACATCACTTTTGTTTTAATGAATTTAAAAAGTCAATTAATAAGCTCAAATGTAAAATTGTGGGATAGTGGCATGGTACATTCGCTCTTTCCTATGGATGCGTGTAATGGAAGATAAATTAGTAGTTTGATGACATTAAGGAGAACTATATTGTCAAATTCAGTTATAATTTGTTGTTGCATTCTACAGCTTGTGCCGCAAAAATGAAAGGCCAGGAGGACCGGAAATAGTTACTGAAGGTGCATGCTATCCTTAGGGCAAAACACTTATTATGGCGCATTTGTTGGGGTGTACCAACATGAGTTTGATTGAAGGAGAGGTTTGTACCTTGCATGTTGGCCTGCCTGATTTATGATCAATACAATGAGAACGATTAACACTTTTTTGTTTGAATGTGTTGACAAAAAGGTTGCGTGGACAAGGGGATTGGACTAGGCAAAATAGGCAGTAAGAATCAAGATAAAAACAAATAGGTAGACAAGAGGATTGGACTAGACAAAATAGGTAGTAAGGAATAAGACAAAAACAAATATTTTTGTCCCTCACTAAATCACACGGCAACTTTTTATCCATTGTAGCACAACAATACAAAATACCTATTTTATTTTCGAATATAAAAATTATTATCTCTCTATCTTTCTCTGGTATATTTTTGTCCTGTCTTGTACTATCTTGTTATGTACTTTTTCTAGTACTTACTGTTTTGCAAATCAATCACACACATATGAAATTTAGGATTTACCTTTGAAATGGATGTGATTTTCTTAACAAAAGCGAGTTTAGTCAAACTATATGGTTGATTTGTATACCGTTACAAAGGGTAGTAATTTTGTAAGTGAGAATTGTGTTGCCGATGAGATGTTTTAAACTGAATGTCTAATCCAATTATTCGTCAATTTCAGTTTGATTCAATGGTTGAATGATTTAATTGAACATAATAATTTTTTTGTCTGATAGTCTAATAGTTCACAATATAAGTTTGGAGAAGTGAAAAATTCGAAGCCTAAACCCCAACCTCCAATAAAAACTTCTTAGCATCTACCAACTTAACTACCTCATCCATAATGTTGAAAGCAATATTTGATTTATTAAGGTATTAATAGTATGTTTCTTTTTAATTTGTATTTTATAAAAATTAATAAATTAAATATTATCATTTTAATGTTTTTTACTCAATTATTGTTTTAATGATATCGTTTTAGTTTTTTATAATAATAATAATGATGATATCATTTTATTATTGTTGTATGGTTTGTAAAATTGTATGTTTTTGACGAACCAAGATCATATTCGGTGAAATTTCACTAGACTGGAGGTAGTCAAGTATAGTTTTACGCCTTCCAAATATTTTTTATTGATTTGAACAATGTGATCCAAAAAAGAAATGAGTGGCCGAGATACGAAGATAATTTCTTAAAAATAAAAAAAATTACCTACCATAATTTTGTTTTAGATTTAAAGAGAAGATTCTTCTCTCTCTCTCTCTATTATTTTTGTCCCAAAAGAAAGGGAAAAAAGAAAGTTTTCTTGTGGATGTAGCTAATTCTATACTTGATGTCCCTTTGTTTGATATAGTGAAAGTAGATAAATCAATATGGTTTGATGACATGGATGAGAACTATATTGTCAAATTCGGTTATAATTTGTTGTTACATTCTACAACTTGTGCCGCAACGATGTAAGGCCAGGAGGACTGGAAACAGTTAAGGAAGGTGCATGTTACCGCTAAGGCAAAACACTCATTATGGCGCATTTGTTGGGAGTGTGTACCAACAGGAGTTTGGTTGAAAGAGTGGTTTATACCTTGCATGTTGGCCTGCCTGATTTATGATCAAGATCACAATGAGAATGATTAACACTTTGTTTGAATGTGTTGACAAGAAGGTCGTGTTGACAACAACTGGCTAAAGATGATTGTTATGCTATAGAGTTAACGTTTCCACATGCCAGAGGAGGTTCTCATTGACATTTGTAATACTGAAGAAAAGTGTGGCTCATAAAGTTGTAAATGATGTGTTTGGGTGCTTAGGAACAACCACGATAACTTTGTTTAGAATAGTGTGAAAGATGTAGGACAACTAGACGTTAAATGTGCTTGTGGAGTGAATGAGAAGAAGTGTAGATTGCTCGAAACCTGAGTATGCAGACCGAAACTAACTAGCAGGTTGTGCAGTTGTATAAACTGGGTGTTGGATGGTCCAAGTGAAATGTGGATGCTAGTTTTCATAATGATACATGTAAGACGAGTGTGGGCAGGTGTGTATGTGACTGCATGGGTCAATTTGTGTTTGCTGGAACTTCTTAGGTTCAAGGGAAATTCTCTATAATTGTAGGGGAGACAATTTTCTTGCTACATAGGTTATTAAGGAATTGGATCAAAGAGGGTTCACTAATATCCTAATCAAAACCGACATTTAAATTGTAGTGGACGCAATTCATCATAGTCGTGCCGAAGTGTCTAAATTTAGCTCCGTAGTTTTTAAGATTAAGTGTGTGTTGTCTTTACATTCAAGTTTCGAGGTGAAGTTTATAGAGTGAAAAGAGAATATGGTTGCTCACACGCTTGCTAGGATGACCATTTCTTGGTCTAGTCACTATCTATTTGAGTTGTTACCTCCTTGTATTGAAATTTATTGTTTAATAAAACGGTATAACATTGTTATTGTAAAAAAAATAGTGAATATCCCAAAACCATGAAAGTAATGACAATTTTGGATTGTGAAAATTTAAAACCTCATTCAATTAAAACCTGAAAAATTGAAACTTTTTTAATTTTTTAATTTCTCGTGATTTTTTTCTTTCTTTTTGTCCTCTTAAACTAAAAATGCAAAATCAACTCCAAATATTTTCAATAATAAAAAATAAAATAGGTGAAACTGACTCCATATATATTATCAACCCTACTACTTATTTTACATTTTATGTCGTCCATCTGCTCTATTCACTAGCCGCATAACACGAAAACCCTAACTTTGCCGCACTTGTTCGTTATGACTTCATTGTGTGCTCCTATACGATCATCGCCCTCAGGTATTTATTTGTTTCGCTCTTTATGTTTTTTTCTAACCTCCATTTTATTGTTTCTCTTTTCCATTTGTTTCTCCTTTTCAGATCTGTTGTATTATTGTTGAAATTTAAGAACTTCAAAACTTCATCTTACTTTTCGGGTGGAATATTTTTTTATCGAATCAATTAGGGTTTTTCTTGCATTTTAGATTATTTACCGTTTATAAAATTAAAATACAATTGAAAAATAAAGATGTTTACCGTCTTGCAAAAGATGTGTTATTATTTCAATATTTTTCTTTATGGTGGTTCGTTGTCACTGTTGTGGTCTTAGGGTAAATATGTATCTACAATTAATAAGGATCTAATATTAAAAAAATTTGTAATAGATTGTTCAATTATTTGATGATTCACTTAGTAAAATAGTAAAAGATGGTTTCTTTACATGATAGACAACTTTGATTACCTCTATTTTAGCGTGTTTTCAAATTTTTCATGTTTCTTCACTTAAAATGGAGACCAGATCCAGAAAGACCAGATCATATGGATTGAATGATTGATGTGTCTCTTCACTTGAATGATTTATATGTGATGGTACCGTATGATCCAAATTCAATCCACATGGATCTGGTCTCCATGTACACTATCAACGCTTATTCACTTTGCTTGTTTGTTTTGTTCACTTTTCTAGCAAGCTAAAGCCTTGAGAAACCACACAGATTTAAACATTGGAATGTATTGGGGAAACACGTGTGGTGTCTTTTGGGATTGAGATATGTGGAAATAAGAGATGAAGAAATATGAGGTGAGGCTGGTAGAATTTCTACTGCAACTAATAGATGTCTTGTTATTTAATATTAATATTAATATCAATCATGTTTGCAAAACCATAATCTATTTGTTTGTGTCAAATAGCAGCTATAGAGGTGTAGCATTGTTGTGTAGCGTAAATTGGCATCACCGAGTTTCCTAAAACTGTTTGGATGTCTGCATCCCCAATTATGTCAAAAGGTATACAAGCCTATCGAAAATTTCTTTACATTCTTTGTTTTTTCCTGCTTATTGTTCAGGTCGACCAGTGATAATTATTCTTTTATCTCCACTTTATTTTTTAATATGGATGTGAATCCTGAGTCGACCCTGACAAAAACATTTAGGAAATGACTCTAATGAATTCAAAGGTTGTTTTTATTTTCTTCTCCTTATATACATTTTTTCTTACTTTGTTCTTTATATGCCTTTATTTTGTTGAGCGGCTATATTTTATCCTCCTATCTTCTTTGTGAATATTTCTCTTTTATTTTGTTGTACAACACAACATTACTGTTCGGCCTTCCTATGCTTTATTTTTGTGATTTTTTTTTTTAAAATTGATGGTTCATAGACGTGTTAGTGATGTTGTCATCTCAGAGTCTATGCCAATGTCTACCCCAAAGTTCAAGTATTACATGGTCAATGTACTTTCGAACACGCTAGTCAAAGTATTAGCCAAAAAACTCAACGAGTTAAAACAGTAAGTGTGTACATTTAATATAATCATGGAACACAAGAGAAATATTGTGGGTAAAATAGAAAAGTGATTTAAATGTTAAATAATTTAGATATTTTTAAGGGTAAATTAAACAAATTGTTAACAAAATTAAAAGAATAACATAAACTATTTTGTGTTTGATTAAAATTATAAAAGAGATTGTGTATTTTTGTCTCTTATATTAAAAATGAATTTCTTCAAAGCAAATCAAAAGAGCTTTTTACATAATGGCAAAAGCTTTTCTAGGGTTTGAAGAGAACAAGCAGCCACCACCCCTCCTTCATCTTCTTCACTCATAGGCCACCACCACCACCGTCGTTCACCTGCAACACCACAACCGCATCTACCAAGCGGTCTAACCCTCCTTCCTTCCAACCATCCAGTCGCGATGTAGCTTCGGATTCTCGGTGGTGCGATTGAGTCCCTTGATTTCGCGACGCCACCATACACCCCTTTTGGGGTTGTTCCAGCGACAGTTCTGGTTGCTTGGGGCATGATCAGTTTGTTGATCGGCAGAAACATCCTAGGATGTGAATTTGATCACGACCGGTGTTCTGTTTCTAATAGGTGTAGACAAAAAATTGTAATCGGTCATCGGTTGGGGATGCAAAGAGGTCAAGATGGACTAATTCATGTTCCCTGGCCTGTTTTCACTGACCAACAGAGGCATGGAGATACTAAATCTTGTTTAGTGGCTTCAATATCAGCATCATACACACGTGTGGTGGTTTTGCTGACTGCCTTTCAATCCAATATGGATTTTTCATCTCTGCACATTGATTTGTTGGTAGTCGTCCATGATTCGGTTTCATCAAGACCTATTTTAGCCTGATAATGTTCGAAAGGACTAGGCGCGTAGACACTCCGTGTTGATGGTAGTGGTCGTTTGTCGTGCTACTGGGTTTGATAATGTTCGAAAAGACTAGGCGCGTAGACACTCCGTGTTGACGATAGTGACCATCCCTCAATCTGGCTCTCAATTGGTTTTGGGTTACTTTGCTTCAACAAGACTTGTTTAGACAATGGTGATAATGATTTCTTTGATTTCAGATAATCTCGCTCGAAAGAGCATCATCGCTTGTTGCCGCTTGCTGTAGGTAGTTGCGGGCACGTGGACTATTTCCGTGTTGACGGTCGGTTCATTCGCCTCGAATTACTAGGGCTTCGAATTTTATTTTACGAGGGTGTGCTTTGTTCTACCGTTATTTGAGTTAAGGCCTAGTCCCCCCTTTGTAATTATCTTATTTTTCTTTTTTATTAATAATATGAGCTATAAGTGGAGGACGGAAAATGATAGGGTGCCAACTGCGTTGGGATGTCTATCCCTACCTTGATATCTAGATGCTCTTAATTTATCAAAAATTAAATAAATAAAAAATATATTTTTGCTTTTATAATCTAAAAAAAGATTCTAAGAGCCACACTTACCCTTTCAATGTAAATATTACTATTGTAACAAAAGTTCGGAAGATCAAACAAAACCGAGATTGATCCAATCCACACATTTTTAGTCCGTCTTCCTCTTTTCATCCCCTCCACCTATAAGAAGCACCATCATAACAAGTATAATTTTAGGGCATAAGAAAGAAAAAACACTACTAAAAATGTATCCTTAGTATAGGTTGATAAATCTAGTTAATTCTTTAAACACATTAATATATTAGGCTCCGTTTGGATTTATGGAATATAATGGAATGGAGCGGAGCGAGATGGAATAAAATAATATTCCATTGTTTGGATTTGCAATATAATAATGGAATGAAATGGAATAGGATGGAATGAATTCCATCAAATACTACCACTTACCTTCAATTTTGTTCCTCTCTTTATTAAAATATCCAAACAATGGAATGGAAGATTTATTCCGCTCCGCTCCATCCCATACCACTCCCCTCTATTCCGCTTCGCTCCATTCCGTTACATTTCATCAATCCAAACAGAGCCTTAAAATTAACACACCCAAATATTAAACTTCAAGAGAAATTATAGAATTTTGAGTTAGTATTTACTTTGTTTGCACCTCCCACCTCAAATATAACCATTGTCAAGATGTGCTCCGGATCTTTACTCACATCTAGTGGTTTTAGCTCATCGACATATATCTTGTAGCAAACAAAAATGAAATATATTTAACTTTTTGAGAAAAAGTAACTTAACAAATTAAATGTATTTGGAAGGAATTTCAAATCAGATACATTTGACTTTTTAGGTTTATATTTCAATTTAGATGGAGCAGAATCTCAGTTGTATAGACTATGCATCAAGAATTAACAACTAGAATAAACTTACACAAATTTTATCTTGATGTAATCATAAATTTGCTCAACAAAAGTCTTATATTGGTTCAAGGGTTGAACCACTAGGGCTTGTTTTTGCACATCAAAATATACCTTAAGATCTTGCCCCTCCACTCCAACCTATCCCTATGATCCATAGTAATATAAGAAATGAGTTTGATTGAACAAAACTTAAGGTAGAAAAGTATTTGGGTGAGAGATAGACATAGTATTAAAGGTGTGTTTGTTTGCTGTGTTTATAACCATCATAAATATGTTGATGATATATCCAAAAAGTGGTTTACAATATTGTATTTTTTTTCTCACGGGGTATCACAATCACTTGTTTTTTATAATTCTTGTTTTGATATAAATATTTATTTAAATTTAAATTTTTGGGATTTAAAAATTGAATTACTTTTTAGTCAAACAAAATTGAATTACTTTTTATAATCATATGTTTATTAGTAATATAGTATTGTTTTCCTTCTCCTATAAAAAAGAAAAGAAAACAAAAGTAACTCAGTTTTTTTTATTTAAAAGTAATTCAACACTTAAATCCCAAAAATGTAAATAAATCAATGAATGAATGAATGAATTTAGACTAAATTAGTCTAAGTTCATTCATTGATTTGCGTGATTTTCTTTTCTCTCACTTTATTTTCTTCCCACCAAATGGATCAAAGGATAAGTTGGAGGGGCACGAGCCTAAGGTCTATTTTGATGTGTAGAAACAAGCGCTAGTGGTTCAGCCCTTGAATCAATATAAGACTTTTGTTGAGCAAATTCATGATTCCATCAAGGATAAAATTTGTGCAAGTTTCTAGTTGTTAATTTCTAAGGTATAGTCTATATAACTGAGATTCTGCTCCATCTGGATTGAAATAAAAATCCAAAAAGTCAAATGTATCTAATATGAAATATTGTCCAAATACATTTAATTTGTTAAATTAATTTTTCTCAAAATGTCAAATATATTTTATTTTTCTTTATTACCATATATATGTCGAGCTAAAACCACTAGAAGTGAGTAAAGATTCAGAGCACGCCTTGACAATGCTTGTATTTGAGGAGGGAGGCACAAACAAAGTATATATACTAACTCAAAATTCTATAATTTCTCTTGTGGTTTAATTTTTGAGATAGATCAGATTGTGAATGATAATTTGCAGGAGGTACCTAACAACAATGATAAAGTTGCGCCCGTTGCTCTATTGCAAAAATGACTTTAGGATTATTAATATTATACCCATTTAATGAAAAATAAGTATAAAATATAAATTTTATGGCAGTTTCATAAATAGAGTAATCAGTCAACTTAGTCCCTAAATTTAATCCATAAACTATTAAAAACAACTAAAAAGTCCCTAAACTATTTTTCGTCCATCAATTTAGTCATCGGTTAACTTTTATGTTAACTATTCAATAAAACTCTAAAAAACTATTACTCTTTCTTCTTCTAAATACTATTTCCCTTTCTCTTCGACAACAACTACTACGATCGGATTCTCTAGTGGCCACTAAAATATGTCTGTGAAGTTCCTATTAAATATGCTAAAACAACTGCAACAATTGCCGATTCCACCGCAATTTCAAAATTACGCTTAATAAAACTAGGTTTTGTGAAGTTCCTATTAAATATGCATATATAATTTTCGGATTCTTTTTGTTCCTATTGGACAAGAGTTGGTACTCTTAGGAATGTTCCCACTGGCGGCGGCTACAGAAGAAACAACAAATGCAATAATACTCTTGTCAACCTTTGAGTTGTTTTTAATAGTTTAGAGACTAAGTTGGTGAGAGAGGGATAACTTATGGACTAAATTGACTTATTACTCTCATAAATATATTGGAAATTTTGATTTTATAACGTAACCTCTGTCACGGTGATTTTTGGATATCGAGTTATTAATTAACTTCGAATCGCAATTTAATATTCCACCACCGATCTTTAATTTATCCGAGGGAAAGGGAAAAAGTTCGAAAAAACCATATTTTTTAGAGAACAAGGTTCGGGGGTTGGTTATACGAAGGGAAGGTATTAGAACCCTAAGTATCTATAGTACTCTATAGGAACCTCTTGGTTTTTATTCTAACTTTGCGCTTTATTTTTAATTGCTTGTAAAAAAATGTAAGTATAGAAATTAAAATGATGATAAAAAATTTTAAAGTGATGGAAAAGGAAAAATGTTTTTGTTGATTTTATTGATTGGAGAGACAAGTCTCATGCCTACGTACCCGAGGGATCAAACCACCGTAGTTCGGGGTAAAAGTTACAAGTAAATTTGTTTGTTTGATTTTAAATTTTGAAAATGGTTTTTAAAGATAATAAAAAGGTGTGAGATTGGTTTATTTTTATTTGTGAAAGAAAGTCTAAATGATTAGGATTGATTGATTTTGATTGAGAAAAGAGGCGCGATTGCTTGGTTTGAAGTCCAAGGTTTATTGTGAAAATGGTTTGAATGATAAAAGTCGCTTGGTTTGAAGTCCAAGGTTTTTTGCGTGATTGAAAAAAAATACACTTGGTTTGAAGTCCAAGGTTTTTGAAAGTATTTGACGATAAAAATGTTTTTGACGCTTTTCGATGTTTGAAACTAAATTATTTGCGTATTTTTTGAAAGAGGTTTTGACCTCGTTTTTTTTTTTGATAAAGTGTAAACAAATAATGGTTACGCGCAAAGAACAATATACTAACGTTATACTAAATAAGCGCGGAGACGAACCGAAATGATATTTTGATCAAAACGGTGTCTTTTCTCGGAATTTAATTTTCTAACGTATTGGCGGAAAGCAATAAAAATAAATATGCATGCAATGCAAGGTTTCTCATTTATAATTACATTTTACTAATTACATTCTAATTCCTTTGCAATTAAATAAACATGACATGAATGCAAGATATGTATGCAATGCACATTTTATTTATAATTACAAATTTCCTAATCACATTCTAATTTCCTTGCAAATAAATGAATAAGTAAAAGTTTAAACATAACCACAAGATATAATAATATTACAATGCACAAATAGGCAACAAATAAATATAATAATATGGTACATAAAATAAATAAACAAATAAATGGCATAATTTAAATGTTAAGATTAATTTAATGTTAATGGCTTATTTTGTTCAAAATGACTTAAAAAAGTCATTGAAATGAAAAGCCATTTTCAAATAAGCTAAAAAAAGGTTATAAACAGAAGTGCAAATAGCAGGAATAGGGGGTGCAGAAAACAAACAAAATGAAAAAGGCCCAGTCCAAAAAGCTTTTCTGCTAAAAAAGAGTCCAACAAACGCAAAAACGATTACGGCCGTCTGATGGATCAGACGGCCCTGATCTAAAAATGAAAAGAAACGATCTAGGCCACTTGATTGAAATCAGAGGCAGAGAAGAGAGGGCTATGGTGTGCTGCAATGGTCATGCGCATACCGGATCGGGTTGGGGGTATAAATACCCCGAACCCTAATTTTTTTTTCATTATCTTCATCCTCTTCTCTCTCTAGCGGCCGGAAATCACCTCTCCCTCTCAAAATCTCTCTGTTCTGTTTTTTCCCTTTTAAATCACAAACTCCATTGTTAAACCTTTCCTTCTTCTTCTTTTTTTTTAAAACAAATTAACATCAAACACAAACACAAACTATTCCTAAACACAAATCCAGATCCAAAATAAACAAACAAAACACATACAACCAAGATCGAAAAACAGGAAAACGGAAATGAAAAAACGAGGAAACAACCTTTGATGCTTTCTGTTCTTGATACGAGTTTCTTTCTTCTTCTTCTTCTTCTCTATTTTTTTTTGCGTTTTTGGTTCTGTCTTCTTCTTCTTCGTCGCGTTTGTTTGGATCCGGTCCTGATTTCGATTTTGGATGGCTTAGTTTTGATTTGGGATTTTTGGTTGAAGGAAGGTTTCTGGGTTTGGAATGCTTGATTTCGGTTTGGGTGGTTATGGTTTGGTTTTGGTTGAGATGAGTTGCGATTTTGATTGGATCTGTTTGATGGATGATGAAGTGATGAGGATGATGAATTTTGATTACTTTGATTTTTTTATGTGATTCTGTTTTTGGTTGATGATTTGCGATTTGGATTGATGATAATGGAAGGTTTCTGTTTTTGGTTTATGAACAAAGAGGATGAATCATTTTTGTTTTGATTTTTGTTCTTGGTTTTTGATTATTTTTCTGTTTTTGATCTGGATTTGCTTTTGGATATGAAGTAGAAAGTGTTTCTGCGGATGACTCTTTTCTGACCTAGGGGACTGTGCATTTAATGCACTATTTATATGGTGTCAGGAATTAGGGTTCTTTGTAGATGAAATTTTCCTCATTTGGACAAAAATGCCCTTTTGGGCTTGGACCCGGACAAAAAATCAGATATTTGGACTCTTTGAAAAAAAACTGATAAAATAAAAAAACACCAAAATAAATAACGAAAATAAAAAATAATAAAAAGAAGAAAGAAATAAAATAATAATATTGACATAATAATAATAATAAAAATGAATTTAAATAAATAATAAAAAATAAAAAATAAAGAAATAAAGTAAAAGAAATAATAAAAAGAAAATTAAACCAAATAAATGAGGTATTTTAAAATATCTCTCTGCCGAAATTTCGTCAGAAACGAACAAAGAAAATCCGTCTTAAAAGGACGCATAAAAGCGATCGGTCAAAAAATGGGGTATGACAGATGCCCCTATTTAAGTTTCTTCCATCGGAGATAAAAAGAAAAAGATGATTTTTGATGATGTTTTTGTTTTGGTTCGACGATGGAAGAGACTTAAATACAGAGTACACCATTTTTTGACCGGATTGAACTATAAAATGCTATGATATGAAGTTATGAGTGTTATGCTTATGAGTGTTATGTTTACAAGTGTTTGAATGTAATGAAGATTATTTGACAGAAGTAATGAAAACATAAAGCGATAAAGTCCTGTATGCGGACAGAAAGCAGTAAAGTCCTGTGTATGGACAGAAGTAAAGACAGAAAGCAATAAAGTCCTGTGTGCGGACAAAAGTAAAGACAGAAAGCGATAAAGTCTTGTGTACGGACATAAGCGGTAAAGTTCTGTGTGCGGACAGAAGTAAAGACAGAAAGCAGTAAAGTCCTGTGTACGGACAGAAGTAAAGACAGTGTCCACCAACATTGTGGGATGGTGAGGACAAGTAAAGGCAGTGTCTACCAACATTGTGGGATGGTAAAGACACAACGAGGAAATAAATTGTCTGCTGTCATTGTGGGAGTGCGAGACATAACAAGAATATGTATTTGTTTGGACCAGACACACTGGAGATGACTTCTTTTGGGGAAATTAACTGTAAGTTTGCAGTTGATCGTTTGCAAAATCTGCTACTTTGAATATGTTTGATGGAGACATCTCTGGACCAGACTCACTGGGGATGACTCTTTTGTTTTTTGTGATTTATGATTGATGGAGACATCTCTGGACCAGATACACTGGGGATGACTCTTTTGTGATGTATGAATGGTAGAGACATCTCTGGACCAGATACACTGGGGATGACTCTTTTGTGATGTATGAAGCAAGACACATGATGGTCAATGCAGTATGTATGAATGATTTTGTTTGCATGTTGCATGTGAATATGAATGTATGTATGAATATGTGGATGATTGTATGTATGTATGTATGTATGTATGTATGTATGTATGTATGTATGTATGTATGTATGTATGTATGTATGTATGTATGTATGTATGTATGTATGTATGTGTGTATGTGTATGTATGAATGTATGTTATGAAGCTTGTATTTGTATGATTGAATGATATTTGTACATGACTGGATGAGATAAAAGTTTGATCAGGAAAGATGAGCATTGGGCCAACGTATCCGTACAACCACTCAATAGTTCTCCACTGGGGACAACATCCTTACAGGTGAAATAAATCAGATCCTCAGGGTAAAACCCGGTATGGTATGTTGATCCTTGGTAAGAATGATTACTTCTTGGGGTAAAGCCCACCGGTCAGAAGTCTGGCAGAAGTCGCCATTTTGTACACTGAAACCGAATATTTTCTCATGGTCTTGTTTCGACAGTCATGCTTTTGCTCTTTTTTTTTTTGAAATGCCTAACTTTTGCCTAGATCGCCCTTTCAGGTTTTCAATCCACCGGGAATATATATCTTTTTTGTTTTGCCCCTAATTTTTGCCTGGACCGCCCTTTCGGGTTTTCAATCCACCGGGACGCTCATTTTTGCCTAAGCCGCTCTTTCGGGTTTTCAACTTAGCGAGCTGTTCTTTTTGCTAATTTTTGCTTTTGCTTTTTTTTTTTTTTTTTTTTTTGATAGAAAGAAACAAGACTGATATGCTGATGTGCAAACTTCTCCAAGAGATGCCGTTTGCTGGTGATATGCAAACTTCCCAAAGAGATGCCATTTGCTACTGATATGCAAACTTCTCAAAGAGATGCCATTTGCTGAAGATATGCAAACTTCTCAAAGAGATGCCATTTGCTGTTGAATGAGCCTTCCAAACGGGTCTCAGCTACTTCTTTCACTGGGGAAAAGAAAACCATACAAGCTTCTTGAAGATAACCACTTGCTGGAGATTACCGGAGAATAATCAAGTTCAGTATTCAATTGAGGACTGTTGGATCATACGCTGAGTATATCATGGTAACAACATGTCCATAAGAACCCAAAATATCAACTCGATGATTATTGGCTCAAGGAGGAAGAGACATAACAACTATCTTGGCAGATCTGGATTTTGCCCCTGGAAACCACTTCAGGTGCCCCAAGTGAGTGAAACATTGACTTCGAATCTTTGAAGGGTATGCCCCTGAATGTAAAGACTTGCCCCTGATTGGCGGGTTCCTGAGGTAACTTGCCCCAAGTTAGGAGCGCTTTGAATTGATTTGCTCTTGATTAGACCATTTGATTGAATTTCCTTGATGCCAAATATAAATTTGTAAACAAAATTGTTTCTTTTGAAAAGTGTTTCTAATGTAATGTACATGCAAGTTTTGGAATCGCAAACATTTATATAAAACACATGTGGTGTGTGTAAAAGATAGTTACTCAACAAACAGGTGGAGTCAGTTTTAACAATAATTTTGCTGATTATGCTTTCAAAGTAAACCTAGCTTCAATTAGGTCTTTTGAGGGTTATAACGTGGCCTGGTTCATGGTTATGAAAAAAAAGATTATAAGGCTCAAAATTCTGTTTTAACCCAGCCACTTCTTTGATGTCCTTCATCCCTACATTCAAATAATTCATCAGACACGCTTTGGTTGACAAGAGGATTTATTTTGACAATGATGTTTGAGGTTGACGCTTTGGTCGAAGCTTTGATGAGATTCTTGAAGTGACAATCACTTTTCATTCACAAGCTTGTTTGCATAATTTTGCTCTTAATCCCTTATTTTTGCATGGATCAATTCTTTTGGATTTTGTGGTCCATCGGGATGCCCTGAATTTTGCCTAAGTCTTTTACCTAGCGGGCTTTTTGTTGTTGTTTTTGTTTGTGTTTTTTTGTTTTGGTGTAGGATGTTTGTGACTGTCACATGTTATTGTGAGTTTTGTCTACTCATGACTTCCTCTATCTCAACATATTTATCCTCTTGTATTGGGATGTGTCATTGAATTAATTGAAAGACTACCCTGCCCCGGGTTAAGATTAAGGGTTTTTTTTTATAGAAAGAACACCAACTTCTGGCTCAAAGGGGTTGACTACGGATTATCTCCTTATTTCTCCGGTGTTTGGGAAGTGAGACAATGCCTTACATCATCAACCGGGTCTTACTAATGAAAGCATATATCAGCACATATTAGCAATTTTAAACATTTAATTTACATCATTCTCCCCTCATGTTCGAAAAGTGAAATAGAAAAATATCGCCGTTTATGATGCACAAGAAGAGAGTGAATACGAATGGACGGATTCCAAAATATGCATGCTCATTGTTTAGAAATATTTAATTAAAAGATACAATTTTAAAATGCAAATAAATGCTTGGCAAGAAAGAAATTGCAATTGGAAAATAAAAGGCCTAGCGATCCTAGGGACAAACTTCTTGATAATCCTGAAAATGACGGAGAACCCATGATTAGGCTGAGGATGAACTTTGAACATTAGGGTTCTCATCCTTGAAAGATAGCACCTTGTTGCGGACTAAATCCTGAACAGCTTTCTTGAGAGGATAGCAACGTTCTACATCATGGCCAGGGGCCCCTTGATGGAAGACACAAGTTAGATCACTGCGGTACCAGGGAGGTAGTACTGCTGGCACAGGTGGAGGTGGTCTCGTCTGGACAAATTTTTTAGCAAGTAAAGCGGGGAGTAGGTCGGCATATTTCACGGGTATGGGGTCAAATGATTGATTTGTCTGAGTGCGGTTATGATTGAATGATTGTTGGGGAGATGGTAGGGTGATGAGATTGTGGGTATTGTGATGGTAGTGCTATGGCTGCAATATGTTGATAAGATGGGTTTCTCGAATGAGGTCCTCCTTGAACCACCATGTCAACTTCAGATTCTTTCTTCTCAGAAAAGCTGTTACCATATCTCTTGGCAGTATTAGTCGGAGCTTTCTCTCTTGTCAACCGTCCCTGACGGACTCCTTCTTCTAAGCACATTCCCATTTCCACCATTTCGGTGAAGCTTCTTGATACAACACCAACCATTTTCTCATAGAAGAATGGGCTCAGAGTATGCAAAAACAACTTACACAATTCCTTTTCTTCGACTGGAGGACGAATCTGAGCAGCAAGCTCCCTCCACCTTTGAGCATATTCTTTAAAAGATTCACTCTCTTTTTGTGCCAAGGCCCGTAACTCATCCCTATCAGGGGCTAGATATGAGTTGTAATTGTACTGCCTGATGAAAGCACTGGCCAAATCATTAAAGGAACTGACATTAGCCCTATCAAGGTCCATGTACCACCTCAGAGCTGCACCGGTCAGATTGTCTTGAAAATAATGGATCAACAACTTGTCATTACTGGTTTGAGTAGACATCTTTCTAGCATACATTATCAAGTGAGCTTTGGGGCAAGTGCTCCCTTTATATTTCTCAAAATCTGGGACCTTAAACTTATGTGGGACCACGACATCAGGGACCAAGCAGAGTTCATGCGCGTCTTGGCCGAATAAATCCTTTCCTCTAAGATGGGCATTCTATCATATTTGATCTGTAAGTCATCCATTCTGTCATAACCTCCCACACTTTCAGCATGAAAGATGGGCATCTGGTTTTGTTGAATAGTATGAACCAAAGGTGCGGAAACAGTTGCTGTAACCTGGGGAAGTGTATTAACAAGCTGAGGAATAGGCACCGTCGATGGTACATGGGGAATTTCAGATACCATAGGACGCGACTCCTCCCCGAGAAATCCAACAGGCATGCCCCACGGGTAACCTTCTGGCATAACAAACTGAGGAGTGCTAAGAGGTGCAGACGACACCGGAGGAGGTACAAAGGTACTACTAGACTGAGGTACCGGAGTTGGCGCCTGATTCTGGATAGCCATCAGAGATGTCACCATGCTAGTCAACTTCTCGATTTCTGTATGCATGGTTGTCATCTGTTCACGGAGCATATGGTTTTCTTCCTCAAAACTATTCATCTTGCTCTTCAACTTAGACCGAGTATTGTAGACACGAGTTGCTTTGTAATGGATACGCCGGGCCACTTTGACTGAGGCGGAGAGAAAAGGGAAAATATGAGACTTGAGTTTGGAAACTTATGAATGTAGTATGATGCATGATGTGTTTATGCTAAAATATGCAATGTTTTTTTTTGTGTTATCGAAGGACTTATGCCACATTAGTTGTAAACATTTAGACATGGATTTTGTAAGGAGAAAAAAGAGAAAAAATTGTTATGTTTCATTTGAAATGAATGTTCTCTATAATGTTTACAAAAAATTTGTTTAAGTTCTTCGATGTCGGATGAGGGAAAAGAATTTACGAATGAGTGTATGCATGCATGATGCGGAAAACATGGTGGGGTTAAAGTATAATGTTGGAGTCAAAGGTGAAACCCTCCCATATGGTATGTACTAGGGTTCATTTGTACCTGCATGACGGGTTCTACAAAGTTCCCAAAGTCATCGACCATCTCATAGATATCACTGGGTTACGGGACTACTCTCGTTCCAATAACACCCACGGGATAATCTCGTTTGAGTGTAGTTTCGCGTGACGACTAATCTCAAGACTACTCTTGATTTAGCCACCGCACTACGTCCTAAGAAAGGCCAAGATGGATTAAAGGTGATTCTAAAGGTTCTCGGCTTCTCCGGGCACTCACATTGAAAATAATACCACCATCATGACTCTTCATGACAACGAATACTACCATCGTGAGGCCTCCACCGAGCGGGATCATATCACATGTGCTTCATAATCCAGACTACTCTGGACATGTCACTATGATTTCACCCCATCCTATCTTATTGTGTCACTCAAGCCCGGGTTAGGACTTATCTCACCACTCAAAGCAAACCCAAGTATATATATACAAATATTTACAATTAAAAGAATAAAAGCGCGAAGATAGAAAATAAAACAAGTTAGGTTCAACCCGCTTGGTTGTCCCCAGTGAAGTCACCATTTCTGTCGCGATGATTTTTGGATATCGAGTTATTAATTAACTTCGAATCGCAATTTAATATTCCACCACCGATCTTTAATTTATCAGAGGGAAAGGGAAAAAGTTCGAAAAAACCCTATTTTTTAGAGAACAAGGTTCGGGGGTTGGTTATACGAAGAGAAGGTATTAGCACCCTAAGTATCTATAGTACTCTATAGGAACCTCTTGTTTTTTATTCTAACTTTGCGCTTTATTTTTAATTGCTTGTAAAAAAATGTAAGTATAGAAATTAAAGTGATGATAAAAAAGTTTAAAGTGATGGAAATGGAAAAATGTTTTTGTTGATTTTATTGATTGGTGTCGCGGTGATTTTTGGATATCGAGTTATTAATTAACTTCGAATCGCAATTTAATATTCCACCACCGATCTTTAATTTATCCGAGGGAAAGGGAAAAAGTTCGAAAAAACCCTATTTTTAGAGAACAAGGTTCGGGGGTTGGTTATACGAAGGGAAGGTATTAGCACCCTAAGTATCTATAGTACTCTATAGGAACCTCTTGTTTTTATTCTATCTATGCGCTTTATTTTAATTGCTTGTAAAAAATGTATAAGCATATGAATTAAACTGATGATAAAAAATGCTTAAAGTGATGAAAAAAGAAAAAATGTTTTTGTTGATTTTATTGATTGGAGAGACAAGTCTCATGCCTACGTACCCGAGGGATCAAACCACCGTAGTTCGGGGTAAAAAGCCGAGTAAATTTGTTTTGTTTGATTTTAAAGTTTTGAAAAAGGTTTTAAAGACCGAAAAGCCAAAAGTGGCAAAATGTGAATTTGATGGATGTTAATTTGTAAAGAAAGTCTATATGGTTAAATTGATTAAGATTTGATTATGAAATAGGACGCGGACACTTGGTTTAAAATCCAAGGTTTGTTGAGAAAATATTTTGAGTGATAAAAGACACTTGGTTTAAAATCCAAGGTTTACGAATGATTAAAGATGTATGAATGAAGAAAATGCACTTGGTTTAAAATCCAAGGTTTTAGCGAGAAAAAGGAACACTTGGGTTAAAGTCCAAGGTTTTAGCGATAAAAGGAGCCATTGGTTTAAAGTCCAAGGCACTTGGTTTAAAATCCAAGTTTGCGATAAAAAGACTCTTGGGTCAAAATCCAAGGTTTTCGCGATGAAAAGACGCCGTTGGTTTAAAGTCCAAGGCACTTGGTTTAAAATCCAAGTTCGCGGTAAAAAAGACACTTGGGTTAAAATCCAAGGTTTTCGCGATAAAAAGAAACGTTTGGTTTAAAGTCCAAAGTTTGAAAATGTTTGATGATGAAATGTTTTGATGCTTGATGATGTTGAAAAGAAATTGTGTTGATATTTTTTGAAAGAGGTGTTGGGTTAAAATTAAAAGGTAGCGTGAATAAATAATACTAACGTCGCAATAAGCAAATTAAGCGCGAAGACAATCCGTAATGATATTTTGATCAAAATGGTGTCTTTTCCCTCGGAATTAAATATGCTAACGATTTTGCGGAAAGCGATAAATAAATATGCATGAGATGCAATTTTTCATTTATAGTGTACATTTGTTCCTAATTACATTCTAAAATATTTGCAAGGAAAAATAAATATGAAATGAATGCAAGAGTATGCTATGCAATTTAAATTTACATCAAATCCTAAAAATACAATCTAATGTCCTTACAATAAAATAAATAATTAATTAATTAGGCAAAAATAAAATAAAAAAACAGAAGGGGGTGCAAATATCAATTAAAACAGAAAGGGGGGGTGCAAACAGCAACTCTGGGCCCAAGCCTAGCTGGGGGGCGTGGCCCAGAGGGGGGTGTATGGAGTAAAAGCTTCAGACAGAATCAGAGCCGTCTGATTGATCAGACAGCTCTGATCTGATCACAGTTAAAAGGAATCAGGCGTGTATGATTAAATCACATGGACAAAAGCGCGCAGGTGCACGATAAGGCTGTGCACCTGCGCGCACAGGATCAACAACAGGGTATATATATGTCGCGGTGATTTTTGGATGTCGAGTTATTAATTAACTTCGAATCGCAATTTAATATTCCACCACCGATCTTTAATTTATCCGAGGGAAAGGGAAAAAGTTCGAAAAAACCCTATTTTTTAGAGAACAAGGTTCGGGGATTGGTTATACGAAGGGAAGGTACTAGCACCCTAAGTATCTATAGTACTCTATAGGAACCTCTTGTTTTTATTCTAACTTTGCGCTTTATTTTTAATTTGCTTGTAAAAATGTAAGTGTAGGAATTAAAGTGATGATAGGAAAGAAGTTTAAAGTGATGGAAAAGGAAAAATGTTTTTGTTGATTTTATTGATTGGAGAGACAAGTCTCATGCCTACGTACCCGAGGGATCAAACCACCGTAGTTCGGGATAAAAATTACGAGTAAATTTGTTTGTTTGATTTTAAAGTTTTGAAAATGGTTTTAAAGACCAAAAGCCAAAAGTGGCAAAAATGTGAGTTTGATTGATGTTAGTTTGTGAAGAAAGTCTATATGATTAAGTTGATTGAAGTTTGATTAAGAAATAAAACGTGGACACTTGGTTTAAAATCCAAGGTTTGTTGAGAAAAAGCTTTTGAGTGATAAAAGGCACTTGGTTTAAAATTCAAGGCTTATGCATGATAAAAAAATGTATGAATGAAGAAAATGCACTTGGTTTAAAATCCAAGGTTTTTGGCGAGAGAAAGGAACACTTGGTTTAAAATCCAAGGTTTTAGCGATGGAAGAAGCCATTGGTTTAAAATCCAAGGCACTTGGTTTAAAATCCAAGTTTGGTGATAAAAAAGACTCTTGGGTTAAAATCCAAGGTTTTCACGATAAAAGACGCCGTTGGTTTAAAGTCCAAGGCACTTGGTTTAAAATCCAAGCTTGCGGTAAAAAGACTCTTGGGTTAAAATCCAAGGTTTTTGCGATGAAAAGAAACGTTTGGTTTAAAGTCCAAAGTTTTGAAAAAATGTATGATGACAAAATATTTTTGATGCTTTTTGATGTTTGAAAACGAATTGTTTTGATTTTTTTTGAAGAGGTGTTGACCTCATTGTTTTGAGAATGAAATGACTAACTATTTTTGAAGAGGTGTTGACCTCATTTTTGAGAATAAAATGACTAATGATTGGAATGTTGGTTTCCAAATTAAAAGGTAGCGAGAATAAATAATACCAACGTCGTAACAAGCAAAATAAACGCGAAGACCATCCGTAATGATATTTTGATCAAAATGATGTCTTTTTCTCGGAATTAATATGCTAACGTTTTTTGCGGAAAGCGATAAATAAATATGCATGAGATGCAATTTTTTCATTTATTGTGTACATTTGTTCCTAATTACATTCTAAGGTATTTGCAAGGAAAAATAAATATGAGATGAATGCAAGAGTATGCTATGCAATTTTCATTTAAATTTACATTAAATCCTAAAAATACAATCTAATGTCCTTGCAATAAAATAAATGATTAATTAATTAGACAATAAATTAATTGATTAGCGAGCAATAACAAAGAATTAAGCAAAATAGATAAACATAAATTAGAGCAAAAATGAACACAAATAATCATGAAATAAATAAATAATAATAAAAAAACAAAAAGACCTCAAATTAGTGCTTATTTTGGATTTAATAGCCCATTGAATCACATTCCATAAGCACTTTTATCATAGGCAAAAAAAATAAAAAAATAAAAAAAAATAAAAAAACAGAAGGGGTGCAAATAGCAATATGAAAATAAAAGGGTGGTGCAAAAAGCAAACCCAGAATCTAGGCCCAAGCCCAGTCCGTTTTCAAACAAAAAACACAGAAAAATAAAAAACGATTCAATGCGTTCAGATCCATCACGTGTGATGTAGCGAGGAAATCTGGGATGTCGGATTGATCGGAGGGCTGTGATTTAAAATCCGGAAACAGATCTGGGCCATTGAAATCACGAGCGTCCATCTGAAGGCTACGACTTAAAGTCTGGAGATTGAAGATGAATCTTCATCTTCTTCCTCCAGAAGGCGCCATTGGCAGCCATTAAAGAGGAGCTCGAGCTCCAAACCCCAACAACTCAAAAACTCGATTTTTCATCAAAAATAAAAAATGAAGACACTTTTTCGCATGATTTTTCTCACAGTTCAAGAATCCAAGCTCGGATTTCACAGTGGAAGCATAGAATTTAAAATGCGATTCAAACTTTAAAACCCAAATTTTTTGAAAACTCAAATTTGAACGAAATCAAACAAAATAAACCGTTTAAAAGCTTCAGTAAACATTCTGTAGCATGAATACGTAGAAACCTACTTGTTTAGGCCCCTGGTTTGGGTGGTTGATTCTAACTTTTTCTTGGCAATTTTTGAGCTTTGGGTATGATTTTCTGGAGCTTTTCTTTGTGTTTTTCTTTATGGTTTCAGTTACTGAAGGTGTTTGGAGTGATTTTGTTTTAGAAAAATGAAGCTTTGATAGTGTGTGATTGATTTTCGAATTTTTGTAACAATGGTGAAAAATTGAGTTCTTTGTGTTGTTTTTGGTGTGATTCTTTCTCTGATTTTCCGTCCCCCTTGCTCTGAAATTTTGGCTTGAAATTATAGGCAAAATTAGGATTTCTATTACCCAATGGATTGAAGTGTTGAAGTTGTATTGAGTATAGGATTGGTGAAGTTTGGTGTAAAGTGAAGAAAAGATTGAAGAAGCATGTTGGAAACTGACGAAAAGGAAAAGAAGGACATGGGCGTGCTATTGTTGTGTGTTACTATTTTCTGCTTTTGCCATCTTTTTCTTCTTTTTTGTTTGTTTGACTTATGCATATAATAATAATAATAATAATGGGAAGATAAATACAAAAGAACAAAAATGAGGTATTTTAAAATATCCCTCTGCCAAAATTTTCGTCGAAATTTCTTGAAAAAGTGGCGATTATTCAGGTCTAAAAATATGACTTGATAAAAATGCAAAAATAATATGGGTCAAAAAATGGGGTATGACAATATACAAAGCCCTAAAAAAAACAGAATTTCTTCTTCTCTCTTCTTTCATGGCCGCCGTGTTCTTTCTCTCAACCTCCTCTCTCGGCCGCTCTCATCTCTCTCACCAAACTCCACTGTTTCTCAAAAAAGATCAACATCAAATATACACAAATCTATCTCCTTAATCCAAATCCGAACTCGAAAATAATAAAAAAAAACACCAAAAGGCCAGATCGATTCGACACAGAAATGAAAAGGGAAAAAAAGACGAAAACCTTTGGATCGTGATTCTCTTCTTCCTCTTTGCTTCGCGTTTGTTTTTGTTTTGAGGGATTTGTTTGGTTGATTTTGGGTTCCGGTTTCTGTTTCTGGGTTTGATTGAGGAATGATGATGATTCGGTTTCGTTTTCTTCTTCTTCTCTACTCTAGATTTCGTTTTTGTTTTGAATTGTATTTGGGAATTGGAAAAGGATTTCGGGTTCTGGATTTGATTGGGTTTAAGGGTTGAAAGGAGATTTGATGGATTTGTTTCGGTTTTGGTACAAAGGGAAGGGTGTTCGTTTTTTTCTGGGTTTTTGAATAATGAATGATGAATGATAATGATTCTGTGATGTTGGTCTTGAAAGTTTATTTTCTGTTTTGATGTTTGATGAACGATGGTGATTCATTTTTTTGGTGATTTGGATTTTTCTGGTTTTGGTTTTTGAATGATGATGAATGTTGATGATGGAGGTTGATGATGATGTTGTAATTTTCTGGTTGATTTTCGTTTTCTATGATTTTGATTTTTGTTTGTGATTTGATTTTGAAAAAGAAAAGTTGCTGCGGATGAGGCTGAGTTTTTGTGACCTAGGGATTTGTGTAATAAATGCACTATATGTACTGTGTCAGACCTAGGGTTTGGCAGATAAAATTTTCCAAGGTTTATTGTGAAAATGGTTTGAATGATAAAAGTCGCTCGGTTTGAAGTCCAAGGTTTTTTGCGTGATTGAAAAAAAATACACTTGGTTTGAAGTCCAAGGTTTTTGAAAGTATTTGACGATAGAAATGTTTATGACGCTTTTCGATGTTTGAAACTAAATTATTTGCGTATTTTTTGAAAGAGGTTTTGACCTCGTTTTTTTTTATAAAGAGTAAACAAATAATGGTTACGCGCGAAGAACAATATACTAACGTTATACTAAATAAGCGCGGAGATGAACCGAAATGATATTTTGATCAAAACGGTGTCTTTTCTCGGAATTTAATTTTCTAACGTATTGGCGGAAAGCAATAAAAATAAATATGCATGCAATGCAAGGTTTCTCATTTATAATTACATTTTCCTAATTACATTCTAATTCCTTTGCAATTAAATAAACATGACATGAATGCAAGAAACGTATGCAATGCAAATTTTATTTATAATTACAAATTTCCTAATCACATTCTAATTTCCTTACAAATAAATGAATAAGTAAAAGTTTAAACATAACCACAAGATATAATAATATTACAATGCACAAATAGACAACAAATAAATATAATAATATGGTACATAAAATAAATAAACAAATAAATGGCATAATTTAAATGTTAAGATGAATTTAATGTTAATGGCTAATTTTTGTTCAAAATGACTTAAAAAAGTCATCGAAATGAAAAGCCATTTTCAAATAAGCTAAAAAAAAGTTATAAACAAAAGTGCAAATAGCAGGAATATGGGGTGCAGAAAACAAACAAAATTAAAAAGGCCCAGTCCAAAAAGCTTTTCTGCTAAAAAAGAGTCCAAAAAACGCAGAAACGATTACGGCCGTCTGATGAATCAGACGGCCCTGGTCTAAAAATGAAAAGAAACGATCTAGGCCACTTGATCGAAATCAGAGGCAGAGAAGAGAGGGCTATGGTGTGCTGCAATGGTCATGCGCACACCGGATCGGGGTTGGGGTATAAATATCCCTAACCCTAAAAAAAATTTCATTATCTTCATCATATTCTCTCTCTAGCGGCCGGAAAATACAGCTCCCTCTCAAAATCTCTCTGTTCTGTTTTTTCCCTTTTAAATCACAAATTCCATTGTTAAACCTTTCCTTCTTCTTCTTTTTTTTAAAACAAATTAACATCAAACACAAACACAAACTATTCCTAAACACAAATCCAGATCCAAAATAAACAAACAAAACACATACAACCCAGATCGAAAAACAGCAAAACGGAAATGAAAAAACGAGGAAACAACCTTTGATGCTTTCTGTTCTTGATACGAGTTTTTTTCTTCTTCTTCTCTATTTTTTTTGCGTTTTTGGTTCTGGCTTCTTCTTCTTCGTTGCGTTTGTTTGGATCCGGTCCTGATTTCGATTTTGGATGGCTTAGTTTTGATTTGGGATTTTTGGTTGAAGGAAGGTTTCTGGGTTTGGAATGTTTGATTTTGGTTTGGGTGGTTATGGTTTGGTTTTGGTTGAGATGAGTTGCGATTTGGATTGGATCTGTTTGATGGATGATGAAGTGATGAGTATGATGAATTTTGATTACTTTGATTTTATGTGATTCTGTTTTTGGTTGATGATTTGCAATTTGGATTGATGATAATGGAAGGTTTCTGTTTTTGGTTTATGAACAAAGAGGATGAATCATTTTTGTTTTGATTTTGGTCTTGGTTTTTGATTATTTTTCTGTTTTTGATCTGGATTTGCTTTTGGAAATGAAGCAGAAAGTGTTTCTGCGGCTGACTCTTTTCTGACCTAGGGGACTGTGCATTTAATGCACTATTTATATGGTGTCAGGAATTAGGGTTCTTTGCAGATGAAATTTTCCTCATTTGGACAATAATGCCCTTTTGGGCTTGGACCAGGACAAAAAATCAGATATTTGGACTCTTTGAAAAAAAACTGATAAAATAAAAAAACACCAAAATAAAAAAGAAAATATAAAATAATAAAAAGAAGAAAGAAATAAAATAATAATATTGACATAATAATAATAATAAAAATGAATTTAAATAAATAATAATAATAAATAAAAAATAAAGAAATAAATTAAAAGAAATAATAAAAAGAAAATTAAACCAAATAAATGAGGTATTTTAAAATACTTCTCTGCCGAAATTTCGTCAGAAACGAACAAAGAAAATCCGTCTTAAAAGGACGCATAAAAGCGATCGGTCAAAAAATAAGGTATGACAACCTCTAACTGACTTTGTAAAAAGAAGGTTTCAAATGTTAAATAAAGAACCAATAACACATACTTGTAAATTTGATTCAACATATGATTTTAAGAAAAGTCGGTGTAAAATAAAAAGTGTGACAATAAATTTTATAGCTGGTTTTAGATAAAATGTTGTGACATGTTATTTTTTAGGAAAATGCTTATTGGTAGAATCGATAAAAACACAAGAATCTTAAGTGCCATCATGTCAATCTTTTAAATCATAACCACCCACGACCACATATATAGTCGACCAAAATCTAATTAATCAAATGTTCTATTTTTGCGAATTCATATCATATGTCTTTCTTTTTTAAATTATTTTTACTGAATAACATTATTCTATTTTTTACTCTTCCCATGGAAAAAACTCAGGCGTACGTTCAACTTGTAAAACTCTTTCTCAATCTCTTCACGCATGCAAACCCTTTGTTTACATCTCTTCACCTGCTTAAATCCTAAATTCGATTTCTTCATGCTGTCAATCCTCTTGATTTTGTTTGACTAAACACTACAAGTACGTTGCAATCTTTTTGTCTCCATTTTGCATCTTCTGTATGACGATTTTGATATTCTATTCTTGCTTTGTCTATTAATTAAAGTGTGATGAATGGATGTTTGCATACTAATCTCTATTCTCAATTTAAGTGTGGTGCTTTATAGGTAACTTCTCTGGTTAATAGCTATTATAGCAATCACATGAATTTAATTTGGCTTTTTTCATCATCTAGTTTGGCTTAGAGCTTACCTATCTAATGTATACCCAAAACTTAGTGTTGTCTTTTGTCATGATAATAATTAACCTGTGTTGAGGATTCCACTGCTTCAAAAGCTGTTAAATGGTTTTATGAATCGATCAGAATTTTTTATATGGTTTTTCTTTCTTTGTATTTGGATTTGGAGATGAAGATGACAACAACATATCACCATTGATCAAATATAAATACATCTCTGAGGATCAATGGAATAAGTTTGTCCATAGCTGAACCACAATGGAATTTTTGGTTTGTTCAAATAATTTTCAACCTAAGTTCGTCCTTTTTGTTACTGCAAGTGCATGAGAGTATCGTTCGTTGCGATAAAAATAGTACCGATCAACGAAGACTAATGAAAAAACAAAGTAAAATACTACAGAATAAAATATTAGAAATAAAAGTAGTAACATAGGTGGTAAAATATGAGTGAATATTTGAGAAGATTATATTTGGTAGATATGCAAGCAAATTAAACTAAGAGATATATTTCAAATAAAAATCATCTTAGGATCATAAGTTTAATCACAAGCATGATTTACATTCTAACCTTATTACATTAAGCAAATGTTATTAGAAAACAATTTATAAACAAGACAAGATGTAAGAGATAGAAACCCATGATACAAAGCCCCCCCCCCCCCACCCCAAACGCTCTAGCTAATCACAGTTCAATTCCATGAACACTCCTCTACGCACGGTTGACACATTACGCCTGCTTATAGTCTATGGTCTGGACGTACATCTACTTCTTTGTTCGGTCCTTCACCTTCATGCACTAAGATAAAACTTCAATCATGTAAAACTTCAACAAAAGCCATGTTCAGAGCATGCAATGGACTACTCCCCATGATTCCAAGATGGAGGGAAACTACTTACGCTTGACCATGAGCAGCTGCAACTCAAAGAAAATAAGAAGCTATTCGAAGCAATACTTGACTTTTTCACTTCCTTTAGTCTTTACTCTTTAGTGACAATTTTCTTTGACTTTTAGCTACGAACCAACATGAATAGCATTGAAATTCCACTTTCTCTTCATTAAGGAAGTGTTTCCACTATCATAATTTGAGTTTTCATCAATAAGGCACATTTAAATGATCAAATGGACTCATTTCTTCATTTTTCAAGCTTTAAGTCCTATAATTACAAAACAAACAAAAACAAATAAATAGTTCTAACAAACTTATTAAAAAGCACTCCCTCCGTTCCTTTTTATTTGTCGTTTTAGAAAATTTAATACAAAACAGAAACAATAAAAAGATTATATGAAAAGGTTTAGTAAAAAAAAAGATATAATAAAAAAATTATATAAAATTTAGTTCTATAAAAAAAAAGGGAAGCAAGGTATAATAGACAAAATATAACCTTAAACTATCAAAATGACAAATAATTTGAAACAAATATTTTTTTCTAAAATGACAAATAAAAAGGAATGGAAGGAGTATAACTTATTTAAGTAAAATATCACTAAGTTATGGATATATTTTAATGCTATAAAAAATCTTGGTTGCTTCTAAGATTGTAAGTAAATATTATTTTGTTAAATGTAGTTGTTTAATTATTTATGCACCGGTTCACCTTATGTATGTAGTAGAACATGTTAATATTTTTTTGTCGAGACCAAGGTTTCCATCGCCGAAAGCAGTGATTATTCTCCTCATTAGATTGGAGGCACCTCAAAGGACGGGATAGCTAGCCCAGAGATTTAAAGTTGTTCCATATCCAAGGCGAGAATCGAACCCTCGACCATTGGTTAAGGGAGGATGAGCCCCAACCGCTCAACCACACCCTCTGGGTTGAACATGTTAATATGTCATAGGGGTTGTAAACAAAAAAAAAATGTTATAGGGGGAGTTAGACAGTTAGTTAGAAAAATTCACAGGGTACTTATGTTCCCAAGGACGTGAGGATATTTTGACCAACGCAATTGGAACAAAAGAGCACCCAAGTTATAGGGGGAGTAAGACTTTCATAGTCACGTGACTATATAGATACACTTATATAATTTTTTGATTATTTATAAAATAATTAAAAGAATAAATAATTAAGTTTTTGGACCAAATTGGAGACTGATTATTAGCGTCTAGAAAATCCGACGCAAACAGTTTTTTTTATTTTACAAATCACAAAAAAATAATCAAATATTATTTCCTTTTTTGCCTGCAAAAATACTTTCATCTATTTTTTTTTCCCTCCATTCACTACTTATTGTGATTTGGTTGTAGTTATCTTTTAATTTTTAGTTTCTAAAAAAAGAAGGATTGTATATATATAATCTCTAAAAAGAAAAGAAAATAAAGAATTTGTTTTTTAAAATTTTTGCCATACTTTAATTGAAAGAAAAAGAAAAGTAAACAAAAAAAAACAAATTGAAGAGAAAGGGTTCACGTATTGCACGCTTCTCTGTGATAGCTGAAGAGAAAAGGTTCCATTGCCGTCATCATTTGTTCCTCATCGTTTATCTTTGATAGAGAAAGGGGCTGCTCATTGCCGTTAATCTCTGTTCCTCACCGTGTTCAGTTTCCTCGCCGCCATCATCTGTCTCTACTTTCATCTCACGAAGCTTTAAGGTAAGCTAAACCGTCTCTGTGATCCTCTCTACTTCCCATTTGTTGTTTCACATTTGGGTTTTCTCCTCCTTTGAACCCTAGTTTGTTACCAATTTGGGTTTTCCCTCTTTGAACCCTATTTGTTACCAATTAGGGGTTTTCCTGCTTGTTACCAATCTCTATTGCTTTAGAACAGTGTCCAATTTGTGTATGTAGTTTTACTTTTGGGGGTCATTGTTTTGCTTGGAATCCATGTGTTCACTGATTTTGTTTTTGAATCTCAGTTTTTTATATGTATGAGTTTAATCTTGAAATAGTGTACATTATATTATTATTATTATTATTATTATATACATAATTGCAGACCTTACTTTTATAGCTTCAAACCTTGAAATATTGGGTACTATTCTGTTCTGTTATGTTGGTCTATTATGCCTTATTTTGTTATGTTATACTGTCTTAAGTGCGTCATTCTAAATGTTTCATTGAGAAAAGGATTGATTAGTAATGATGCCAGGCGAGTTTGTTAACTATCAACCTCTCCTAGTCCAAACAAAGGTTTTTTCCCTTCAATAACTCATATTTTAAGTTCACAGAAGTACAATGTTATAAATTTGCCCTTTTGATAGCATAAACCAATGTTACAAGAAGTAATCTACTCATTCTATAGAATGATAAAATAGAGGGGGCGGGGGGGGGGGGGGGGGGGGGGGGGGTCAAAATTGTTTGTTGAACCTGATCAAGTTCCGGTTGATAAAGGGAGGTATCAAAGACTAGTTGGAAGATTAATGTATCTAGCACACACAAGGCCAGACCTTGCATATGCCTTGAGTGTTGTGAGTCAGTTCATGCATAATTCTGGAGAACAACATATGAATGCAGTTATGCGGATTTTGAGATATTTGAAATCTGCTCCCGGGAAGGGAATTTTATTCAAAAAATATGATAATAATAACAATGTGAGTGAGTGTGTATACTGATGCTGATTGGGCTGGATCTAGAGATGATAGAAGATCTACTTCAGGTTACTTCACCTTTGTAGGAGGCAACCTTGTTACATGGAGAAGCAAAAAACAGAATGTCGTTGCACGCTCAAGTGCATAAGCTAAATTTAGAGGAATGACACTTGGGTTATGTGAAGCATTATGGCTAAGACATCTCCTATCAGATTTGGGCTATCCACCCGACGAACCAATTCGATTATATTGTGACAATAAGGCAGCACGTGACATAGCTCATAACCCGGTTCAACATGATCGTACCAAGCATGTGGAAGTAGACAAATTCTTCATCAAGGAGAAATTCGATGAGAATATATTGGAATTACCTAGGATCCGATCAGAGGATCAATTGGCTGATATTCTAACTAAAGCAGTCTCAAGTCGAGTGTTCTCAAACGTTGTTAGCAAGTTGGGCATGTGGGATATCTATGCACCAACTTGAGGGGATGTGTTGAGAAACTGATTGCTTAAATTAAGGGATTTGTTTAATGTTATTAGGGAATCATATATTTGAGATATTTCATGCTTATTTGTAGGAAATAATTCTGTAGAGACTAATTGCCTAAACTGTTATGATAAGCTATATATATAGATATACTTTGTACGATTGATTAAAAATATGAATGAGAAAATATTCTTCTCCAAAATTCAACTGTTTGGTGTTAATTTGTCTATTATTATTTGTATATTTGGCACAATTTGAAACCTAACAAGATTTAGTCCTATTTGAATGGCACTTTGTTGGTTTTTGGTTTTGGGTTTTCTGGTTTTTGGTTAGATGTGAAATATCGTGATTACTAATTACTCTCTCCGGTCAAATTTATAAGTAAAAAACACCTAAAATTTTGGTCACTATTATAAGCAAAAGTTAACTACTTTTAAGCTAAATGGGGTTTTTTGCAGTTTTCGATTTGAATTGGTTTCATTTGCGGTTTTACTTTTCGATTGGTTCGAATGTGACCAACCCTATTCTTGTGTGTAGTCTTTGATCCAGTCATTAGAGATGAAGTTAAATGATGAAAACGTTAAAGAGAAAGGTTCATGAAGATTTGGAGAAGAATATTCCCATAGACGGCGCTAATGATCTGCACAAGGCAGAACTAGATGACTCCGATGGTGAGATCTAAAACCGTTGCGATGGTGTTAGGCTTCTTGTACAGTGCCTCACGATGGAAAGGTACTTGCAATACATTTTAGCACTTCAACTTCCAAGTCAGTATATGTGAAAGTGAAAAGTGATTGAATTTTGTTTCTTGACACCAAAGCTTGCCTTTATATAGGGGAGATGATTATAATCATTTGAGTCAGCTGGCAACAGCTGTCATTAGGGGCGATGATAGACGTTGAAATAAATCTAGTGGTCTCTTGAGCATGTAAGGACGTGTATTCACCGTAGGCGGTGTACAATAGTTAACATATCTGTCACCATTTGCTTGTATGAGAAGCCTCCGTAAAAAAGTGATTTGGATTTTTTAAATATTTCTTTCTATGGTGAGGGCAAGAAAACATCGGGTTGGATCATACATTTTTTATATTTAGAGGATGATAAATGGTTTTTGGTGGGGAGGTGGTACTGCCTATAGTAAAAGTATTCACTGGTTAGCATGAGAGAGACTTGCATGTCCTAAAGATAAAGGGGGTTTGAGTTTTCGTAATTTTGAAGCATTTAATATGGCTATGGTAGCCAAACAAGCATGACACATATTACAAGATTCAGATACCTTGGTGGCTAAACCTATCAAAGCAAGGTAATTCCCTCATGCACACAATCTGCCTCTCTCCACCCCGTACCGGGCTGCCAACACTCGAAACCAGAAACCTTCCCTATCCACTAACATCCTCCAATACCACTTTCCTAACAGAGCCAAATTAAACTCCCTCAACTGCCTAACCCCCAAACACCCATACTCCTTTCGTAAAAAAATAGTTTTCCAATTAACCCAAGAGATTTTCCTAAAGTCCTCACATCCCCCCATTTTTTTTATAATTAAAATAGATTCAATAGAAGAGATAGTACCTGAGGCAGCTTTGAAGAAAGAAAGAGCATAGACAGGCAAAGAGGTCAGAATAGACTTCAGTAAAACTAGACGACCACCAAAAGAAAGAAAGCGACTCTTCCATCCTGATAAACGTCTCTTTTATCTAGTCAAAACCGGTTCCCAAAAACTCAAACGCCTAGGATCACCTCCAATGGGAAGGCCCAAATAAAGGAAAGGGATCTTTCCCACTCGACAGCACAGAGTGGACGCCGCCTCACCTAACCAGGAATCAGGGATATTAACCCCAACCAGCATACTTTTGTTAAAGTTAACCTTCAAACCCGACATAGTCTCGAAAAGAACAAGCACAACCCGCAACGCTCTAACATTTGCCCAACTTTTAGTCCCCATCAGCAGCGTATCATAGGCGAACTACAGGTGAGACACCGTAACCGGGGCAATCTCACTCACACTATATCCCGTAAATAAGCTCTGCTCCTTCATGGCCTCCATTAACACATGTAAGCCCTCAACGGCCAGCAAGAAGAGGAACGGGGACAGGGGGTCCCCTTGCCTTAAGCCCCTCTCGAGAGGAAATTCGTCAGTCGGACTTCCATTAACTAAGACCGACGCTGTAGTCGTACACAGCTATTTCTATACTTGTTGTCCCTTTTTTTATGTAATGGAAGATAAATTAGTAGTTTCATGACATTAATGAGAACTATATTGTCAAATTCAGTTATAATTTGTTGTTGCATTCTACAGCTTGTGCAGCAAAAATGAAAGGCCAGGAGGACTAGAAATAGTTATTGAAGGTGCATGCTATCCTTAGGGCAAAACACTTATTATGGCGCATTTGTTGGGGTGTACCAACATGAGTTTGATTGAAGGAGAGGTTTGTACCTTGCATGTTGGCCTGCCTGATTTATGATCAATACAATGAGAACGATTAACACTTTTTTGTTTGAATGTGTTGACAAAAAGGTTGCGTGGACGAGGGGATTGGACTAGACAAAATAGGCAGTAAGAAACAAAACAAAAACAAATAGGTAGACAAGGGGATTGGACTAGACAAAATAGGTAGTAAGGAATAAGACAAAAACAAATATTTTTGTCCCTCACTAAATCACACGACAACTTTTTATCCATTGTAGCACAACAATACAAAATACCTATTTTATTTTCGAATATAAAAATTATTATCTCTCTATCTTTCTCTGGTATATTTTTGTCCTGTCTTGTACTATCTTGTTGTGTTATGTACTTTTTCTAGTACTTAATGTTTTGCGAATCAATCACACACATATGAAATTTAGGTTTTACCTTTGAAATGGATGTGATTTTCTTAACAAAAGTGAGCTTAGTCAAACTTAGGCATGGCAATAAAATCCATACCCGCGGGTACCCGTCCAATTCCTACCCGCTTTGACGGGGAAAACTCGAGTTGATTGGATTTGGGTTTGGGTATGGGTTTTCCCCGATTTCAAAAGATGGGTTTGGGGCAGGTAACAGGGACATTGATACCCACCCCGAACCCGCCCCGCTTATGTTAAAATTAGATTTTACCTCTTTGAAATTAGAAACTCTTAAACAATCTCTTAAATTATATTCATATGTTTATTTTTTATTTTTAATTTGAGTAATAAACAAATGATTTTCTCTATTTCTTTTATTTATTTAAAAAAATATTGTTAAAACAAAATAATTTTGGACTTTTAACCTTTTTTTTTAATAAAAAGATACTAAAATACAATCATAATTCATGTGAAAAGAGGCATAACGGGGATACCCGAACCCCGTTGGGGATACCCGATCCCCGTTGGGTAGGGTGTTGGAACAAAATGTGTTTTGGTACACACCTTTAGTTTTGATGATAACAAAGTATTAAATGGCTCAGCTAACAGTGAGACAGTCAAGATCCTAAGGAGAAAAACACCATGGCTCAGCTATTTAGTGATTGGAAGCAGAAGATATATCAACAAGTTGCTGATCACATCAAGGAAGTTGAAGATGGACTAAATCTAAATGAAGATCTGAGCAACAATCAAAATCCTTCCACATCAGGAGCTGAACAAACTTCTAATATTGAATCTACAACCACTACTGTTTGCTTCATTAGTGATGATAATGAAAGCATTCAGAGAGCAAAAGTAAATGGTCTCTTAGATCAATATGAAGAGTTTAGAATGGAAGAAAATGAGAGCATTGAAGAAATGAGTTCAAGATTTCAAGCTATCACAAGCAAGCTTGAAGACTTTAATAACAAACTCAGCAACAAAGAGCTTGTAAGCAGGATGCTGAGAAGTTTGCCTCTGGAGTGGAATTTAATTGCAAATACAATAGAGGAAACTAAAGATATCAATTCAATGAGTCCTGAATCATTGATTGAAGTACTCAGAGACCATGAATTGGCTCTGAAGGATAAAGAAGAGTTGAAAAGTGAAGAAGCAGAAGCAGCAAGGAAAGGAAAACAAGCAATGGAACATGAAGATCTTGATGAAGAACCTGATGAAGATTATCTTGAAAGGTTTTCCAGGAAACTTCAAAGATGGTCCAACTTCAAGAAGAATGGAGGAGAATTGGCAAGAGGAATGACGACCTGGGATGAGCTAGACAACTTCTCTGAAGGTGAATCTGAAGGAGAGAAGGAAATCAAGCTCTCAGGACCTGAAGAGCAAATAGAATCTAAAAGAGCACTAGGAGCTGAAGAATCAAGCTCTGAAGATGGGTCAAACTCTGAAGATTCAAGCTCAGATGGAGAGTCAGATTCTGATAACATATATCGCATCATCAGAAGATTAAATCAGGTATACTCTCGTCTCCCCAAAGCCAAATTGATCAAGCGTCTTGAAAAAGCTTTACTTAAATCCTTTAATAGTCAGCAGAAGTATAAAAAAGTTAAAGCAGACTATGAGAATTTAAATAAGCAAGCAAATCACTCTGAAGATCTTTTACAAAAAGATTTAAACAAAACAAGAGATCTTGAGAGAGGTTGTGCTATAAGTTGCAAACCTCTTAATAAGCATTGTTTTGCTTTCAAAGAGTATTGCAACACAAATGCTAATCAAAATAAAATTGTTTCTATGCTTTGCAACATTAGAACCAACAATACTAATGGGATTGGATACTCTGGTAATAAAACACTAGAGGAACCAAGCTCATCAGCTATTGCTGGAAGCTCTTCACTCCCTAATCTTTATACTACATTTGTACCTGATAGTACTCAGATGGTACAAATGAAGGATAAAGATTTGGCAACTAACAGTCTAGGATCCTCAGACAAGTGGGTACCAAGAGACAGAATTATTTACTTAAATGCAGGTCAAACAAGGACTCTGGACGTTCCAGTCACATAGATGCATGTGAATGTAAATGGAAGGAGAGCAATTGTGCATAGAAGGCACATTTTGGATGAGTCAGATGGAGAAGAAGATGAATTGGATTACATAAGTAACATGAGAGAGTATGAAGAATTTGAAGGTTGTTTTGAAGAAGACTATGATGATAGCAACTCTCTATGGTGGGATGAATGCCCAGACTTTGACCTTGAAAGAGATTGACAAGAAAAGCCTAAAGTGTACATAAATAAAAGGCTTACAGTTGAACAAAATGTCATCAAAACAACAAAGCTTCAAAATCAGGTAAGAAACTCTCAAATCCTGAATGACAAGTCAGAGGAATAACATTCAAGGTTAAAAATGTTTTTTTTTAGGACACTTGATTTATTAAACAAAATGATTCAGAAATAAAACCTTAAAAAAATCATGTTTGAACATATATTTTAAAATGTCCTGAAAGATTCATTGTTAGACTCTGAAGAACTTTAGATTTCAGCATCTGAAGTAGTTCAGACTCTAAGAAATTTTCAACCTCTGAAGGTTAAGCCTCTGAAAAGGAAATGAATTGCAAACGTTTAATTATTTTTTACTGAAACGTTTTGGCGCTAAATGGTCAACACGTACACACGTTCTGATTGGTTTGAAACAGTTAATGATGGTTCTTATTTCTTTTTGATTTAATTTTATGTGTGTTTTATTTTGCTTTTAAACAAAATCACTTAACCACTTGCACACTTTACACCTTCACTACATACACTTTCTTCTTCAACACCACAGAGCAATTTCTTTCTCTCTCAAATTAGCAAAACCCAAAACCCTAACTTCAGAAATGGCAGCATCTACCTCATCAGCTTCTACTACAGCTTTATCGTTCCCAAAGGATTTACCAGTCAACATCATCAATTGCACAGATTTATTTAGCAGAGAGAAATCGCTAGAAATGGAAGGGAAATCATTCAACTTGGTTATGGAACAACCAGTTGATTTTGAAAGTCTTAAATTGAATCAACATGATATTGAAAAGTTCTTCACTGATCAAGATGGAGGATTTAGATATATGAAATTAATGAATGGTCTAATCTACCCTACGCTGGTAAAAGATTTTTGGATTAGGAGCAAAGTTGTAACAGTGGAAGACTACGACAAGGAACTGGCTACTTTAAGGAACTCAAAGCCTGAAAACAAGGATAAGACTCCAGCTGAACTGGGTCTAAGAGAAGTCAAGGAGGATGAAATCAGGTCGGTTGTGTGCGGATTTGAAGTGGTTCTGACCCAATCAAATTTGGCAAGCATTCTACATATTCCCAATTAAGGAAAATTCCATGCCTTCAACGCAACTGAAGCCAAGAACACTGGGTGTCTGAATGATATGACAAAGAGGTGTTATGAAAAAGGGAAAACCTGTGATAGCAACAAGAGTGGTGATTTGAAACCAACGCAGAAATTACTAGCCAGAATTTTGTTAGGATCAATCTTTCCAAGGAGTGGAAGCTCTGATCAACTCTCTTGGGATCATAGATACTTTATCTATTTTCTCACTAGAGGATATCAACTAAACTGGGCTAAGTATATCTTCAATCACCTTTGCAAGGCTGTTAACGCTATTCAAAGGCAAACCAAGCCCAATGTTCATGTCATTTACCCAAGGATTCTAAGTGAGATATTCTACCAGTGTGGTGTGATTGACGTGATCAAGGCTGCTGGTCAAGATAACTTGTTAAGAGAACTGAGAGCCTCTGTTATCTCAGTAAACACATTGTCCAACATGTACTTCCTACCAGGACAAACTTTGAAGTTTTCAGAGCCTTTTGAACAAGTACCACATTCTGGACCTTCTATGGCAGCAACATTCAAAATTAACATACCTTCTGTTGCTAAAGGTATTGTTAACCAGTACGTACAACTACTGGAAAGCCAAGGTGAACCTTTTGAGATTGAACCAGAGGATGTGAAAAGGAAAAGAAAGAGATTGGTAAAGACTACTAAGGTTGAGACTGAAAAAGGTGAAAGCAAAGGCAGGACAAAGACAAAGGCTGGAAATTCAAAAGTGGTTGTGGTACAAGATCAAGAAAGTGAAGATGATGATGAACCACTAAGTGTTAGACAAAAGAAACTCGCCAAGTAGCCCAAGAAAAGGAATGCTGAAGGCTCAAACCAAGACAACTCAGGTAATGTATCTTTACCTAAACCTGCTGTTGTAATTGCTCAAGATACTCGATTAACCCCTTCAACAACCCAAACTGAAACCACTAATCTAGTTCAGAACCCATCCATCCATCCAACCTCTGAACAGATTCAGAACCCCATTCCAACAAGTCCTGAAGACAATCTCACCTTAAAACAACTTCTCTCAGAACCTGTTCATTCAAAATCCCCTACACCAGAGATAATTCACTCTGAACCACACACCTCACCACAAACAACACACCCTGAACCTCGTACACCTGAACACCAAACACCATATGAACCAAATATACCCTCTGAAGCTGAACATGCTCAACCACAACCTGAACCATATACCTCACCTGAACATGTTCATACACATCCAGAACCTCAAACATCTTCTAAACAACAAACTGAACCTGACCAACAAACACAACCTGAACATCAAATTGAACTTGAACAGCAAACCAGTACACATACTGAAGTGATTGCAACTGATTCTAATGAGTCAGTACACACTGAAGTACTCCAATTTGATGAAACCCTCAACTCACCAACCAGAGATCAGGTTGTTGAAATGATTAAAGAACTAACTACCTCTGATACACAGTTAAGTTCATTTAGTCAACATGATCAAAACCAACAACAACAAATGCCAACCCAACACTGTCATGTTGTTAAGAAAACCCAAGAGGTTGGGACATCTACAGCATCTGACTGTGTTGCTACTCAAACTGACTCTCAACCACAAACATCACCTCAACACACCATTACACCCTCAACCACTGATCATCACCCAACCAACTCAAATGACCCTGATATCTTGAGTAAATGCAACAACTTGTTTAGGCAGATACATGGTCTTCATGATCTAAGGCAATGTGATATGCCTTCATCTGAGTATCCTGCTCAATGGGTGAGTCTGACTGAGGAATTGGTGAAAGAGCTGTATAGTCTTCAGGAGGCAGATGTTAAAGAGCAGAAGAAGTTTGACAAGGGAAAAGCTGCAAATGTTGAGGATGTCATTCAGACTCAGAAGGACACAAAGAGGGATCAACCTGACTCCTCCACTGTAAGAGAAAATGTTGAGCAAAACTTGAGGGATAGGTTAGCCTCAATTGAGCAAGATCTGAATGAACCAATTCAAGACAATTTGGGAGCTAATCCAATCAACCAAGAGCACCTGAGGAATCCAGTTTATGAAGCTGACATTGAGAGGATTGAAGCCAAAGTGGACAAGTACATTGGACTGATGGAGGAAGTTAATGGAAATCAGAAGGAGATCATGAAAACCCTAGCTTTTCTCTGTAGTCGTCCACAATAAAACCCTAGGATTTCTTTTGAATGTTTAATTGATTAATATTTTGTTAAGCACATTGATAGGATTAACTCTATATTTTTGTATTTTTTTTTTTGACTTCTTTGTGCTATTCTGAAATATTTATTCACTATGTTTTAATCTGGATGCTTTTATTTCTTTTCTTCAATTGGCTTTCAAAAACTTTTTTTTAAAAGTTTATTCCATTTAAAAACAGTTTTTCAATTGGTATTTCAAACTCTTGTGTTTCTGTTCATAAAATTGTTTTTCAATTAGTACAATATTTGGTTATTCTTAAAGAATCAAATTGCATAACAAGAGAAGAAACATAATAAGAAAATCAAATTAATCAAGCCAAAACAATTTAATTTTATTGAGAACATGGGTTACTGATTACATATAAAATTCCTAAAAGACTATTTTCTGGATACCTCAAAGGACATATTGTGGCAGCAACCTTGATATGACCTTTGAAGAGGGGAGTTGGGGTTATCCAACTGTTCGGTCGTCTTCCTTGAAGAGACCTATTCTGATGTATCAGATTGGTTTTCTTCAGGAAAAGACACTAGCCCCTCTAGTGCCTTGGATATCAGATTAATTTTCTTCAGGAAGATATGTCTTCAAAAACTCAAACCAGTCAGGGTCCCAAGTTTTTTCTTCAGACTCTGAACTGTGTTTCTCTTTTTCAGACACTGGCTTTGTTTCTCTTGATTTCTTCGTATGTTTTCTCCTATCTTGACTAACTCTCTTTGAATCTACCTTTTTCTTTTCTGAGCGTTTCATTTTTTCTCTCAATTGCTCTATCACAACCTAAGATTATTCTGTGTGAATAAAATGACTATGTTTCTCTCCTTTTATAAGCTCATTTCATACGCCAATGTCATAAATGCGTTCAACCACTCCTGACTTGACTGCATTGGACGTTGCAATTGCTATTAATTGCTTATACAACCTTTTTGATAATGACAAAAGGGTGAGAAAGAATAATGATAAATCAATTGTTGGCAGAAGCGAAATTACTTTTCTTTTTAGGCCTTTGTAGTGCTTCAGGAAGAGAGCGTAGGAGAGTGGTCAATTTAGTGGCATGCGTTACATGCTTTGTAATGACAATCTGATCTTGAGGATTTCAAAATCTTTGTATTTTTTTAAAGCTCTGAACTGTTTTGAAAAATATTATTTGTTTTGAACTCTGAAACTGTATATCATGATAACCTCTGAACCTTGTGTGTGTGTATACGTTTTTAATGCCTCTGATCCTATTATCATTCATTATTCATTTAGATATTTGTCTAATTCATCTGGCATTTTAAATAAGCGCATAATTTTCAGGAGAATATATTTATTAATTGAAGTTTATTATTCATAGATAGTTTTTAAGTAAGGGTGCAACTTTATTCAAAGATTATTACACTATGAAAAGAAGAAGCTTACAACCTTGTTCTCTGCATAGTAAAATATGAATAATTTAAGTCATATAATAAAGTAATTCTTAAACTGATTAAAATTAACTATGGATACAAAATAGGGGGAGCTTACAAACTTAACCCTATGGACTATCAGACTTAGGGGGAGCTTGCAAAACTCAGAAGCCTAATGTCAACATAGCTGAATTTTATCAACAACAATTGTATTTAATACTTATATTTGTCATCATCAAAAAGGGGGAGATTGTTGGAACAAAATGTGTTTTGGTACACACCTTTAGTTTTGATGATAACAAAGTATTAAATGGACAATTAATATTACTAATGTTTAAATTAAGTGTGCAGGAAAATTCTAAGTATATACATTAGCACACTTGATTTATGCTCTGAAGGAACCTTATGAAAGTCTGAATCATTACACTCTGAAAGAGTTCATAAGCTAAAACGTGGTAAGAAGCTAAATGCGTTCAGAAGCTAAAAAGGATCTGGATGTCTACAAGAGTTCAGAAGCTTAAGAGAAGTTCAGAAGCTCAGAGACATTCAGATGCCTACAAGAGTTCAGAAGTTATTTAGTGTTAGTCAAGAGTTATTCAGAAGATGAAGACGTTCAGAAGCTGAATTACGAAGGACTATCAGAGGCCAATTATTCAAGACCAATCAGACTTCAAGATATCAAGGTTCATCAGAAGCAAAGAGAATTCCACTGATCATTAGAAAGGCTACATCACTCACTCTTACTAAGCCTGATGATCTCTTTAAGGACAACTAATTACAACGGTCATAAAGGATGTGATCCTATCCTCTTTAGGAGCTAGTTGTACATTATTACTGTATTTGGACAGACAGTAAAACGTGAGCTTAACTGTAAAGAAGACGCGGCTCTGCTTAGAGTATATTCAAAAGTTACAGCTCAAGCAATAAGGAATCAACAGCTGTCCATTTACAACGGGATTCTACAAAGTCTCAATATTTTTCCTCACTCATATATATATGAGAAAGGAAGAAATTGATGATAACTGATCTTCAAATATTTTATCTCTCAAGATTAAGTGAGAACTTGAAAACTAGCTAAAGCCTCTGAAGTTATTATTGTAATAGTTTTAAGCTTAGTAGTTAGTATTTACTCCTGTGTGAGTAATTTGGAAAAGTCTATTATCTTTGTGATTTGAGCAAGGAAGTCTCTTATCTAGTGTGATTTGAGCAAGGAAGTCTCTTTGTCTTGTGTGACTTAGAGCAAGGAAGTCTCATGCTTGTGTGCTTGAGCACTAGGAATGTAATCTTTTGATTATAGTGAAATCCCTTGGAAGTGCAAGGGGACTGAAGTACTCTCGTTTTGTGAGGGGAACTAGTATAAATCTTTGTCTCTCTCTCTCACTCTCTTATTTACTCTTCCATCTGTACATTTAGTCAAGTTGTTTGTGTTGAGTATTCCGTTGTGCTTAAAGACATTGATAGATACTATTATATGGAAAAGATTTTAAAAACTTAAAACACAATTCAACCCCCCCTTCTTGTTTTTTCTCCCACGTACCTTCATAGGGGTTTGGGGTTATACTTTTTATCCCCGCATGAAATTCGGATGGGTTTGGGGAAACCCGAACTTTATGGGTTTGGGTTTGGGTTTGGGGAGGGCAAAATACGCCCCCGCCCCGCCCCGCCCCGTTGCCAAAGGGTAGTAATTTTGTAAGGGAGAATTGTGTTGCCGATGAGATGTTTTAAACTGAATGTTTAATCCAATTATGCGTCAATTTCAGTTTGATTCAATGGTTGAATGATTTAATTGAACATAATAATTTTTTTCTCTGATAATCTAATAGTTAGACTTGCAATATAAGTTTGGAGAAGTGAAAAATTCGAAGCCTAAACCCTAACCTCCAATAAAAACTTCTTAGCATCTACCAACTTAACTACCTTGGCCACTGTGTCAAAAAAAAAAACTACCTCATCCATAATGTTGAAAGCAATATTTGATTTATTAAGGTATTAATAGTATGTTTCTTTTTAATTTGTATTTTATAAAACTTAATAAATTAAATATTCTCATTTTAATGTTTTTTTTTACTCAATTATTGTTTTAATGATATCGTTTTCGTTTTTTATAATAATAATGATGATATCGTTTTATTATTGTTGTATGGTTTGTAAAATTTTATGTTTTGACGAACCAAGATCATATTCGGTGAAATTTCACTAGACTGGAGGTAGTCAAGTATAGTTTTACGCCTTCCAAATATTTTTATTGATTTGAACAATGTGATCCAAAAAAGAAATGAGTGGCCGAGATACGAAGATAATCTCCTCCTATTAATTTTTATTGAATAATTGTATGTAATGGTCGATAATATTTACCAACCTTTCGTAAAAAAAAAAAGATTACCTACCATAATTTTGTTTTAGATTTAAAGAGAAGATTCCTCTCTCTCTCTCTCTCTCTCTCTCTCTCTCTCTCTCTCTCTCTCTCTCTCTCTCTCTCTCTCTCTCTCTCTCTCTCTCTCTCTCTCTCTCTCTCTCTCTCTCTCTCTCTCTCTCTCTCTCTCTCTCTCTCTCTCTCTCTCTCTCTCTCTCTCTCTCTCTCTCTCTCTCTCTCTCTCTCTCTCTCTCTCTCTCTCTCTCTCTCTCTCTCTCTCTCTCTCTCTCTCTCTCTCTCTCTTATTTTTGTCTCAAAAGAAGAGGGAAAAAAGAAAGTTTTCTTGTGGATGTAGCTAATTCTATACTTGTTGTCCCTTTGTTTGATGTAGTGAAAGTAGATAAATCAGTATGGTTTGATGACATGGATGAGAACTATATTGTCAAATTCGGTTATAATTTGTTGTTACATTCTACAACTTGTGCCGCAACGATGAAAGGCCAGGAGGACTGGAAACAGTTAAGGAAGGTGCATGCTACCTCTAGGGCAAAACACTCATTATGGCGCATTTGTTGGGAGTGTTACACCCTCAAAATCCCATTGGTTTTATTTATAAAAGTTGATTGATTTATTTACAAAGTATGTTACTAATCTTCAACGGGACTAATTAATAAGCATTTAAAGAAAACACAGCAGAAAATGAACTTATAAATTTTCATCTGAATTCCCATAATAATAAGAAAAATACTGAACAAATAACATGGACCAATTCCTTTTTCAAAAGAAACTTTTTAGCAAAAGTAAGTATAGTTTTTCCCCGACAACTTCCTAACAGAGCGACTCCATAATTGAAATTGGAAAAGAAAAGGCAGCTCCTAACGCCACCTCCGGACTCGCAACTAAGCGTCACTGGTTACCTGAAAATCTACGGGTGTGAACCGCAGGGCCAAGCCAGAAGAGGGTAAGTAACAACATCACTTAAATAACAGATTCATCCACAATGTAAGCCGATCATATAGGGGTTACCAAGCACGGTAGCATTCTTTGGAACGACCGAACACAAAATAAAACACAATTCCTAAATTAGACACATAAACACACGCAACTCATCCAATTCCACAATACACTCAAACCAAAATAACTTTAACTTCTCATTGCTACATCATTGCTACTCATTACTACTCATTGCTACATCATTATAATAATATATGATTCAACATCATTACTACAATATATAACTAAGCATCATTGAGTAACATCGTTAACTTCCGGTCATCATTAAACAACATCATTAATTTTCCGATCATCATTAAACACCATCATTAATAATATAATAATATAATTCGACATCATTAGTCAACGACTATAAACAACACCGGCAACACGACAAACAACAATTAATCAACGTCAATTATCTCAAAGAAATTCTAAATCAAATAATTTAAATTAAATCTCCGTTAATTCTCTAATCATCAAATTTAGTAATTCAATCAACAACCTTAATTAATTTTCATCACCAAATATGACAAGCTAATCATTCAAAACTCTTTGAAATAAATATCGTGTATCCTGTAACCTACTTGATTACTTCTTTATTGAGAATAAGAATTCTTATAAGACAATTTTCTTAACAATAGAAGATACCTGTGACAACTCAAAGTCAAATCCTTAAGTTTTCCACCTATTAAAATAGTTTTCTAAAATCTCTTCAAAAGCCATATGTCCGAAACAGTTTCAAAAATTAACAAAATCTGGTATTGGTTTCTTGCTATTACTAACACCATTCAAGTATATGTTGCCAAGAAAATTTAAAAGACACAATTATCAATAAAACACGATCTCGACAAATTAAGTGTAATCGACATTCATGAGATCAAATAAGGTCATATATAGCACATACATAAACCAGCCGACATATATATATAACATCACTACAGAATACGAAAATCACAACAAGAAAGAAACATGTAATTCACACAAATTTTAAGCAATAACAATAACAGATAACATAACAAAAGAAAAGGACATGTTCATGCTATACACCTTCAGAATCCTAAATTAGTTGGACAAACCTCTTACCTTAGATTTCTTTGCTATGTCTTTGCTCCTTAGGTTTTAGAACCCTAATTTTCTCTCCAACTCTTACTCTCTATTTATATAAAAAATGTATCTATTTTAATTCCTAATCTCTCTCACAATTAGTTTAAGATATTATAAAAAAATTCTGATTTGTTTTATTTTTAAAATTTCAAACATATCTAATTCTATTTTATTTCTCATAGTAATCTACCGAAAAAATTAAATACTAACAAAAAAATATTTCTAAATTTTGGGGCGTTACAGGGAGTGTGTACCAACAGGAGTTTGGTTGAAGGAGCGGTTTATACCTTGGATGTTGGCCTGCCTGATTTATGATCAAGATCACAATGAGATGATTAACTCTTGTTTGAATGTGTTGACAACAAGGTCGTGTGGACAACAACCAGGCTAAAGATGATTGTTATGCCATAGAGCTAACGTTTCCACATGCCAGAGGAGGTTCTCATTGACATTTGTAATACTGAAAGAAAAGTGTGGCTCATAAAGTTGTAAATGATGTGTTTGGGTGCTTAGGAACAACCACGATAACTTTGTTTAGAATAATGTGAAAGATGTAGGACAACTAGACGTTAAATGTGCTTGTGGAGTGAATGAGAAGAAGTGTAGATTGCTCGAAACCTGAGTATGCAGACCAAAACTAACTAGCAGGTTGTGCAGTTGTATAAATTGGGCGTTGGATGGTTCAAGTGAAATGTGGATGCTAGTTTTCATAATGATACATGTAAGACGAGTGTGGGCAGGTGTGTATGTGACTGCATGGGTCAATTTGTGTTTGCTGGAACTTCTTAGCTTCAAGGGAAATTCTCTATAATTGTAGGGGAGGCAATTTACTTGCTATATAGGTTATAAAGGAATTGGATCAAAGAGGGTTCACTAATGTCGTAATCAAAACCGACATTAAAATTGTAGTGGACGAAATTCATCATAGTTGTGCCGAAGTGTCTAAATTTAGCTCCGTAGTTTTTAAGATTATGTGTGTGTTATCTTTACATTCAAGTTTCGAGGTGAAGTTTATAAAGTGACAAGGGAATATGGTTGCTCACACGCTTTCTAGGATGGTCATTTCTTGGTCTAATCACTATCTATTTGAGTTGTTACCTCCTTGTATTGAAACTTTATTGTTCAATGAAACGGTATAACATTGTTATTGTAAAAAAAAGGTTTAATTACACTTTTGGTTCCTTATCTTTATTTTAGGTTTCAAGTTGGTACCATATCTTTTAAAAGTTTCAAGTTAGTACCTTATCTTTTTTGCAGGTTTCAAGTTGGTACCTTCCGTCAATTTTTTAACTATTACCGTTAAATTTGGTCACGTGGCAATTTTTTTGGACCTATAAATCAATGACACGTGTCCAAATTTAACAGAAATAGTTAAAAAATCGACGGAAGGTACCAACTTGAAACCTGAAGAAAAGATAAGGTATCAACTTGAAACTTTTAAAAGATAAAGTACCAACTTGAAACCTAAAATAAAGATAAGGAACCAAAAGTGTAATTAAGCCTAAAAAAAAATAGTGAATATCCCAAAACCATGAAATTAATGACAATTTTGGATTGTGAAAATTTAAAACTTCATTCAATTAAAACCTGAAAAATTGAAACTTTTTAAATTTTTTAATTTCTCTTGATTTTTTTCTTTCTTTTTGTCCTCTTAAACTAAAAATGCAAAATCAACTCCAAATATTTTCAATAATAAAAAATAAAATAGGTTGAAACTGACCCCATATATATTCTCAACCCTACTACTTATTTTACATTTTATGTCGTCCATCTGCTCTATTCACTAGCCGCATAACACAAAAACCCTAACTTTGCCGCACTTGTTCATTATGACTTCGTTGTGTGCTCCTATACGATCATCGCCCTTTGGTATTTATTATATTTTTTTTCTTTCTAACCTCCATTTTATTGTTTCTCTTTTCCATTTGTTTCTCCTTTTCAGATCTGTTGTATTATTGTTGAAATTTAAGAACTTCAAAACTTCATCTTACTTTTCGGGTGGAATATTTTTTTATCGAATCAATTAGGGTTTTTCTTGCATTTTAGATTATTTACCGTTTATAAAATTAAAATACAATTGAAAAATAAAGATGTTTACCGTCTTGCAAAAGATGTGTTATTATTTCAATATTTTTCTTTATGGTGGTTCGTTGTCACTGTTGTGGTCTTAGGGTAAATATGTATCTACAATTAATAAGGATCTAATATTAAAAAAATTTGTAATAGATTGTTCAATTATTTGATGATTCACTTAGTAAAATAGTAAAAGATGGTTTCTTTACATGATAGACAACTTTGATTACCTCTATTTTAGCGTGTTTTCAAATTTTTCATGTTTCTTCACTTAAAATGGAGACCAGATCCAGAAAGACCAGATCATATGGATTGAATGATTGATGTGTCTCTTCACTTGAATGATTTATATGTGATGGTACCGTATGATCCAAATTCAATCCACATGGATCTGGTCTCCATGTACACTATCAACGCTTATTCACTTTGCTTGTTTGTTTTGTTCACTTTTCTAGCAAGCTAAAGCCTTGAGAAACCACACAGATTTAAACATTGGAATGTATTGGGGAAACACGTGTGGTGTCTTTTGGGATTGAGATATGTGGAAATAAGAGATGAAGAAATATGAGGTGAGGCTGGTAGAATTTCTACTGCAACTAATAGATGTCTTGTTATTTAATATTAATATCAATCATGTTTGCAAAACCATAATCTATTTGTTTGTGTCAAATAGCAGCTATAGAGGTGTAGCATTGTTGTGTAGCGTAAATTGGCATCACCGAGTTTCCTAAAATTGTTTGGATGTCTGCATCCCCAATTATGTCAAAAGGTATACAAGCCTATCGAAAATTTCTTTACATTCTTTGTTTTTTCCTGCTTATTGTTCAGGTCGACCAGTGATAATTATTCTTTTATCTCCACTTTATTTTTTAATATGGATGTGAATCCTGAGTCGACCCTGACAAAAACATTCAGGAAATGACTCTAATGAATTCAAAGGTTGTTTTTATTTTCTTCTCCTTATATACATTTTTTCTTACTTTGTTCTTTATATGCCTTTATTTTGTTGAGCGGCTATATTTTATCCTCCTATCTTCTTTGTGAATATTTCTCTTTTATTTTGTTGTACAACACAACATTACTGTTCGGCCTTCCTATGCTTTATTTTAGTGATTTTTTTTTTTTAAAATTGATGGTTCATAGACGTGTTAGTGATGTTGTCATCTCAGAGTCTATGCCAATGTCTACCCCAAAGTTCAAGTATTACATGGTCAATGTACTTTCGAACACGCTAGTCAAAGTATTAGCCAAAAAACTCAACGAGTTAAAACAGTAAGTGTGTACATTTAATATAATCATGGAACACAAGAGAAATATTGTGGGTAAAATAGAAAAGTGATTTAAATGTTAAATAATTTAGATATTTTTAAGGGTAAATTAAACAAATTGTTAACAAAATTAAAAGAATAACATAAACTATTTTGTGTTTGATTAAAATTATAAAAGAGATTGTGTATTTTTGTCTCTTATATTAAAAATGAATTTCTTCAAAGCAAATCAAAATAGCCTTTTACATAATGGCAAAAGCTCTGCTAGGGTTTGAAGCGAACAAGCAGCCACCACCCCTTCTTCACTCACAGGCCACCACCACCACCATCGTCGTTCACCTGCAACACCACAACCGCATCTACCAAGCGGTCTAACCCTCCTTCCTTCCTTCCTTCCTTCTAACCATCTAGGCGCAGTGTAGCTTCGGATTCTCGGTGGTGCGATCGAGCCCCTTGGTTTTGCGACGCCACCATACACCCCTTTTGAGGTTGTTCCAGCTACAGTTCTGGTTGCTTGGGGCATGATCAGTTTGCTGATCAGCAGAAACAACCTTGCTTGTGAATTTGATCACGACCAGTGTTCTGTTTCTGATAAGTGTAGAACAAAATTGTAATCGGTCATCGGTTGGGGATGCAGAGAGGTCAGATGGATAAATTCATGTTCCCTAGCCTATTTTCACTGACCAACAAAGGCATGGAGATACTAAATCTTGTTTAGTGGCTTCAATATCAGCATCATACACACAGTGTGGTGGTTTTGGTGACTGCCTTTAAATCCAATATGGATTTTTCATCTCTGTACACTGTTTTGTTGGTAGTCGTCCACGGTTCGGTTTCATCAAGACCTATTAGCCTGATAATGCTCGAAAGGACTAGGCGCGTAGACGCTCCGTATTGATGGTAGTGGTTGTTTGTCGTGCTACTGGGTTTGATAATGTTCGAAAGGACTAGGCGCGTAGACACTCCGTGTTGACGACTGTGGTCGTTTGTCATTCTACTGGATTTGATGGTTTTTTGGTGACTCTTGCGCTCGTGGTGCTCAGTTCTGGCGAGTGTCCATCCATCGATCTGGCTCTCAATTGGTTCTGGGTTACTTTGCTTCAACAAGACTTGTTTAGAAAGTGGTGATAGTGAGTTCTTTGATTTCAGATAGTCTCGCTCGAAAGAGCACCATCGTTTGTTGCTGCTTGCTGCAGGTAGTTGCGGGCATGTGGACCATTTCCGTGTTGACGGTCGGTTCATTCGTCTCGAATTACTAGGGCTTCTAATTTTCTTTTACTAGGGTGTGTTTTGTTCTATTGTTATTTGGGTTAAGGCCTAGTCCCCCTTTGTAATTATCTTATTTTTCTTTTTTATTAATAATATGAGCTATAGGTGGAGGACGTGAAATGATAGGGTGGCAACTGGGTTGGGATGTCTATCCCTACTTTGATATCTAGATGCTCTTAATTTATAAAAAATAAAAAAATACACAAACATAACTAAAACATCAAAAATATATTTTTGCTTTTATAATCTAAAAAAAAGACTCTAAGAGCCACACTTACCCTTTCAATGTAAATATTACTATTGTAACAAAAGTTCGGAAGATCAAACAAAACTGAGATTGATCCAATCAACACATTTTTAGTACGTCTTCCTCTTTTTCATCCCCTCCACCTATAAGAAGCACCATCATAACAAGTATAATTTTAGGGCATAAGGAAGAAAAAACACTACTAAAAATGTATGCTTAGTATAGGTTGATAAATCTAGTTAATTCTTTAAACACATTAATATATTAAAATTAACACACCCAAAAATTAAACTTCAAGAGAAATTATAGAATTTTGAGTTAGTATTTACTTTGTTTGCACCTCCCTCCTCAAATATAACCATTGCCAAGGTGTACTTCTAGTGCTTTTAGCCGATCGACATATATTTGGTTACAAAGAAAATTAAAATATTAATTGGTTGATACACTCCAGAATGAAATTTAATAAAAAATAATTTAAAAATATCAAATGTATTTGGTTAGAATTTGAGATCAAATACATTTGTATTTTGGAGTTTTATATTTCATTTTTAATGGGGTAAATTTTAGTTGTATAAACTATGCCTTAGGAATTAACAAATAAAATAGACTTACGCGAATTTTATCCTTGCGCTTAGAAAAGTTTTATATTGGTTCAAGGGTTGAACTACTAGCGCTTGTTTTTGCACATCAAAATATATCTTAAGCTCTTGCCCCTCCAACCTATCCCTATGGTCCATAGCAATAAAAGAAATGAGTTTGATTGAACAAAACTTAAGGTAGAAAAGTATGGGGGTGAGAGATAGACAAAGTATTAAAGGTGCGTTTGTTTGCGGTGTTTATAACCATCATAAATATGTTGATAATATAGCCAAAAAGTGGTTTACAATATTGTATTTTTTTTTTCACGGGGTATCACAATCACTTGATTTTTATAATTCTTGTTTCGATATAAATATTTATTTAAATTTTTGGGATTTAAAAATTGAATTACTTTTTAGTCAAACAAAATTGAATTACTTTTTAGTCAAAAAAATTGAAAATTTTTTTTATATGTCTTTTCTTATTATAAGAGAAGGAAAAAAATTACTAATAACTATATGACATTTAATAGGGTATAACTTTAATTTCCTATTAAATGCGTTTCCTATTATTTTTATTTAATTGATTTTACTTTTTATTCAAGGAATATAATATTCCAATTTGTTTGTGCATATCCACCAATCATTGGTTATATTTATTATGAAAATTGACAGTTGAAAAATTACAAAAGAAATAAAAACTTGGAGGACATTGTAATCCCAATAAAATCTTAACTTTATTAACGGTTCTATAGTAGACTAGCGGGCCAGACAGGCGCGTTCCGCGCCTGCCTGTGTCTAACTTATGTCAAAAAATAAATAAATACATGTCCCTATGGTGAGTTTGTTAATAAAAAAATTTGTTGCACAAAAAAAATGCGTCTTAAGTTATGGTGAGTTTTTTAATAAAAAAATTTTGTTTTTTTTTAAAAAAAATCAAGGGTATTTTTGGTATTATGAAAAGTCCACACCAAAAATTTTGTGCATCCTTTTTATATATAGTATAGATATAACCAATGGTCGGTGGATAGGCACAAATAAATTGGAATATTATATTTTTTGAATAAAAAAGTAAAAGCAACTAAATAAAAATAATAAGAAACTCATAAATAATTACTTAATTATTCTTTTGCCATTTAAATAATATCTTAATTCAGGGTAACACAGCCTCAGTATTGTAATTTTTTTCTAAGTAATTTATTGTTATAAAAACAAAGTAAGAAATTAAATTTATACCCTATTAAATGTCATATGTTTATTAGGAATACAGTTTTGTTTTCCTTCAACTATAAAAAAGAAAAGTAGCTCAATATTTTTTACTTTAAAGTAATTAAACATTTAAATCCCAAAAATGTAAATAAATATGTCAAAACAAGAATTTTAAAAAACAAGCGATTGTGCTCCTCCCCATAAAAAAACACAATATTATAAACCATTTTTTAACTATATATGCAGCATATGTCTGATGCCTATGAACACTACAAACAAAGACACCTTTAATCCTCTGTCTATCACTCATCCAAAAAGTTTTTCTACCGTAAGGTTTCTTCAATCAAACCCATTCCTTATACTACTATGGATCTTAGGGTCCGTTTGGTTGGAGCGAAAGAAAGTGAGAAGAAAGAAAATTACGTAAATCAATGAATGAACTTAGACTAAATTAGTCCAAGTTTATTCATTGATTTGCGTAATTTTCTTTTCGCTCACTTTATTTTCTTCCAACCAAACAGACCATTAAGGATAGGTTGGAGGGGCAAGAGCCTGAGGTCTATTTTGATGTGTAGAAACAAACGCTAGTGGTTCAGCCCTTGAATCAATATAAGACTTTTGTTTAGCAAATTTATGATTCCATCAAGGATAAAATTTGTGTAAGTCTATTCTAGTTGTTAATTCCTAAGGTATAGTCTATACAACTGAAATTCTGCTCCATCTAAATTGAAATAAAAATCCCAAAAGTCAAATGTATCTAATTTGAAATTTCGTCCAAATACATTTAATTTGTTAAATTACTTTTTCTCAAAAAGTCAAATATATTTCATTTTTCTTTATTACCATATATATGTCAATGAACTAAAACCACTAGAAGTGAGTAAAGATTCAGAGCACGCCTTGACAATGGTTGTATTTGAGGAGGGAGGCACAAACAAAGTATATATACTAACTCAAAATTCTATAATTTCTCTTGTGGTTTAATTTTTGAGATAGATCAGATTGTGAATGATAATTTGCAGGAGGCACCTAACAACAATGATAAAGTTGCGCCCGTTGCTCTACTGCAAAAATGACTTTAGGGTTATTAATATTATACCCATTTAATTAAAAATAAGTATAAAATATAAATTTTATGGCAGTTTCATAAATAGAGTAATCAGTGAATTTAGTCTCTAAACTATTAAAAGTAACTAAAAAGTCCCTAAACTATTTTTCGTCCATCAATTTAGTCCTCGGTTAACTTTTATATTAACTATTCAATAAAACTATAAAAAAACTATTACTCTTTCTTCTTCTAAATACTATTTCCCTTTCTCTTCGGCAACAACTGCAACGATCGGATTCTCTAGTGGCTACTAAAATATGTCTCTGAAGTTCCTATTACATATGCTAAAACAACTGCAACAATTGCCGATTCCACCGGAATTTCAAAATTACGCTTAATAAAACTAGGTTTTGTGAAGTTCCTATTAGATATGCATATATAATTATCGGTGGCGTCTAAGGTGAGGCAGCAATTAAGTCCCTCGTCGGTGTACCATCTACAATATACCATTAGATCTGTTAAAATAGTTTTAAGAGGTGAGATTTATTAAATAGAAAAAGAGGAACACATGTGTCTCACCCCACCCAATCCCTTCTCCTTTTCCTCAACCAAAAACGTTCATTCTCATCTTTTCATCGCACAAAGACCTACTCCCCATCCAATCCACTATGTCCATAATCCTTTAATCTATTTATTTTTTTAGAAAATTTTGATAAGGATTTGATAAAAGAAATGCCTAGACATCGTCATTTTAAGAATTATATTCTTATATCTAAATCATCATTTATTTTGTAACATAAAAATGGTTTTGTTAAAGTCATCGAATTAACAGTTTTCTATGTCTTTCTTTGCACCAATCCACTTGCAAGGTTCATATTCTTCTCTTACTGGGCTCATCTTCTCCCTCACCCGTCAAATCAATGATGAACCTGCAAATGGTTAATAACTGAGAACAGGGAAAGGTTTTGTGTTGTTGGGAAAGAAAAGGGATTGGGTGGGGGCATGGCATATGTGTTGCTCTTCTTTTTTGAATAAATCCGACCCCTTAAAATATTTTAATTGATCTAATGGTATATTATAGATAGTACACCGGTGAGGGACTTAATTGCTCTCTCACCTTAGAATTTACCATAATTATCGGATTCTTTTTGTTCCTATTAAATAATAATCCGATTCCACCGCAATGATCAGATTCCTTTTGTTCATATTGGACAAGAGTTGGTACTCTTAGGCAGGCACGGATCTCGGTACATTGCATTGGGGTCACGTGTCCCCACTCTTTTGATTTTTTCCCAACCAATAATAACATAGTTTGTGGCATTGAGCCACTTCAAATATGTTAATGTCCCCACTCATCATCACACACAATCCCACAAGCACACTCACTTCGTGTAATTTATATATGGTGCATGTATATTACTACTATCTATAAATCATAAATCAGTGAATGTGATTTTATCTTATAAAAAAGTTAATGTAATTTCAATTTTGGGAATTGAAGCCTCACTTTTAAAATTTACTAACAGAGAGACATTGTATTATTTCTTTTAAAAAATAGGAAATGAAATTGGAATACAATAAAAATTCATACATATAATTGTGAGAGTTTGAATAAAGATGGTATTGTCATTTGAAAAATGTGTTTTAAAGAGTATTACTAATTTATATATTAGAATGATAAATTATAGTTTACACATTGTTCCTAATTACAAACAGAAATGGGTAAAAGAAAATGATATATTTGATCCAAATTATAAATTGTTGGCCAAATTTTATTTATAATTAGGGACTGAACAAGTATATATATTTTTTGTCTAATAATTTAGTGGCTAGAAATTCCACCATAGAAATGAATAAGTGGAGCGTTCGGAGTTCAGATTCGGCTCCTGCACATATAATGTTCCTATCAACTGAGTTAAGTTGATGATATATTAAAAATAATTTCGCCCCCACTTATTAAAATTTCTGGATCCGTCCCTGCTCTTAGGAATGTTCCCATTGGTGGCAGCTACAGAAGAAACAACAAATGCAATAATACTACTATTGCGCTTGTCAAAAGACTGGTATCCACCATTGATTCTACTACTACTTCTTCTTCAACTCTTAGTTCAACCATAAATCATATTAGTCCTATATTTTAGGGTTTATCTAGACTGTCGAATTCATCTGGGCATGATTTTCATCCTTAGATGAATTTGATTGGATTAGTTGGATTTTCATCATCCGAGTTTGATCATAATGAATTTACTTCAAATAATAACAATCATGTTTCAAGATATGATTCTTCAATCTCTAGTTCTGCTTCTTCCTCCTCAACTTCAATGTCAGTTATTCCTTCTACTCTGCTGCAATCATTTCACCAATGATGGTTTGAAATATAATCAATATGCGCAAGTTGTGTTGTTAAGGATGATTTTGTAATTTTTTATAATAATTTAGGGGTCATTTTGTTGTTTTTAAGATAGTTTAGGGATTAAATTGAAGTATAGGGACTACTAACGGCCACTTAACGAAAAAGTTAATCGAGGGACTAAGTTTAGGGACCCTTTGAGTTGTTTTTAATAGTTTAGGGACTAAGTTAGTGAGAGAGTGATAATTTATAAACTAAATTGACCGATTACTCTCATAAATATATTGGAAATTTTGATTTTAGAACGTAACCTCTTTTACAACTGATTTTGTAAAAAGGTTTCAAATGTTAAATAAAGAACCAATAACACATACTTGTAAATTTGATTCAACATATGATTTTGTAAGAAAAGTCGGTGTAAAATAAAAAGCGTGACAATACATTTTAATATTTTATAGCTGGTTTTAGATAAAAAGTTGTGACATGTTATTTGTTAGGAAAATGCTTATTGTTAGAATCGATTATTTACAAAAAAAACACAAGAATCTTAAGTGGCGTCATGTCAATCTTTTAAATCATAACCGCCCACGACCACATATATAGTCAACGAAAATCTAATTAATCAAATTTTATATTTTTGCGAATTCATATATCTTTCTTTTTAAAATTATTTTTACGGAATAACATTATTCTATTTTTTACTCTTCCCACGGAAAAAACTCGGGTGTTCAACTTGTAAAACTCTTTCTCAATCTCTTCACGAATACAAACCCTTTGTTTACATCTCTTCACCTGCTTAAATCCTAAATTCGATTTCTTCATGTTGTCAATCCTCTTGATTTTGTTTGACTAAACACTACAAGTACGTTGCAATCTTTCTGTCTCCATTTTGCATCTTCTATATGACTATTTTGATATTCTATTCTTGCTTTGTCTATTAATTAAAGTGTGATGAATGGATGTTTGCATACTAATCTCTATTCTCAATTTAAGTGTGATGCTTTATAGGTAACATCTCTGGTTAATAGCTATTATAGCAATCACATGAATTTAATTTGGTTTTTTTCATCATCTACTTTGGCTTAGAGCTTACATGTCTAATGTATACCCAAAACTTTGTGTTGTCTTTTGTCATGATAATAATTAACTTGTGTTGAGGATTCCACAACTTCAAAAACTGTTAAATGGTTTTATGAATCGATCAGAATTTTTTATATGGTTTTTCTTTCTTGTATTTGGATTTGGAGATAAAGATGACATCATAACACCATTGATCAAATATAAATACATCTCTGAGGATCAATGGAATAAGTTTGTCCATAGCTGAACCACAATGGAATTTTTGGTTTGTTGAAATAATTTTCAACATAAGTTCGTCCTTTTTGTTACTGCACGTGCATGAGAGTATCGTTCGTTGCGATAAAAATAGTATCGACCAACAAAGACTAATGAAAAAACAAAGTAAAATACTACATAATAAAATATTAAAAATAAAATTAGTAACATAGGTGGTAAAATGTGAGTGAATATTTGAGAAGATTATATTTGGTAGATATGCAAGCAAATTAAACTAAGAGATATATTTCAAATAAAAATCATCTTAGGATCATAAGTTCAATGACATTCATGATTTACATTCTAACCTTAAGCAAATGTTATTAGAAAATATTTTATAAACAAGATGTAAGAGATGGAAAAACCATGATACAAAAGGCGCATCAATTCCTTGCCTATGCTCTCATTGCTGCTTGAAGTCCAATCTTTTAAGTGAAATCCCCCCAAGTTAGAAGGGATTAACTGAACGCTCTGTCTAATCACATTTCAATTCCATGAACACTCCTCTACGCACGGTTGACACATTACGCCTGGTCATAGTCTACGGTCTAGACGTACATCTACTTCTCTGTTTCGGTCCTTTACCTCCATGCACTAAGATCAAACTTCAATCTTGTAAAACTATGATACACCTTGTTAGAAACCTTATTCAACAAAAGCCATGATCAGAGCATGCTATGGACTACTCCCCATGATTCCAAGATGGGGGTGAACTACTTACGCTTGACCATGAGCAGCTGCAACTCAAAGAAAATAAGAAGCTATCTGAAGCAATACTTGACTTAATTTTCACTTCCTAGTCTTTAATGACAATTTTCGGACTTTTAGCTATGAACCAACATGAATAGCATTGAAATTCCACTTTCTTTTCATTAAGGAAGTGTTTCCACTATCATAATTTGAGTTTTCATCAATAAGGCACATTTAAACGATCAAATGGACTCATTTTTTCATTTTTCAAGGTTTAAGTCCTATAACTGCAAAACAAACAAAAACAAATAAATAGTTCTAACAAATTTATTAAAAAGTATAACTTATTTAAGTAAAATATCAAAATATCACTAAGTTATAGATATATTTTAATGCTATCAAAAATCTCGGTCGCTTCTAAGATTGTAAGTAAATATCAAAATATCACTAAGATAAATATCAAAATTAAGATAAATATCAAAATATCACTAAGTTATAGATATATTTGTTAACTGTAGTTGTTTAATTATTTATGCACTGGTTCACCTTATGTATGTAATAGAACATGTTAACATTTTTTTGGTCGAGACCAGAGTATCCACCACCGAAAGCATTGATTATTTCCCTCGCTAGATTAGAGGCACCTCAAAAGGTGGGATAGCTGGTCCTAAGTGTTGGAGATTTGTATTGGCTTCATTTTGCTAAAACAAATATACAAGCAAGATGCTGGATCAAATGTTTCAACATGTGTATGACGCCTGTATGTTCAAATTTTGTATGATTAATTACACGCTCTATTTATATAACGAATCCACGCCTTTCTATCTATATAAGGAATCCACGCCTTTTTACTTGTACACCAAGATGCGTGTTTGACCAGAATCAACCTTATATTTGACCAGAATCAGTGTATTATTTATTTCCTAAAGATGCTCAGACATTTTAGGAAACTTGAGATTTGGTACTTATTCTTGTGAGCTGGATATTGCATGGACCAACTTGTGATCTGAAGCCCAACTTGGTAAACAAGTTCAGAGTATTTATAGAAGGACGAAAAACCTAATTACAAAAGCCGTCACTAAAGAATAGTATTTTTAGGGTTTTGAGTCATTGTTATTTTGTGAATCTTTCTTGTATCTCATTGATGCAAGTTTAGGACTTTGTTTTTATTGAGTTGTAATTGTGTTAGTTACTCCTAAGCTTCTAAGTACGGAGGTAACTTGTGTCCAGAAGTGTGTCTTCACAAACTTTGTTGTTCTTATTGTAATCACTAGTTGAGTGGTTGTTGGAGGTGAGATGGGATCTCATATCTAGGAGTTCCTAGGTAGAAGTTGCACAAGTAGGTGTTAGGATATAAGTTGTAAACGGGGTGTTTACTGAGGGCTTAGATCTAACACTACATTAGTGGATTTCCTTCCTGGATTGGTATCCCGCAGAGTAGGTTCGTTTATGCCGAACTGGGTTAACAAATAGCCTGTGTCTTTTATCATTTCTGCATTTATTATTATATTGTTAAATGTTTTAAGTCTCAGTACGAAGTTGGAACATCGGATACAACATTCACGTAATACTCTAGTGTTGGAACATCGTATTCAACATCAGTTACTGGAAGTGCCAGAATTTCACTAAGATTTAAAGTTGCTCCATAATCAAGGTGATGATCGAACCCTCGACTATTGGTTAAGGGAGGATGAGCCCAAACCGCTCGACCACACCCCTGGGTTGTACATGTTAATATGTTACAGGGGTTGTAAGCAAAAAAAAAAAAAAAAAGACCATGTTATAGGGGGAGTAAAATAGTTAGTTCCAAAAGTTAACAAGGTACTTATGTTCCGAAGGACCTGAGGATGTTTTGACCAATGCGATTGGAACAAAAGAGCACCCAAGTTATGGAGTAAGACTTTCATGGTCACGTGACTATATAGATACACTTACATAATTTTTTGATTATTTAATTATAAAATAATTAAAAAAATAAAATAGAAAAGTAAATTTTGTGAGTGGCTAAGAGAATTATATTTGATCACGTGACCCTATAAGAATAATTTTAGGTCATGTCCGCACTTTTGGTTGGTGTATGGGCTTTAAGGAATACTATGATAAATCTGCGCGCTCCATCTTGCAAGGTGTGTCTATGGATGCCCTTGGCCTTGAGGCAATGAACCAACCGGTGGAGGTTGAAAATGTGTTCAAAATAAATTGAAGGAGATGGCATGGAAAATATCCAAAGGGAGCAGATGGAAAAGTTCCAAAGGAAAATTCAAATGAATTTTTCGCAACAACTAAATGTGAAGTAGGAGGTGCATGTTCATTAACTAATTTTGTTATGTGATGTTTAATTCTAATGAGTTTTACGAATGGATGTTATAATTTTTATTTCTTTCGCATTTCATAGATAAATGATTTTGGTATATGTATTGAATAAAAGTGTTTAATTTATTATAACCGTTGATGACAGGTGAAAGTATCCGTTTTGATATTGGCTCTAGCATTTGCAACATCGATCTGGTCATTAGAGATGAAATTAAATGATGAAATTGAAAACGTTAAAGAGAAAGGTCATGAACATTTGGAGAAGAATCTTCCCATAGACGGTGCTAATAATTTGTGCAAGGCAAAACTAGATGACTCCGATGGTGAGATCCAAAACGGTTATGATGGTGTTAGGCTTCATGTACGGTGCCTCACGATGGAAAGGTATCTGCAAGACACGATAGCACTTCAACTTCCACGTCAATATATGATCACGGAGGAGTGAAAGTGAAAAGTGATTTAATTTTGTATACCTTGGCGCCAAAGCTTGCCTTTATATAGGGGATATGGTTATAATCATTATCAGTGGCGGAGCTAGCCAAAAATAGTGGGGGGGGGCCGTAAAAAAATATTAATTTATAAATCCAAAATGCAAATTATATTATATACCAAAATATTAAGTTGTAATAAGGACAAAGTTGATCATCAACAAAATTAAACTAAATGATTTAAAATACCTAAAACGATGCATTACGCGGCGCAAGAGCCTTGAAAGCATCAATAATAGTGTCTGAACTGATACTTGCAGCAATTTCCCTTTCAATATAAACTGACATGCTATCTGCTAGAAAATCGGAACTCATCTTGTTTCTCAACTTATTCTTGATAATTTTCATTGCTGAAAATGATCTCTCAGTTGTGGCTGTAGAAACCGGAAGAGTCAAGATAAGACGTAGTAGTCTATCAATCAAGAAGTAAATAGTGGTCTTTTCAGTTTCAACCAAACATGAGCATAATTCTTGAATTGTTGATAAGTTCTTCAAATGTGAGGATTGACGAGCATCGACAATGAAATGTCGAAGTTGATAGCGCAAAAGAAGCTGCTCTTGTTCACTGATTCTTGTATTAAACCAACTCTATCAACAAATCTTAACACAAGAGACATTTGTTCCTTTTTTGATTCATCGCGAGCTTCATCAACAATGATACAAAATTTGGAGTCACCAATTTCTTCACGAATATGTTTTCTCACCCCACTAGCAAGAATACTCAAGAGCTCTTTTTGAACTTGATGTGAATAGTATTTGGCAGTCTTTGAAGCATTTTCCAACACAACTTTTGCAACTTCAACATTGTATGATGCCAACAATTTTAATAACTCAAGAAAATTACCTCGATTTTTAGACTCACTAGTTTCGTCATGACCCCTAAAAGCACAAGCTTGAAATGTTAACCAACAAACTGCGTCAATTGAAGTCTTGAGACGTAAACGATTCTTGATAATTTCATCTGAGATTTGCCCTTCAATAAGATGCCTAATATGTGCCTCTTGATTCAACAAGTCTTCAAAAGCTTTCATTGCATTGTTGTGTGTTGAGCAAGGATCCTTTCCTATATGCTTAAGAAAAGAACAACGCTTTCCTTCTCTAACTCTCTTCCAAGCATTAAAACCACCATCAACGAATACATCTGAGTTCGGATGTCCACTCGATCCTTTTGTAAAAAGATAACACGGTAAGCAATATGCAGCATCTTTTGAAGGTGAATATTCTAGCCATGAAGGAAATAAACTAAACCAAGAGTGTGAAAACGTCTTGGATGACTCTCTTTACCAGATAATGGATAGTCTTCTAGAAGAATTTGATACGGACCCCATTTTAGATAAGCTCTTCTTATTTCATCTTGTTGATTTGGTGGATATCGCCAAATTGGAGGACGCTTTCCAGGATCGCGTTCTAAAGAATGCAACATATCGATCGTGTCCGTCAATTCATCAATTCTTGGAACATTAACGGGTTCGGATGCAACTGTTATAATTTCTTCAATTTCATTTCTTTGATTATTAACTGGTTCAGTTGTATGAGTTCTAATTTCTTCATCTCTTTCATCTTCACAATTTCTTCTCTTAAAAAAAGAGTCAATTTTTCTATATTTCATCTGCAATAGAAACAAAGTAGCAGCAATAGAAACAAACTTAGAAACAAACTTCAATAAAATTAACAATCTAAATAGAATTTAGAAACAATAGAAACTGTAACACCCTCAAATTCCCATTGATTTTATTTATAAAAGTTAATTGATTTATTTACAAAAAGATGTTACTAACCTTCAACGAGACTAATTAATAAGCATTTAAAGAAAAACACAGCGGAAAATGAACTTATAAATTTGAGTCGATAAAAATTTCTCAAGTGCTGAATTCCAATAATAATAATAATTATAAGAAAATACTGAACAAATAACATGGATCAATTCCTTTTTCAAAAGAAACTTTTAGCAAACGTAAATATAGTTTTTCCCCCGACAACTTCGTAACAGAGCGACTCCATTATTGAAATTGGAAAAGAAAATGCAGCTTCTAACGCCACCTCCGGACTCGCAACTAAGCGTCACTGGTTACCTGAAAATCTACGGGTGTGAACCGCAGGGCCAAGTCAGAAGAGGGTAAGTAACAACATCACTTAAATAACAGATTCATCCACAATGTAAGCCGACCATATAGGGGATAATAAGCACGGTAACATTCTTTGGAATGACCGAACACAAAAGCAAACACAATTCCTAAATTAGACACATAAACACACGTAACTCATCCAATTCAACAATCCACTCAATAACGAAGATAATTTTAACTTCTCATTGCTACATCATTGCTACTCATTGCTGCTCATTATAATAATATAATATATTAATATATGATTCAACATCATTACTACTCATTGCTACTCATTGTAATAATATAATAATATATAATTTAACATCATTAATAATAATATATCACAACATCGTTACTCAACAACTATAAACAACACCGACAACACGACAAACAACTGCAATTAATCAACGTCAATTATCACAAAATAACGTCACTATAGGATTCACTATCATACTATATAGGTGATACAAAAAAGTTAAATTAATTTTCCACGTCTGTACGTTCCATATCTAGTGTACCGAGACAAAAACAATACTTTCTTAATCTCTGATTTTTATATCACTCATGTACAAAATCTATCTAACAACAAGCTCTTATTACTCAATTGGAAACCAACCACGTTTTACTCAAGCATTAATCCAGAGGATTCACCAAACAACCCCTTTTTTATTTGAACTATCAATGAACAACATGTCATTAGACTTCAATGTAATAATTAGATATCAACATAAACCTACAACTAGTACCCTTTTCTACGATACATTTATTTTTCTCACAGTTTAGGACTTACAAACAATTATGCAGTTTCTATCTAAAGGGATAATCACAATCCAATTTAACACTAAAATTTACCTTCATTCATCTCCAAACTTTATTTAACACCAAAGCACAAAAGAATAAACTTTTACAATACGAAAACCAGATTCAATATCGGCAAAACAAATAAAAGTAGAGAATACTAATTTACCATGATTATTTTATCTAGAGAATCAAAAACATAAAAAAGAAAAGGACTATGTTCATGCTATACACATTCAAAATCCTAAATGAGTTGGACCCACCCCTTACCTTAGATTTCTTTGCTATGTTTTTGCTCCTTAGGTTTTAGAACCCTAATTTTCTCTCCAACTCTTACTGTCTATTTATATAAAACAATGTATCTATTTTAATTCCTAATCCCTCTCACAATTAGTTTAAGATATTATAAAAAAAATCTGATTTGTTTTATTTTTTAAAATTTCAAACATATCTAATTCTATTTTATTTCTCATAGTAATCTACCGAAAAAAAATAAATACTAACAAAAAAATTATTTCTAAATTTCGGGGCATTACAGAAACAATAATGGATATAGAATTTAGAAACAAATTTCTAACTAAAAAACAGAGTACATAATTGACAAAAACAATAAAATAAAAAACAACCCTAGAATAGAAACAAACATAACAACAACAAAATAAGGAATGGAAGGAAGAGCATTGATCAATAACATTCAAGAAAAAACTGAAACACAATAAACCAACAAAAAATTCATATCAATTTAACAAAGTAAAATTTTGAGAGAGGAAGAGGTCAAGAGGGTTTTGCAATTTAGATTCATACCTTAACCTGAGAAGTGCAGAGTGAATGACGTGATGATGCGGTTGGTGGCGGCGGTGGGTGTGGGTGGTACGGCTGTGATCGATGGTGCTTAGGGCGGTGGAGTGGAGGTGGTGTACGTGCGATGTTTCTTTTCCTCGTACGTTGTTGTTCTGTTTCTTTGTTGCGTGTAGTTAGCAAAGTATGAGATGGGAGAGAAAACAAAAGTACTTAGGGGTATAATTGTAATTGCTCACTATAAAAAAAAAAAAATCTGGGGCGGGCCATGGCCCTGTTGAGCCCACATGGTGCTCCGCCCCTGATCATTATATTAGTGTCCGCCGACAACAACTATCATTAGGGGCGCTAATAGACCCTTTATATTGAAAAAGTTTTAATTTAATTCTTTTAGTCAAATTTCTATTTAAATTGTTTGCATGGTTAATAGAGTAGCATACCGGACAATTTATTCTTTCTTGGTTCATAGACGGAATGGTTATACAAAAATGAAAGATTTCAAATATAGATCTAAAACATTAGAGATATTCGGCCTAATATTTTGGTATTTGTCAATCGAGCTAGAAATATACTTCTATAATATAATAAAATTGATTACTACTAAATTTATTAATTTATCCTATCCTCTATAATTCTTCAGGTTTACTTCATTTATTTATTTTCTATTTATTGTTCATTTACAAGAGAGATAGTTAAGTGGTGTATTAGCAAATCCACTTTAATAAATGGATTCCACTAATGAATCGCACATATCATTTATATGTATCTATCTTTCTCAAAATAGAACAATAAATGGAGGATATGTAAATTGAGCAAATCCAAATTCAATGCCTCCATCCCAAATTAAAACAATCTTTTGTGTTTTTTCTTGAAATTAATGTGATATGAAGATCTAAAAACAATTTTCAATTGTTATTGTTTATTGAAAAAATTGAAGTTGAGAAAAACTCAATGAGGCTGAACTTTGTTTTTAAGGTTTTAAAATCTTTTTCAAAGGAAACACAATCACACACATGAAACAAGTAATGATGTTAAAAAAGAAAAACAAGAGAAACACACTAGAAATCTATCCTGGTTCACAACACAATTTGGTGTTATTCCAGTCCCTTAACACTTGAAGGATTTTTACTATAATCTTACAAATTACAAATAAACCACTACGACAACTAGTCCTAGATTTTCTACCTTAAGGACTTCATTTATCCTCAACACTAACTTGACTTCCTCAAATTAGAGGAATCATATTACAAAGGGATTATGTTTACAAGTTACAACAACTCAAAGAGATGAAAGCTCAGTTAAAATCAAATACAAGTGTATAACTTTTCTAAGAAAGAATGTTAATAAAGGCTACACTTGATACAATTTTTCTAAAAATATTTTGCTAACACAAATAGCAGAGAGCAATATGAGTATTTAAATTTCTTCAAAGCTTGCGAATTCTCAATTGTTGTAGCACTTGTTCAAGACGGGTGGTCCTCTTTCTGGGGTAGTCCTCTTGAGTAAAAAATAATAATATAATAAAATTAATTACTATCAAATTTACTAAATTGCTTTAAATATTTCTAATCAAATTTGTAATTTACTGGTCCAAAACATTATGGGATTGCATAAAAACCGGGATAAATGTTGACCACCGATACATAAAAATTATTTTAGCAATAATTTTACTCATATTTTAACAATATTTTGTATCAAACTTAAATATCGAATAAAATCAATGACCCGTGCAAATACACAGATCTCTATACTAGTTGCATGGGAAAAAATGTAAGGAAATGGATCTTTATTTTTATATGTATAACACAATTTCATGACTTATCAATGAAATTGTTTTATTTCAAAAAAATTCTGATAAAAGATTGTTTTTTAAAAGAAACGTGATGTCTTTCATGGTTCTACGTTTTAAAAGAGATGCTCATTGTTCCGGGAGGCCATTAGGGTTAGAAATGAGTCGAGTAGAACTCGCTTAAACTCGACTCGACTCATTTTTTTAACGAGCTTAATTTTTAACTCAAGTTCGACTCATTTGGTTCATGAACCAAGTTCAACGAGTTAATTATCGAATCGAGTCTCAAACTACTTTCGAGTTGGTTCGGTTCGTTGTCAGCCCTAGTATAAACTTACTATCATATATAAAACAGTGGCCCTAATATAAACTTACTATCATATATGAAATAGTGATTTTGATACTTAGATTAACCATGCTATAACCAATGCTTTCATTTTGTATGATAAAGTTGTGGTGTTATATTGTGTTTCATCTAGATAATATTGAAATGTAGACTTGAATTGTCTACATATATTAACACATATTATACTCACTAATCACTATGAAAGTAACAAATACATTGTGTATATCACTATCTTTTATAAGAGCTTTTTATTTGTCTCATGTACAAAAAAAACTTACTATTATATATATCGAGTTGCTCATGAACCAATGAACCAAATAAGTCGAACTATATATAGTTCAAGTTCAACTCATTTATTTAACGAGCTTAATTTTCAACTTAAGTTCGACTCATTTGGTTCATGAACCTAGTTCAATGAGTTAATTATCGAATCAAGGCTCGGACTATTTTCGAGTTTGTTCGATTCATTGTCAGCCCTAGATGCCACTTATGTAATGTCAAGTGGTTAGTCTACCTAATGCTTGGAAGAAGCTCAATTGCAATGGTCCTCCAAGCTCGCGGAGTTCTAATTGGATCTAGTGCATTAGTGTTGGTATGACCGCACCTTAATACTGCGATGGCAATGGGAATGAATAAAGGCTATGTTCCTAAGGTGAGAAATTGTCATTGCTCATAATCAAATGTGTGTGGAATGTTTACTAAGATTGGAGCCATTTGGGAGTGATTCTCAAATCTTGATTAAGCTGGGAAGGAGTAATGCTTATGCAGTACCAGCATTGATTTGTAGAATGCTTGTTACACACATTGACAAAGCGTGACTGGCATTAAAAACACAATAATAAATCTCAGCCGTCAATGTTAAAGCCATGACTAGCCCCACACTTTCCACAAGTGCAGGTTTTTGGTGGTTTCAACTGGTACAACAATCACACAAGCATTTGCATGTTTAGTTGTTTAGTATCCCACCCACCTATTTGTAATAACTAGCATTGCTCAAATTTTAATTAGATAAATATATCAATATCAATTTATAATGTTTTTGCACATCGAATAACAAGAAATTTCTAGTGAAAATGTAAAGCCAAAAATAAGGTACACTGTGATAACCAAAACATTACTCCATAACATTAAGAAACTAAAAATATCTCAAACTGAATTCATCCAACTTAGTTTTTGATCATCGAAACGAAATCACACCACATAACTCTTTTGGACAAAACTTCAACAGACTCAGCAACAGTAGACTTAATCAAAAAGACTGAATCCCATATCCTGCATCACAAGAAAAAAGTTGAAGAATAAAAACAATAAGAAACATTTCAGATTACCCAAATACATTTCAGAAACAATCATATTGAATTTTCACAGAAAAATCAATATGCATAACTACTCAAGAATAACAAAATGTAATTAGCAAGGTGCATTAAACCATATTCTGATTACTCCTAATGTAGTCAATGGCGGATAGTTGACTATGGCAGCCAACTCCCAAAGCGCAACAGTGGTAACGAGTATCAGAATTCACAAAACAAATACAGGAAACATATACCAGAGTACCATAAACATTATGACATGAAGTGCACAAAAATAGAAAAATAAACGAAATTAATGACATATTCATGAGTCAGGATCCATTGACACCAATGGTCAAAGTTTAGTTTGACACCAAATCTCAACTGTCTATTTTATTCAATCAAAGGTTCATAATATTTTCTAAATCAACACACCTTTCTGTTTACCGTGTATCCTTTCATCAATCACATATTGATTTAATCATTGAAAACCCTAATTTATCTTTTCTGCTCTATGCATTAATGCAACAAAGTCTAAAATTATGTGTTCTCCTCACTGGTAGCAATCACGTTCATCGCTGTTCACACCCAACATGCCATCGTTTTCATAAATTTGACATTTGTCTTCATGTGCTGAATCAATATCAATATAAGTATAATGATGCGATTATACTTATATTGAGAGGAAGATACACCATAAATAGAAAAGAATTTAATTTATATGCACCGTCAATATAAAGTTATTTTACACATGCGTCCAATAATATATTGACACATCATGTATGGCAATTAAAAATACATGATGTGTCACATTCATTAAATGATGTGGCAACACATCATTGGATGTATGTGCAAAAAACCTTTACACCAACGGTGCACAACAATTAAACTCTAGAAAATGTGTTTTTTTAACAGGAATAGAAAATGTGTTATTAGAAGCCTTTGATTAAATAAAATACATGGTTGAGATTTGGTGTCAAACTAAACTTTGACATCTGGTGTCATCAGATCCTGACTCCATATTCATAGCTAATAATCATGTTCGTTGTTATCAACACTCATACCCAATATTAAAGCAAATAAATTTTATGATGAAACAACCAAAAAGTGAAAAAAGAAAAGAAAAAGTCGGAACGACTTGAAGGCACGTAATGTATTTGGAACAACTCCATATTCATAGCTAAATGAAGAAGCGATAAGGATCCTGAAGAAAAAAAAACTTACATCATCAGATTCCTCTTTCTCCTCCACCTTCTCCTCTTTCTTTGCCTCATCGGCTGCAGGAGCAGCACCACCACCACTTGCAGGTGCAGCGGAAACAGCAACACCACCACCAGAAGGCACTGATGCCAACTTTTCCCTACCAGATGCAATAACCTCAGCTAAATCTTTGCCCTTAATTTCAGACAAAAACAACTCAATCCTATCATCTTCGGCGTCTGCTCCAACTGCACAGTAAAAAAATCACAATTTCACCTCCAGTCAAGCTTCAAATCAAGTAGTTCAAACCCATCAATGTCTAATCTCAATGGTGAGAGTCTGATTTTGTAACCTAAATCGACCGAGTTCAAATCCACTCGGATACAGTCATAATAATTAACACTTCCAATTATAAAAAAAAAACTTAAAATCAAGAAACCCTAATTGAAGAAAACCCTAATTGATAAACACATTTTGACATTTATATTACTGCATAAATAAACAACTAAACAAACTCATTAACCAAATTCCAAAAATCATTACAAATCAATTGAGATAAACATAACTATATCTTAATCTTTATACACAAAAATTTCAACCAAAATTTCAACAAAAAGAAAAAAGAAAATTTGAAGACACGCACCTGAGCCAAGGATGTCCTTGATGGTTTTGGCAGAGGGAGTGTCGTTGCCTCCAAGAGCGGCAAGCAAATAGGCAGCAACAACCTTCATGTTTATGGCGACGGCGTCTTCAAATCAAATGCAAAAGGAATGAAACAAGAGAAAGAAGGAGTTATATTGAAGTTTCGAGATTTGAAGGGTTTTGGTTTTGGTTTTGGTTTTGGAAAATTGCTATTTAAGCCCCCCTAAATTGCTTTCAGGCCCCCCAAGCTGACAAAATTGCCCCTAATCTAACTTCAGAAGTTACAATCCGAAACTAAGACAGTTCAGAAAATAGGATCCGAAATTCTTTTTTTTTTTTACACCCATTAAGTGTTGGCAATGATCCACCTTCCATTACACCGCACGCATTTGAAATAGTTGAACTATGAGATGACTTATTTACATTATAGTTGTACATTTCTCACAATTAGAAAGTATAACACCAGTTCATAAACCACAGCCACAACCTCTAAGAAGCAAAATTTGAAAGAAAAGTCATTCTACTCACCTGCTGCTTTGTTCTCCTTGAACTGGTGCAATTTGGGATGCTGCACATAATTGCTTACTTTATTCCCAATTTCTATAAGGCACAAAAAATACATGAAACTGCCATAAATAGAAATATTTAGAAACTTCATATGCTGATCCATACCAGGAATCATCCCAATGACACGAGACAAGAAAATCCTTTGATTTTGACCATCAGATTACAAGAGCCATGACACACTATAATGTAGGTAAGCCATCAGATTTTGACCATCAATTAGTGAACCTGAAACATCAATTTTAGGACTGAAATATCAATTTCTAAACTTTAAAAATTTGAAATATCAATTTCTGAACCTGCCTTAGTGATCTGAAGGAATGGTAAAAAGAGAATTGAAACAAAGATGTTCATAGTTAAAGTTGAGTGTTCCATGGTTCATTCTTCTGCTATGCCAAAACAGCGAGTTGAGTCATATAAAGGGTGCGTTCCGAAGTTACCCGTTTTCGTATCCCGGATTCCGAATAAACTGCAAAAATGTGTGCATTTCGGTTCGTAACTTCCGAAATGTGGGAACGTATACTCCAAAACAATTTAACATAGACAATTCGGAACTTAAATCCCGAACCACTTCATCTTCATCAATTCTCCAATTCCCAATTCCAATTCATATTTCAAATTCATCTTCCTCTAGCTCGATTGTTGTTAATGTTAAAGTTTTGAGCATTCCGTCGCCGCTGGAGAATGGAAATTCTGACCGGAAAGAGTCTTCAAATGGAGACTGAGAGGGATATTTCATCTTCCCATGAACATGCAATTAGAGGAAATTATTTTATTACAAGAGATTTGAAGAGGAAGAAAAAACAACGATGAAAGTGCTGAGATCCAACAACAACAACAACAAGAATTGCAACAGGAGGTCTCTTGAATTGAAATCAAGACCCAACAACAACAACAAGAAACTCAATCTGGGATGATTCCTGATTTTAATGGTACTGATGATGATGATGCAAGAGAAAGACGAAGTTGATGAGAAATATAGAAAGCAGGTCAAATTGAACTTTGGATCGCATCTTCCAAATATAAAACAATTTCGGATTGTATAATCCGAAGTCCAAAATTAGGGGCATTAATGGATTTTTGGGGGGCTTGAGAGAAATAAAGGGGGCCTAAAAAGCAATTTTCTTGGTTTTGGATATAGATTTAGGGCTTTGTTGTATGCGTGTCTTTGGGTCGATCAAATATTGGGCCTAAAATTATGGGTTAGCCGTTTTCAATTTTATAAGAAAACTCGTGTTACTACATAGGATCACTTTTTACACCTCTCTTTTTATATGACAAAAGAGACCTCTTTTTTTTCTCTCTCATAGACGGGTAAGCAGCACTTAAACTCACACACATAAATGTAAGATACCGGGTCTGAATCTTTGTCAGGTGTTCGAATTAACAATATCAATTTTTTTAGGTTAACTTAGAACTTGTGGACATAAAAAACCCTTTTATTGAGTTTTTCTTTATTTATTATAATATTCCTCATTTTATTTTTTTTGTATAATATTGAGTTGGTCTATTAATAAGGGTAAGGGATATGTGTTTTTTTATAAAGGAAAATTTATTAAAATAATTATTAATTAATTTTTTATAGCGGTTACCTTTGTTGGCTACAATGACATGTGTTCGTTTTCGGGCCATGGTGGATAGTTTTGTTTAAGAAGTGTCAGCTTAAAGTTTGACTCTATCATTTTAGAGAATGTAGTTTAAATTTCACTGAAACAGTTATTAAATGGTCATTGATAACACTGTTATTAATAATAATTTCCTTAATCTAAGTTTTCAAAAATAAAATTAAAATCAGGCTTTTTTTTGGGTACAATAGCAAAAAGTGAAGAAAGAAAAGAAGAAGAAAAAAATCAAGTACGAGGGTGAAGCACCCTTAGAGCATCAGACTGAAGGATGCTCTCCATCTCTGCATGTGGGGATTCCCAAAAGGTCAATTTGTCATCATTAGCCGATCCTAACTTCGCCAAAAAAATTAGCACTAGCATTACCTTCCCTAAGAGAATGAGAAAGGTGGACTTCCCAATCTAACTGAAGAAGGTCCTTAACGCTTGCTATAATTGCCGCATAACAGTGGAAAGAGTTCAAATCCTTTGAAATCACATCAACCACAGTTTGAGAATCACAGTAACAATGAATACGTGTGTATCCTCGTTCCCTTGCAATCTTAAGACTGTTGAAAATTGTCATAAGCTCAGCAAAAGTATTATTTAAAATACCCAAAAAAACCACTAAAGCCAATAATTCAGCTGCCGTCTCCTTCCCTAATCAAACCGCCAAAACCGGCCTTACCAGAATCCCCAAGGCAGCTACCATCCACATTAAGGACAAAACCAACATCTTTAGAGGGATGCCAAGTAACCCATCTAGGAGGTTTAGGGACTGAAAGCACATTGGAAAAACAAGAGAAGCAATTTTTCGCACCTCAGTAAGTACTTGATACATATGGATAGACTCATTCTTATGGCCCTGAGCCAATCTTTTCCTTGCCGGTTTATGGTGGAATTGGAGGGAAAATTAAAATCAGACTTAAGACCTATCTATTATAAAGAAAAATTAAAAATTAAATTAAAACGACATAGGTATTACTACAAATTTCACTTTCTTTATTTCGCTTTAGGCTACGAACCAACTTGATTAGCATTGAAAATCCACCTTTTCATCATTAAGGAAGGCTTTTTAGTGCTACCAATTGTGGGACATGCAGCCCTTAAAGCAGCTTCAAGCAAAATGGCCAAACATGAGAAAACATACTCTGACAATCAACACGTTTATATACCATTTGCTTTCGACACTTTTGGATTTCTAGCACGAGAGACTGTAAACCTTTTATTGTTATATAGGCAGATTTAGCGGCGCAACTTATTGTTTGTCAACCTTTTATTGATGTGTAACGATTATATATATATATATATATATATATATATATATATATATATATATATATATATATATATATATATATATGGGTTTGCTAACTTAAACCCACCAAAAACATGAAGGTCTAAGTTAGAAAGATGTACATTTTCACTTTGTCCAAAGTGAAAATGTGTACCTTGCTAACTTAGACCCAACTTAGACCTTCATGTTTTTAGGTGGGTCTAAGTTAGCAAACCTCATATATATATATATATATATATATATATATATATATATATATATATATATATATATATATGGGGGTTGCTAATTTACAACCAACAAAAACATGTTGGTGTAAATTAGCAATGCGCACCTTTTCTAATAGGACAAAAAAAACCATTGATATTTACTTATTTAACACTAGAAATTCGGGGTTAGTTAGGTAAATTTTATTAAATGATGTGCTCCCATTTGCTAATTTACACCCAAACAATTATAAATATATACAATCATAATAAACACAAGACAACCTAGGAAATAAAAAAAAAGACAACTTGAGAAAATATATACAATCAAATTTGACGATTAATATTTTTAATTATATAATAGTATAAATTATAAAAATTTGATATTTTGAAACTATTCATCGAGACGAATCCAACAACATCTTATATGCTAATATTTATTTTGGACAAAAATACTCTCTCTTTATTATTTTAAATAGTTTAAGATGTTGGACAGTCAAGTAAATATTTTTGGTAATCTAGGTTGTATATTTATAATTGTTTGGGTGTAAATTAGCAAATGGGTGTACAACATTTAATTAAAGTTACCTAACTAACCCGAAATTTCTTAATGTTAAATAAGTAAATATCAAGGAGTTTTTTGTCCAAAATAAAAAGGTGCACATTGCTAATATATATATATATTAATTAAACCACTTAAAAAAATACTTTATTAATTGATGTAATAATTAGTCCAAATTATGAAACAGAAAATTGCATAAGAAAAATTATAAGGCACCTAATTTTTTTATTAAAATATGTTTAAACTCATATTAAAATATTTTATTATAATTATTTTAAATCATGACTCATGTTTTGTTTTTTATAAGCCGGATGGACTTCTTGGTGTTGCTTGTTGTTCATTTGGTGTTGGTGCTTTGAGATGCGTTGATGGTTTGTCGCCGTTGAAATCTCTCAAATGGTGCCTCAAACTGTTTGGTTAGAAATTATTGTGATTTCTTGTTGTTTTGGCTACATCCTGTTGTTGGTTAATGAATTGTTATCATGTGTCGGTGGTCGAGTTCATTGGTCATTCTTTAAATTTAGATTAGATGTTTTTCAATTCACATATTATATGTTTTGCAATTTGATGGGAAGCGAAAACAAACATGTGTGAAAATAGAGGGGAGTTATATTGGGCTGAAGACAGGTTATTATTTGCGGCTTTTTGACCAATATGTCACTTTTTTTTTTTGAACAAGCAAAAATGGATATCATATATTGAAGTTATACAAGGTAGCATTCATAATAATAGCATAAAACATAAAACAACATTAGTTGATACCCAAACATAACAAAGGAGTCGACCACCAGCTATGTAAGTTTGCAACTAAGGTTACATTCGTCGTCTTCAACCACCAAAGAGAGTACAATTTGACTTTATCCAACATTTGAGATACCGTTTGTGCTGAATTTCTGAAAAGCCGATGGTTTCTCTCATTCCACAATACCCACACACAAGCAAGCCAAATGAGCTGCATGAAGGACCGTCGTGCTCGACGCTCGCCCAATGCGCCAACAAAATGGAGGAAATGGCCATTGGGTTTTGATGATCCACCGAAGAGAAACCAATCCAGAGCCGAACTGCCGACCATATGAGCAAAAAGTCCCGCAAGTGAAAAAAAGATGTTGAGCCGACTCAATGCCTCCACATCCCGAGACACATAAAGGAGCTTATGGAAAGATGATACCTCGGGATACCAAATTAGCCCTCGTTGGCAACCTGTCACGTAGAAGTCGTCATGCACAAATGGATACCTTCAAGGGTACCTGCTTGTGCCATATAAGAGTTTCAGCTTCACCTAAAGTAGCTGAATCCTGTGAAGTCAATAACTGGTAGGCACCACTGATTGAGTAACCTGTGTCAAGGTTTGACTGCCATTGCCACGAGTCAGAAGATTGAACCTGAAAAGAAAAGTTTAAAAGTTAGGTCTGACACTCCCTCAACATCTCCTCCTCCCACACCCATAGCTGTCTCCGCCAAACCCACGCATCTCCCCTACCTCCCACCCCATAGAAAACATATGAGCTACCAAACACGACTTATTCTCAGCCAAACCAAACAACCGACCAAACCTCTCACACAAAGGACTGCCACCAAACCAGGGATCTGTCCAAAAGAAAGTCTCCGCTGCATTTTAAAACATATATTCCCAATATGCCACACTTTGAAACATACTATTTGGCGCTCATACACAAGTTTGTTGGATTGTGCAGATGATGCGTGGATGTCTTCCACTAAATTCAGGTTTGCTTGCGTCAAACAAAAAAATTCAGGTTTGCTTATGTTTTGGTTTCATAAACCATTGAATCACCGGTGTTTTAACCACTTATGTTGTTCTTTTTTTTATTTAAGTAGTCTAGTGGTTAGAAAATTCATCTTAAAGGTGAATAAGAGGAGTATATCGGGTTCAAATCCGGTGTTTTACCCACTTATGTTGTTCCTTTTTTATTTCCATCGAGTTAAACTTTATATCCTCTCAATTTTTTGTAATTTCTTTTATTTAATCTGTCCCGATTTGCTTTAAAAATTAAAACTATTACGTCTCCTGGATATTTGTTTTGGTCGATAATTAGTTTAGTGTACTTATTTAGCTGAGAATCTTATCCAATAGTACATATTAAATTCTAACCAACAAGTACAAAATTGCTTCCAAACTAAATTATTGAGGTAAACAAGGCATCAATATCAAATAAAATCAAATATATATTAGTGGTAATGCTTAATTTATTGGCATATCGATCCAAAACTCATAGCGACATATGTTAAAAGAAACCAAAATAAAAGAGTCTTGAAAAGGATAGATACCTTTTTCCTTAATTTCTTCTTTCTTTTTTCCATGACTCTTACAAAGATATATATGTTCAGGGGTCCGTTTAGTATTATGGTGAGTTTCACTGAATGATTATGAGTCACAAACACTATGATTTTATAGAAATTAGAAAGTGTTGCTTTTAAGAAAATCAAGGTTATTAATTTAGTATGATATTTAATATATAAATTATTTTTAAAAAAAATATTTATTTATTAATTTATAAAATATAATATAAATTGATTTATTTTTATTTTTCTTTTATTTTTTTGACAGATTTTTTATTTTATTATAGGTTCCCTTCACTCTTTTAAAAATAATCATATTCAATATGCGAGTATGTTCCTACCAAAAATTCTAACATTAGATCGTCATATTTTGAGAGTCTAATATTTTCAACTGAATCCAACCTGGATTAACTAAATTGACTTACTATTATTTCCTCTAATCAGGTCATATATATAATTATATTTTTCTTAGGTTAGTTGATTAGAATTTAACACTAGTACAATTTAAGTGTAGACGACTCTCTGGTTCCTAACCTGCTATCTTGTTTTTTAATGAGTGGAAAAATTCTTCTAGCCGTCATGAATGGATGTACTCTCACAAGTAGACAATGTGAATATGGGACCATATAAATTTTCCAAATTGAAATTACTAAATTATTTTCACGTGTTGTTTACTTATTCTGTGGAGGAAGAAGGTTCAAGGTAATGACGAATGCAATAAACTTGGTAAAAAAAATACTGCAGCACAAATTTGACTCAAACTCCACGGGATGCACATGCCACTTTATATATATATATATATATATCAGGAGGGATCCGTTACTCAGCTTAATAACTTGATATCGGCATTATATTTCTTAATCCAACCATTGAATTCAAAGATCTCATTGAGTATATCAACTCTATAAATTTTTATAAAAATCCAAAAAATGTAGTTATGTGTTCAGACTATTGAAATTCAACGGTTTTTTAAAAGTTTGCCGCACGTTCAATTGAAATTATTAGAAAAAGTATCAAACGATTTTGATTTAAATTTGTGGAGTCTACTCAATGAGATCTTTGAATTCAACGGTTGGATTGAAGTAACATAATGCCAATATCGAGTTATTAAGCAGAGTAAGTCAATGGAGAATCACTTCTGAAAATTTGTGAAGTTGATCTACTCAATGAGATCTTTGAATTCAACGGTTGAATTGAAGAAATATAATGCGGATATCAAGTTATTAAGCGGAGTAACTTTAAGGAGACTTACTCCTGGAGTCAACGGATCCCTCCTCATATATATATATATATATATAAAAGGTACATATATAATCAAATGATGGGTTGTTTTTCCTTTATGTCCATTTTTGCTTGGCCTCTTAGCCCCCACACCACACTTGTATAATTCATTAATTTGATTCAACTACTCTTTGCACTGTATTAATCTAACTATTTACTACCAAAAAAAAAACACGGAATTAAATGAATCATATGTTTTGTTAAGATTTAGACCAAAAAACAATTCATATCGGTTGATTTTGTGGTATTGATTTGGGAATTAAAAATGTGCTCATCTTTAAGATTTCATGTTCGATTCTCTCTAGTGCCAATTTAGGTGGGCTAATTTAGCTTCTTAAAAAAAAAATTGACTCAAGCTCGACACTTTTGAATTTCTAGTACCAGAGGCAGTAAACCTTTTGAGAATAGTTCAAAATGTCATGTATAGCAATGTCGTGTCGCCTAGGTGTATGAATTAATTTTTCAAAGATTGAATTTTACTATACATAATGGTTTAACGGCACAACTTGTTGTCTGTCTACTTTTATTGATATATAATTATTTTAGTAAAACATAGGATATAATAAATATTAAATACTTCATTTACTAGTATTTCTTTCTTCCTTAAAAAAAATTGGGATAAAAGTTTATAATTCAGTTTAGACTTTAGATATAAGTAAAATTTGATCAATTGAACATAAAAATTACAGGAAACTTATAAAATTTAATGTAAAATAAAAAAAATTGGCATGTTTTCTTTTTATGTTATGAGTAAAAGACACTCTGTTGCACTAGTTATTTTAGCTATAATATATTGTACTACTTATTATATAAGTAGATATTATTTATTAGACAACAAAACACTTCTATGAGTATCATAATCATTTGAAATTACTTACAACTCTTTGTAATAGAATTATATGATGAACCATTATATCATGTAAACACGCTAACAGAGCCTGAAAATCATCCTTGAATATATACTAGTATTTTGTTTTTTCCGGTACAAACCTTGAATAGCTTTATATTTTCAACTCATTCAACGAAATCCTATATTCAAGAATATTATTAATCTTTCGTAAATCATCATCAATAAATAAATTTTTGTAAACCAGAGATATCTTAAGTATTTACTATCGACCAGAGACCGAACCCAGAATCAAATAATTAAGAGACTTCTATATTTATCACTTGTGTCACACTATCTTGTTTGTAGTATATTTTTTCTTTTACTGTCATGACTTGCTAAATGTATAGCAAGAAACAAAAAGACCTTATCCTTTCCTTTCTAATCTCTCATGAGTCTATTCACAGAAAAGAAAAAGAAATAATGCATTATAAGGTGTGAATAAAAAGGATATGAGGGTGTCAATTAAAGTTGGGACAAATTGTTGTGTAGTATAAAAACAGCTCGGACACATTAAATATATGACTTTCTCAGTCAACAACAATAGATAAACAGGTTGATGAAATATAAATTGCACTCTACTACTATTGGTCCGCGTGTATTTCCGTAGCTAAAGTACTAGTGATCCATTGAACCGACTAGTTAGTTGTCCTCTTAATTAAATTAATGACCATTCTCATTTTTACAAATGAGATGTAGTAACAACTTACTACTTGATACCACTTCGATTAAAGCATCCGAAAATAAATATGTAATTCATATTGAACCACTTAAAGATGAGTTCAGATTTATTCAGACTTGTGTGTTCTGTTATGATGCTTGCAGAGTTTTATAGATCAATGTTTTTGCAATTATGGTTTCTGATCTTTACCTTGATTAGAGTCGACCAGACGGTGGTGCACAGTTTGTAATTCCGAGCAGTCCAAACGTACCCGGAGGGGGGTTGTGTACCTGCAGGCACTCCGACGCTCAAGTCAGTTGAGTAAGGAGTAGGTTTTCAATATAGAATGTTACGTACCTTTGTGAAGTTGTGGAAAGGTCTATATATAGCCCCAGCGCTTGGCCAAGGCCGTTGATGGGCAGTTAATGTCTATCAATGGCTGTCGGAAAACGGCTGAGGAGCCGTGATGAGCATTGAATGCTCATCATTCCGATGTTGGGCGTTACGAATCTCAGGGGAGACGTACGCTGCTCAACGGTTAAGCAAGACTGGACTTACGTTTTGGGCCTTGCTCGACGGCCCAGTAGAGGAGGTCCTCAACGCGTTGGGCATTTAGGCCCAGTCCAGACGTATGAGCATGCTCTTTTTCGAATTTTGGTTGCTACTTTAGCATCTGCGGGCAGTGTGTTCGACTTCAGGAAATTGTATACCGGGGCCATCCAACTTTGATCGTCAATAGCGCAAATGTGCATGACTTCTACCGCTTTTTCGATGCTCGGTTTTGTCAACGTTTCCTGAATAAAGGATTGATTGCCTGCTTTCTTGCACCTCGTGCTCGCAAGTTTAGAAAGGACATCTGCTCGTGCATTATGTTCTCGAGGAACATGTTTCACCTCTGTTTCCTTAAACTTTGCGAGTTTTGTTTTGATGAGGTTCAGATATTCGAGGAGTCGTTCCTCTTTTGTTTGATATTCTCCTGATACTTGAGATGCTACCAGCTGCGAATCTGTGAATATTTTAATTTCCTCGGCTCCCATGTCCTCGGCTAATCTTAACCCTGCTAGGAAAGCTTCGTATTCGGCTTGGTTGTTCGTCGTTGGGAACGAAAGTCCGAGGGACACTTCTATTAGGACTCCGTCTCCGTTTTCAAGTATGATGCCCGCCCCGCTTCCTTGTGAATTCGAGGATCCATCGACGAAGATGGTCCAGTTATTCTTTTCGGAAGTCGTCGACGTTGTCATTTCGGCGATGAAATCGGCAAGTACTTGGGCTTTCAAAGTCTTTCTACTTTCGAAGCTTATGTCGAATTCCGCAAGCTCCAACGACCATTTTAACATTCTACCGACCATATCTGGTCGTGCTAGTAATTGCTTTACAGGTTGATCTGTTCGGATGACGATGGAATGGGCGAGGAAATAGTATCGAAGTTTCCTTGCGGCCATTATCACTGCTAGAGCGATTTTCTCTATTTGCAAGTATCGGACTTCTGGTCCTTGTAGTGCTCTGCTTACAAAGTAAACAGGCTTTTGCCCTTGCTCGGTTTCTCTTATGAGAACGAAGCTTATGGCCTCTGATGCTACGGCAAGGTAGAGATAGAGTTTTTCGCCCTCGACTGGTCGTGTTAATACTGGTGGTTCGGACAATGCTTGTTTGAGGTGTTGTAATGCTCCTTCGCACTCTTCAGTCCATTCAAAAGTTGTTTCTTTTCTGAGGAGTTTGAAGAGGGACAGAGCATGTTGAGCGGATTTGGCGACAAACCTTGCCATCGAGGTCAACATGTCGTTCAATGTTTGGATGGACTTCTTCGATTTTGGAGTTGGATAATCGAAGAAAGCCCTGCATTTGTCGGGATTGACTTCTATTCCTCGCTCTGTTAGATAGAAACCGAGGAACTTTCCAGCCTTTACCCCAAACGTGCATTTTTCTGGGTTGAACCTCATGTTAAATTTTCTCGCTTGGTCGAACACCCTTTTCAAATGGAGGGTATGATCGATTTCCTCTTCAGATTTAACGATCATGTCGTCCATGTAGACTTCGAGCATGTCTCCAATTTCATTGTGGAATACTTTGTTCATCATCCTTTGGTAAGTGGCACCTGCATTTTTGAGCCCGAAAGGCATTACATTATAATAATAATTACCAGTTTCGGTCATGAAAGCTGTTTTCTTTTTATCTATTTCAGCCATTTTTATTTGATTATAACCGGAATATGCGTCCATAAATGATAGTAATTTAAACCCGGAGGAATTATCTACTAATTTATCTATGTTCGGAAAAGGATAAGCATCTTTAGGGCAAACCCTATTAAGATCGGTATAATCAACACACATACGCCACTTTCGATTAGATTTTTTAACAAGTACAACATTAGAAAGTCAGGTTGTGTACTGGGCTTCAACAATGAAATTGGCCTCTAGGAGGTCTTTTACAGCTTTTCGAGCAGCCTCCGCTTTTTCGGGAGACTGCTTCCTACCACGCTGAACTACAGCACTAGCCCTAGGATCTATGGTCAACTGATGACAAGCGACCTCGGGGTCTATTCCGGGCATTTCAGCTGCACTCCAAGCAAACAGTTCATCATTCTCCCTTAAGCAAGCTTTCAACTGCCTTTTCACCAAGTCGGGGAGATCAACTCCAATCTTCACGCCCTTTGTTGGATCCTCGCCAAGGGGAACTAGTTCGAACTCTCCATCGGGGATGGGGCGAAAGTTTTCCTTGATCAAAAGGTCATCGTTGATTGCCTTCTTTTCTTGTTTGCGCTCCTTCTTAGAATTTCGAGCATCTAGTTCAACCGCATCCTCAGTACTGATTAAGTTTACGTCGGGCAGCTTTGTTTCTTCTTTCTTCTTCTTCGGCGTAACCACAGAGTTGAGGTTCTTGGACGCAGCTTCAAAGCATCGCCGAGCAGCTTCTATCTCCCCGTTGATTGTGGCGACCTGTCCATCCTTAGTGTAATACTTTAGCTTCAAATGGATGGTCGAGGACACTGCAAACAGTTCAGCTAAAGTTGGTCGCCCAATGATGCAGTTGTATAGAGATGGGCAGTCGACGACCAGGAACTTGACCTTCACAGACTTCATGGCCTTGTTTTCGCCGAAGGTGACGATCAGGTCCCAAGGCTTTGTTGTTGATCTGTTGAACCCTTGAAGGTCGGATCCAACATAAGGGACCAAATTCTCCTCGGTAAGTTGTAGCACTTTGAAGAGTCCTGAGTACATAATGTCATAGGAGCTTCCTTGATCGACGAGGATTCTTCTCACGTCGAAATTGGTCATTTTTGCTCTGACGAGCAAAGGGATTTGAAAGTTTGGCGATCCCCCGGGAACCTCTTCCCTATAGAATGCCAGGGAACAGAGCTTTCTTTCATCTCTGTTATTTTTATCTCCCCGACTGTGGATGCTTTTTCTAACTCATCGAATTTCCTCTTGATGGATCCGATGGTTACGGGATTAAATCCTCCTCCGAAGATAACTAGGGCTTCGGGGAAATTTTCCCAACTCCCGTCGAGGTGTGCAGCAAGATAATCAAGAGCCTCTTTCTCCTCGTTGAGTGGCAAAGGGAGGAAATCTTCAGGTCTTGATATGGCGAGGGCTACTCCACCGATGAGTTTATTTTCCTCCTCGACGGGTTGTTCAGGGCTTGCTGGATCGACTGCTAGCTGATTTTGTCGAGGAGCTTTGTTGGCAGTCCTTGGCTGCCCATCTATGTACTGCCGTGCATATCCTTTCTGAATGAGGATTTCAATGGCATCCTTTAGATGCACGCAGTCATCAGTCACATGCCCGTAACTTTTGTGGAAGCGACATAATTTCTTCTTGTCCACGTTTGGTTTTGCGGGCAACTGTTTTGGGAACCTGATTTCCGCGCTTTTGAACTCAGCGCTCGATATCTCGGATAAGATCCTGTCCCGAGGAGCATTCAAGGGAGTGTGGTAGGTGAACTGACTTTTTGGTGGTTTAGCCTCTCTGACCTTTCCACCCTCCCTTTTCTTTTCATCTCCTCGGCGTTTTTCTTTCTGCGAGGAAGGTCCACCGACCTCGAAAGTTCTTGGCCTTCTGACCTCGGAGGCCTTTTGCTTATCCTCCCATTTGATGTATCGTTGGGCCAATTCGAATAATGCGTCGAGGGTTTGTACTTCGACGATCCCAACACAATCTCTTGTGACATCGTCAATAAGTATATTCAACTGTTGGACAATCTAGGAGAAGGATTTGAGACTGAGAAGGTAGAGTTGAAGAAGAAGAGAAGAAGGTTAGTGAAAGCATATAAAGTTGAAGGCTCAAAGAGTGATGATGAACCTCTCAGCGTCAGACGAAGGAAGCTTATCAAGGAGTCTGAGGAAAAGATTAATGAAAGTCCAGATCATAACAGATCAAGTAATGTATCTAAACCTGTTGATGCTACTACTCGAGACATTCAGTTAACCTCATCATCAAACCAACTCACTCCAACTCAAAACCAAGCAAGTTCTGAAGATAATCTCACCTTGACACAACATATATCAGAACATGTCAAAACAAATCTCCCTGAACCAGTCTTTATCAACCTTTCTTCATCATCATCTTCGTCTGATTACAACCCTAATGAGTTAGATGAAATCCTAGCTAGCCTTGAACATCTAAAAGCTAAGACCAAGTCATCTATAACTCAAACGCTTTCAGACTTTCACCCACTCAAACACCAAACTCCATCTGAACTCTAATTCTCTGAACATGGTGTTTCAGAAGAAAACTTGAACCACCCTTCATCAAACCATGTTGAGGCTATGATCAATGAACTTCTTTTAGAAGATTTTCATCTCAAAGGCTTTGTCCAAACCAATCCCAGTCCTCAACTCCTCAACACACCATTAACCAATGAACCTTACCCTACAAACTCAATTAATTCTGGTGTCTTGAGCAATTGCAATGACTTGTTTAAACAAATACTTGGTCTTTATGAACTAAGGCAAACAAATATGCCTTCATCTGAATATGCTTCTCAATGGATAAGTCTGACAGAGGAACTGGTGAAAGAAATGCACAATCTTCAGAAGGCAGCTGTGGAAGAATAGAAGAAGTTTGACAAAGGGAAAGCTATCAATGCTGAGAAGGACATTCAGAATCAAATGGACACAGAGAGGAATCATCCTGAATCCTCTGCTGCAAGAGAAAATGTGGACGATCTGAATGTTCCTCTTCAAGACAGTATGAGGGGTGATCAAGCAAATCAACAGCATCTGAGGAACCCTGTCTATGAGAATGACATCAGAAGGATTAAAGCAAAAGTAGACAAGTTTGTGGGATTGATGGAAGATGTAAATGCCAATCAGAAAAACATCATGACAACCCTAGCATCTTTCTGTAGTCAACCCCAACCTTAGGACTTATTTGATTGCTTTTATGACTTCATGGTTGATAATTTGCAAAGCACCCTGATTAGGTTAAACTTTTGTCTAGGTTAAAATTCTGATTGTTAATCTGACAAACCTATTCACTATATTTATCTGAATATGCAAGTTGTTAATTCTGTTTGGTATGTCGTTTGTTTGTTTTAACTCTTTAATTGATTTCTATCTTGCAAAATGATCTTTCAAACTCTTGAGTTTCATTCATTTTTCAATAAGTACAATATGTGGATGTTCTTAAAGTATCAAATTACATAACAAGAGAAGGCATAAAAATAAGAAATCAAATTAAACAAGCCAAAGTAATGAATTTTATTTCATTAAGAACATAAGTTCTGTATTACAGACTAAAATTTCTAAGAACTATCTTCTGGATGCTCTAAAAGGTTATGTTTGTGGTTACAAGCCTACATGACCTTTGAAGAGGGGAAAGGTTGAGGTTTTGGCTGAAGCCATCCAACCAGTGGTCTTTCTAGAAGAAACCAACTCTGTTGCATCAGTTTGGTTTTCCTCAGGAGAAGACTCTAGCCCCTCTAGAGCCTTGGACATCAGTTTGATTTTCTTCAGGAAGATATGTCTTCAGAACTTAAAACAGTCAGAGTCCAAAGATTTCTCTTCAGACTCTGAACTGAGTTCTTCTGTAAAGGACACTGACTTTGTTTCCATTGGTTTCTTCTTATGTTTTCTCCTGTCTTGACTGACTCTCGTTGAAACTACTTTCTTCTTCTCTGAGCGTTTCATTTTTTCTCTCAAGAGATCTATCAATAACCTAAGATTATTCTGTGTGAGTAAAATGACTAGGTATCTCTCTCCTTTTATAAGCATAATTCAATGGCCGAGTATTAAATGTGTTCAACCACTCCTGATTTGACGGCATTGAAAGTTGAATTTCTATTAATTGCTTATATTACCTTTTTGATAATGACAAAAGGGGGAGAAAGAATATTGGTAAATCAATTGTTGGAAGAAGCGAAATTACTTGGCTTTTTAGGGCCTTGTAGTGCTTTAGAGAGAGAACGTAGGAGAGTGGTCAAAATAGTAGCATGAGGTACATGCTTTGTTATGACAATCTGATCTTTGAGGATTTCAAAATATTGTACTAAAGAGCTCTGAACTGTTTTCAATTTTTTGTTCAGACTCTGAGCTATTTTCTTCGAAAAGATTTTTTTTAAAGCTCTGAACTGTTTGAAAATATTTTGAACTCTGAAGCTGTTAATGATAACCATCAGAACCAAGTGTGTATGTAGAAGTCTTTAAGCGCCTCTGATCCTATTTTGTCATTCAATTTAAATATTGCTTCAATTTAAATATTGCTTCATCTTGCATCTGCATTAAGGGCTTAATTTTCAAGGAGAATGCATTTATTAATTGAAGTTCATTATTCATAGTTAGTTCTTGAGTAAGGGTGCAACTTTACTCAAAGATTATCACACTATGGAAAGAAGAAGCTTGCAAACCTTGTTCTTTACATAGTGAAATATGAATAATTTAAGTCATATAATAAAGTATTTCTGAAACTGATTAAAATTAACTATGGATACAAAATAGGGGGAGCTTACAAACCTAACCCTATGGGTTATCAGACTTAGGGGGAGCTTGCAAAACTCAGAAGCCTAATGTCAACATAGCTGATTTTTATCAACAACAATTGTATTTAATACTTGTGTTTGTCATCATCAAAAAGGGGAGATTGTTGGAACAAAATATGTGTTAATACACACCCTTAGGTTTTGATGATAACAAAGTATTAAATGGACAATTGATGGTACTAATGTTTAAATTAAGTGCAGGAGAATTCAACGTTTAATCAAGAGCACACTTAATTTAAACTCTGATGAAACCAATGGAAGTCTGAATATTTAGACTCTGAAAGAGTTCAGATGCTACAACGTGGTCAGAAGCTACAGGAGTTCAGAGGCTGTCTGCTAGTCATGAGTCATTCAGAGGATGAAGACGTTCAGAAGCTGAATTGCGAAGGACTATCAGAGGCCAGTCATTCAAAGACCAATCAGACTCCAAGTTATCAAAGGTTCATCAGAAGCAAAGGAATTCCCAGTCATCAGAGGGCTACATCAACTACAACTTATCAAGCCTGATGACTTGTTCTAAGGTCAACTAAATTGCAACGGTCACAAAGGATGTGATCCCTCCCTCTAGGAGCTAGTTGTACCTTATAACTGTACCATTGGACAGACAGCAAAGGTGAAGCTTCTCTGCAAAGGAAGACGTGGCTTTACTCAACGGATCTTCAAAGTCTACAGCTGTCCAATTTACAACGGGAATTTCTCCAACGTCTCAATGTCTTTCTCAACTCATATAAATATGCCAAAGAAAGAATTGATAACTAGCGCTCACCATTAGATAAAATCTCTCAGAAGAAAGTGAGAATTTGCATTGTAATAGATAATATCTCTCAAATGAAGTGAGCATAGAAACTAACTAGTGCCTCTGAAGTTATTATGTTTGTAATAAGTTTTAAGCTCATAAGTTAGTAGTAAGTCTTCTGCTTAGTGTAGAAGCAAGAAAGTCTTCTGCTTAGTGTAGAAGCACGTAAGTCTCAATCTTAGTGATTAGAGCAGTGAAGTCTTGAGCCTGAGTGCTTGAGCAAGGAAGCCTCTGATCTTGCGTGATCAGAGCAAGGAAGTCTCTCTGTCTTGTGTGACTTAGAGCAGGAAGTCTCAAGCTTGTGTGCTTGAGCAAGGAAGTCTTTGATCTTGTGTGATCAGAGCAAGGAAGTCTCTATGTCTTGTGTGACTAAGAGCAGGAAGTCTTGAGCTTGTGTGCTTGAACAACTATTGTAATCCTAGTGATTATAGTGAAACTCTCTTGGAAACAAGGGGACTGGAGTACTCTCAATTTGTGAGGGGAACCAGTATAAATTGTTGTGTGTTCTTATCTCTCTCACTCTCTCATTTACGCCTTCATCATTCATAACGCCATAAGTTAATTGTGTGAATAATCCGCTGTGCTTTAAAGACTCTGAAAAGATTTAATATCTTGAAAAGTTTTTAAATATCCAAAACACAATTCAACCCCCTTCTTGTGTTTTCTCCACGCACCTTCAATTGGTATCAGAGCTCCGGTTCTGTTGGTAAATCACTTAACCGTGAGACAGTCAAGATCCAAAGGAGAAAACCTCCATGGCTCAAAACATGGATGAGTGGAAGCAGAAGCTACATCAACAAGTTGTTGATCTTAGCAAGAAATTTGAAGATGAACTGAGCTTAAATGAAGATCTGAGCAACAATCAAAATCCTTCCACATCAGGGGCTAATCAAACTTCTAGTATTGATTCTACAGCTACTACTATTTGCCTCATTAGTGATGATAATGAAAGCATTCAGTGGGCAACAGTAAATGGCTTGTTAGATCAATATGAGGAGTTTAGGATGGAGGAAAATGAGAGCATTGAGAAAATGAACATAAGGTTTCAAGCTATAACAAGCAAGCTTGAAGAGCACACCAACAAACTCAGCAACAAAGAGCTTGCAAGCAAGTTGCTGAGGAGTTTGCCTCTGGATTGGAATGAAATTCCACATACTATAGAGGAAACTGAAGACATCAATTCAATGAGTCCTGAATCATTGATTGATTTACTCAGAGTCCATGAATTGGCTCTGAAGGATATGCAAGAGTTGAACCAAGAAGAAGCAGAAGCAGCAAGGAAAGCAAAGCAAAGCAAGCAATGGAGCATGAAGATCTTGTTGAAGAACCTGATGAAGAGTATCTTGAAAGGTTTTCAAGAAGAATTCAAAGATGGTACATCTTCAAGAAGAATGGAGGAAGACTAGCTAAAGGAATGACAACATGGGATGTACTAGACAACTTCTCTGAAGATGAGTCTGAAAGAGCTCAAGGAGTTGAAGAATCAAGTTCTGAAGATGGCTCAGACTCTGAAGACTCAAGTTCTGATGAAAAGTCAGAACCTGAGAGCAAAGAAAGTATCCAGAGATCAATGAATCAGGTATATTCTCGTCTTTCCAAAGCTAAATTGATCAAGCATATTAATAAGACCTTACTTAAACTCTCTAATAGTCAGTAGAAGTATAAAAAGCTTAAAGCAGACTATGAGAATTTAAGTAAGCAAGCAAATTACTCTGAAGGTCTTGAACAATAAGATTTTATCATGTATTTATTTTATCTTTAATCAAAATCACTGAACACTTGCACAACCTACACTCTCGTTTTCTAGACCATAGAAAAACCTTCATTCTCTCTGAAATTAGAAAATCCAAAACCCTAACTTCTGAAAAGGAAACTTCTACCTCATCAGCTTCTACTACAGCGTTTTTGTTTCCAAAGGATTTAGCAGTCAACATCATCAATTGCTCAGAGTTATTTAGCAGAGAAAAATCACTCGAAATGGAAGGGAAATCACTCAACTTGGTTATGGAACAACCAGTTGATTTTGAAGGTCCTAGATTAAATCATCACGACATTGAGAAGTTCTTCACTGACCAAAATGGAGGTGTTAGATACATGAAGTTATTAAATGGTCCAATCTACCCTACGCTGATAAAAGATTTCTGGATTAGGAGCAAGGTAGTAACGATGGAAGACTACAATAAAGAAGTGGCTATCTTAAGGAACTCAAAGCCTGAAAACAAGGACAAGACTCCAGCTGAATTATGCCTAAGAGAAGTCAAGGAAGCAGAAATTAGGTCGGTGGTGTGTGGATTTGAAGTAGTTCTGACCCAATCTAATTTGGCAAGTATTCCACAAATTCCCAATGAAGGAAAATTCAATGCCTTCAGCGCTGTTGAAGCCAAGAACACAGGGTGTCTAATTGATATGACAAAAATGTGTTATGAAGAAGGGAAAACTTGTGAGAGCAACAAAAGTGGTGATTTGAAGCCAACACAGAAACTGTTAGCTAGAATCTTGCTAATCTTCCAAAGGAGTGGAAGCTCTGATCAACTTTCTTGGGATCATAGATACTTTATCTATTATCTCACTAAAGGATATCAACTGAACTGGGCTAAGTATATCTTCAACCACTTGTGTAAGGCTGTTAATGCTATCCAAAGGCAAACCAAGCCCAATGTTCACATCACTTACCCAAGGATTCTAAGTGAAATTTTCTATCAGTGTGGTGTAATTGATGTGATCAAGGCTGCTGGGCAAGATAACCTGTTAAGGGAACTGAGAGCCTCTATCGTCTCGGTGCATACATTGTCCAACATGTATTTCCTACCAGGACAAATCTTGAAGCGTCCAGAACCTTTGGAACAACTACCTCACTCAGAATATTCAATGATGAAGAGATTTAACATTAACATACCTTCTGTTGCTCAAAGTATTGTTAACCAGTACATACAACTACTGTAAAGCCAAAGAGTACCTTTTGAGATTGAATCAGAGGAAGTGAAAGGGAAAAGAAAGAGATTGATAAGAACTAAGGTTATGTCTGAAAAGGGTGAAAGCAAAGGCAGAACAAAGACAAAAGTTGAGAAGACAGGTGTGGTGGTTTCAGAAGATGTGGAAGAGGATGATGAGCCTCTAAGGATTAAAAGAATCAAGATTTCTAAGGAGCTGAAGAAAAGGAAGGAGAATGTTGAGAGGTCTACCATTGATGACTCAAATGTTATATCTAAACCTGAAGGTCCTGTTGTATTAACTCAAGAGAGTCAGAACCCCCCAACCTCAAACAAACCATCAGAGTCACCTCTAGAATTCCTTGAACAACACTTAGCAGGTGAACTCCCTCCAAAATCTAAACCTCTACCATCTGATAATGTTCATAACTCTGACACTATTCCAGACTCTGAACAAAATCAGAATTTAACTTCAAACCAAGACCAAATCAATCCTGAAACCAATCCATCATCAAATAAAATGTCTGAACTCCGATCTGAAACAACCATACCCTTTGAACCTGAACATGCTCAACCACAACTTGAATCATATATCTCACCTGAACATGTTCATATACAACCTGAACCACAAACATCTCCTGAACAACAAACTCAACTTGACCATCAAACACAACCTGAACCTCAAGTTGAAGTTGAACAACAAACCAGCTCATTTACTAAAGTGATTGCAACTGATTCTCATGAGTCAGTGCACACTGAAGTACTCAAATCAAATGAGACCCCAAACCTACCAACCAAAGAACAAGTTGATGAAATGATCAAAGAACTAACAAATGCTCAATTAAACTCATTTGGTCAACCTGATCAAGATCTACAACAACATATAACCAGTCAACATTGTCAGTTTGCTGAGAAACCCCAAGAGGTTGGGATATCTACAGCATCTGACTGTGCTGTAACTCAAAAAGAACCTCAACCAAAATCAACCTGAATCCTCTTCTGTAAGAACAAGTGATGAGCAAAATCTAATGGAGAAGTTAGCATCACTTGAGAAAAATCTGAATGAACCTATTTTGGAAAATTTGGAAGCAAGTCAAGAGCATCTGAGAAATCCATTGTATGAGGCTGAGATTGAAGAAATTAAAGCAAAAATGGAAAAGTATGTGGGACTGATGGAGGTAGTTAATGCCAAACAGAAGGAAATCATGAGAACCCTAGCTTCTCTTTGTAGCCAACCCCAATTAACCCCTTAGGACTTCATGTTTGCTCAAATGTTATATGACCGATATTTTGTTAGGCACATTGATAGGGTTAAGTTCATAACCTTGTATGTTTCTTTAACTTCTTTGTGCTTATCTGAAATATTGGTTCATTTTGTGGTAATCCAAGTGTTTTTATCTTTAAACTGCTGATAACTGTTTTCCTTCATTCTTAAGTTTAAACACTTCAATTGGTTTTTCATTTTTTATTATTTCGTTTACAAACAGTTTTGTTTTAAAATCTTGTGTTCATTAAATTGTTTCTCAATTAATACAACATTTGGATATTCTTTAAAGATTCATATTGCATAACAAGAGAAGAAACATAATAAAGAAAATCAAATTAAACAAGCCAAAGAAATTAAAACTTTATTGAAAACTTGAGTAAATGTTACAAATATTCCAAAGATAATCAACTGGTATCCTTAGATGGTGGAGTTGGGTGACCCAACTTGGATGGCACCTCTCTTGGGGAATCTGACTCATCTGGATCAGATCTCTCTTCCTCAGGAGAAGACTCTAACCCATATGAGACTTGGACATCAGCTTGATTTTCTTCAGGAAAATCTGTATTCAAATACTCAAACCAATCAGAGTCCCATTCATCAGATAATGTTTCAGAATCTGACTTTTTAGACTCTGAACTGAATGGAACCTCAGGCTCTGGCTTTGTTTTTCTTAATTTTTCTTGCTTATGTTTTCTCATATCTTGACTATCTCTCTTTGAAACTGTTTTCTTCTTCTCTGAGCGTTTCATTTTTTCTCTCAACTGCTCTATCAATAACCTACGATTATTCTATGTGAATAAAATGACTATGCTTCTCTCCTTTTATAAGCTCATTTCACCGACAAGGTCTTAAATGCGTTCAACCACTTCTGTTTTGACGGTATTAGACGCTGTACTTGTTAATTAATTGCTTATACTACCCTTTTGATAATGACAAAAGGGGGAGAAAGAATATTAGTAAATCAATTGTTGGAAGAAGCGAAATTACTTTGCTTTTAGGGCTTTGTAGTGCTTTAGAGAGAGAACGTAGGAGAATGGTCAAAATAGTGGCATGAGGTACATACCTTGATATGACAATCTGATCTTGAGGATTTCAAAATATTGTGCTAAAGAGCTCTGAACTATTTTCAAAAAGTTTTGCTTTATGCTCTGAACTGTTTTTCAAGTTTTTGATTCAGGCTCTGAACTATTTTTGAAAAGGTTTTTTTTTTAAGCTCTGAACTGTTTGAAAAATATTTTGAACTCTGAAACTGTATTTCATGATAACCATCAGAACCAATTGTGTGTGTATACGTTTCTAGTGCCTCTGATCCTATTGTCATTTAATTTAAATATTTACTTCATCTTGCATCTTCATTAAGAGCATAATTTCAAGGAGAATACATTTATTAATTGAAGTTTATTATTCATAGATAGTTCTTGAGTAAGGGGGCAACTTTATTCAAAGATTATCACACTATGAAAAGAAGAAGCTTGCAAACCTTGTTCTTTATATAGTAAAATATGAATAATTTAAGTCATATAATAAAGTAATTATGAAACTGATTAAAATTAACTATGGATACAAAATAGGGGGAGCTTACAAACCTAACTCTATGGGATATCAGACTTAGGGGGAGCTTGCGAAACTCAGAAACCTAATGTCAACATAGTTGATTTTTATCAACAACAATTGTATTTAATACTTATGTTTGTCATCATCAAAAAGGGGGAGATTGTTGGAAAAAATTGTTTCTTAGAACACACCCTTGAGTTTTGATGATAACAAAGTATTAAATGGACAATTGATGTTACTAATGTTTAAATTAAGTGTGCAGGAGAATCCAACGTTATAACAAGAGCACACTTGATTTAGACTCTGATGAAACCTATGGAAGTCTGAATCATTACACTCTGAAAGAGTTCAGAAGCTACAACGTGGTCAGAAGCAAAACAAAGTTCAGAAGCTCAAAGAGGATCAGAATGTCTGCAAGAGTTCAGAAGCTCAGAGAAGTTCAGAAGCTCAAAGATGTTCAGATGCCTACAAGAGTTCAGAAGCTATCTGCTAGTCATGAGTTATTCAGAAGATGAAGACGTTCAGAAGCTGAAATACGAAGGACTATCAGAGGCCAATTATTCAAGACCAATCAGACTCCAAAATATCAAAGGTTCATCAGAAGCAAAGGAAATTCCCCTAGTCATCAGAAGGGCTACATCAACTACTCTTATCAAGCTTGATGATCTGATTAAGGACAACTAATTACAACGGTCACAAAGAATGTGATCCTACTCTCGCTAGGAGCTAGTTGTACCTTATTACTGTACTTTGGACAAACAGTAAAGGTGAAGCTTAACTGCAAAAGAAGATGTGGCTTTACTCAACGGATATTCAAAGACTACAGCTGTCCAACTTACAACGGGAATTTCTCCAACGTCTCAATATCTTTCTCAACTCGTATAAATATGCAAAAGAAAGAATTGATGACTAACGAACTTCATTAGAAAACATCTCTCAGAATAAAGTGAGAAAATGAATTGTAATAGAAAACATCTCTCAAATTAAGTGAGAATAGAAACTAGCTCAAGCCTCTGAAGTTATTATGTTGTAATAAGTTTAAGCTTAGAAGTTAGTATTACTCCTGCGTGAGTAATTTTGAAAAGTCTTCTGCTTAGTGTAGAAGCAAGGAAGTCTCTTGTCTTGTGTGACTTGAGCAAGGAAGTCTCATGCTTGTGTGCTTGAGCAAGGAAGTCTCATGTTTGTGTGCTTGAGCAAGGAAGTCTCTGATCTTGTGTGATTAGAGCAAGGAAGTCTCTCTGTCTTGTGTGACCTTGAGCAAGGAAGTCTTATGCTTGTGTGCTTGAGCATCTGAATTGTAATCTTAGTGATTATAGTGAACTCCCTTGGAAGCAAGGGGACTGGAGTACTCTCAATTTGTGAGGGGAACTAGTATAAATTGTTGTGTGTCTTTCTCTCTCTCACTCTCTCATTTACTCCTTCATCATTCACTTAGCATTAAGTTGATTGTGTGAATTATTCCGCTGTGCTAAAAGACTCTGATAGATTTAATTATCTAGAAAAGTTTTTAAATATCTAAAACACAATTCAACCCCCCCCCCCCCCCCCCCCCCCCCCCCCTCCCTCTTGTGTTTTCTCCACGCACCTTCAACAAGTAGGTTTTATAAGGGGATTGATTATTGATTATTAATAGTAGTTGAAATGTCCCTTAAGTTTATATAATAAAAAATTGCAAAATATTTAATATGTTGAAGCACTTTTTTTTGGTAAGGATATGTTGAAGCACTTGAACCTGCAATTTCTACTTATGTGTATGAATTTATTAATAAACTTTTAACAATAAAAAAAAAATTCCTACTATAAGGATGAGGATGAAACAGATAAATATTTGATAAAAAAAAGTTGTATTGAATCGAATAAAACGTCTATATTGTAACCCAAAAAAAAAGAATAAAACACCTATATCTTTTAGGAGGAAGAAGATGCGAGTTGGAAAAAAATAATCACTATTCACTACAAGAACCGATGGCACACATAAAAAAATGTTTTATCCTGGGTGACTTGATCAATTTGGTCGTCTTTCGACTCATAGTTTAATCCGAGAGCTCGAGGTTGCTCGTCCCACTTGACCCTTTGTCAATCTTCTATGTGTCGTCCACAATACTACCAACAACATTTATTTTATTTTGCTTAAATGCAGTTTTACTCCCTATTTTGACTATTTCGGAATTTTGTCTCTCCTATTTTAAAACTCGGAATTTTACCCCCCAGTTTCATAATTCATTGGATTTTGCCCCTATAATATTAGGCTCAAAGTTGCTTATGTGGCGGTGCTGATGTGGTATCATATTATCCACTTCACTAATTATTTATTATTAAATATTATCATATTTGCTTATTATTTATTTTTGAATGAAAACATTACTAAAAAAATTTGAAAAATGAAAAAAAAAATAGAAAAAAAACTAGAAAATACCAGAAAAAATTATGAAAAATGACAAAAAATAGCAATAAAAAAGGGATTAAAACAGTATATAAATTCTAAAGAATATCACTTAAGTATATGATAATGGATTAAAGTGGGTGCACAATCAGAACATGTCTCAACATTTACCTACTGACTATCAATTTTAAATAAAGTGGGTGCACAATCAGAACCTGTTTTAACCCCTTTTTATTTTGGTATTTTTTGTCATTTTTCACAATTTTTTTTCATTTTTCTGAATTTTTTTTTTGTATTTTTTTGTCATTTTTCCAAATCGTTTTTGTATTTTTTCATTCAAAAATAAATAATAAGCAAATATGATAATATTTAATAATAAACAATTATTGAGGTGGATAATAGGATACCACGTCAGCACCGCCACATAAGCAAATTTGAGCCTAATATTATAGGGGGTCAAAATCCAAAGAATTATGAAATTGAGGGTGTAAAATTCTGAGTTTCAAAATAGGGGGTAAAACTGCATTTAAGCCTTTTCTTTTGTCACAGAACAGAACTTTTAAAATTGAATTAGATGTGTTAGAGCATAGATGTTTAGCTACTGCATCTAGTAAGGATGAATGGCTATGGCACTACAGGCTAGGCCACTTGAATTTCAAAGATATGTGTGACTTGCAGAAGAAGCAACTAGTGTCTGGTTTGCCAGAATTTGAGATTCCAAGAGAAGTATGTGAAGAATGTGTACAGTCAAAGCAACACAGAAATAACTTTAGTAAGGATGTTAAGAGTAAAACCAAAGCTATTCTTGAGGTGGTGTATTCAGATGTGTGTGGTCATATACAAGTTGAATCCATTGGAGGAAACAAGTATTTTGTCACATTTATAGATGAGTTTAGCAGAAAACTATGGACTTACTTGATTAAGAAGAAAAGTGATGTGCTTGATGTGTTTATCAAATATAAGTCCATGGTTGAAAGACAAAGTGGTCACAAGTTGAAGACATTAAGAACATATGGTGGTGGTGAGTATGTGTCAAATGAATTTGATACATTGTGTGACAAAGAAGGGATTGTGCATGAAGTAGTACCACCATACACACCTCAACAAATTGGCACTGCAGAGAGAAAGAATAAAACCATTATGAACATGGTGAGAAGTATGTTAAATGGCAAGCATTTACCTAAAGAGTTGTGGGGTGAAGCTGTGTCCACTGCAACATACATTCTAAACAGATGTCCAACTAAGAAATTAGAAGGAACTACACCAGAGGAGTGATGGTCAGGAATCAAACCAAGCTTGAGCCATTTGAAAGTGTTCGGATCTCTTGTATATAGGCATGTACCAGATCAGTTGAGAAGAAAGTTGGATGACAAGTCAAGTCAGGTAATTTTGATTGGCTATCATTCAACTGGAGGTTACAAATTGCTTGATTCTGTGGCAAAGCAAATTGTAATCAGTAGAGATGTGGTAGTGGATGAGCTCAAGGAATGGGGTTGGAATGATAGTGTCAAGAAGAGCACACATAAAGTATGGTTTGAAGATTCAAGCAGTGAAATTGAAACTCAAACTATGACTCAAGCAAATAGACCACAAAGAACAAGAGATGTGCCAACAAGGTTACAAGATTGTGAAGTAACATCAGATAATCAAGTGAATGATGAAGGTGATATAGTGCACTATGCCTTCCTTGCTGATACTGAACCAGTTAGTGTGATTGAAGCATTGAATAATCCAAAATGGATAAATGCTATGACAGAAGAGCTAGATTCTATAGAGAAAAATGACACATGGTCCCTTGTTGACTTACCACATGGAAAGAAAGCAATTGATGTGAAATGGGTGTTCAAAGTGAAAGGGAACACACAAGGTGAAGTAACAAGGTATAAAACAAGACTGGTGGCTAGAGGGTTTCTTCATAAAGAAAGAATTGATTTTGATGAAGTGTTTGCACCAGTAGCTAGAATTGAAACAATAAGGTTAGTTGTTGGTTTAACAAATTCAAACAATTGGCCTATGTATCATATGGATGTGAAGTGTGCTTTTCTAAATGGTTCATTAACTGAAGAGGTGTATGTGACACAACCAGCAGGGTTTGAAGTTGATGGTCAGAAGGACAAAGTGTATAGATTTCATAAAGCATTATATGGGCTCAAGCAAGCTCCCAGAGCTTGGAATAAGAAAATTGATAGTTTCTTAAGTGACATAAAGTTTGTGATGTGCACTACTGAACATGGAGTATATGTGAGAAGATCAAGTAACAATAACTTGATAATTTTGTGCCTCTATGTAGATGATATACTAATCACTGGTGGAAATGAGAAAGAGAGAATTGAGTTCAAACTTGAGCTCATGAGAGAATTTGAAATGACAGACTTAAGTCACATTTCATATTTTCTAGGAATTGAATTTTACAAAAGTAGTAGATGATTGCTTATGCATCAGAGAAGATATGCAAGTGAAGTATCGAAGAGGTTTGAAATGGATAACTGCAAGTATGCAGTAACTACATCAGAACCTAGACTACAATTGTCAAAGAATAAAGAAGAGGCTGAAGTGGATCCAACACAGTACAGAAGACTCATTGGTTCACTAAGGTATTTGTGCAATACCAGGCATGATCTTGCATATAGTGTAGGCATTGTGAGTAGGTTTATGCAAAAGCCTAAACTCTCTCACCTAGCTGTAGTGAAGAGAATTTTGAGATATATCAAAGGTACTATGGACTATGGCATTTTGTTTTCAAGTACAGACAAGGGAAAGCAATGCAAATTGATTGCATACACTGATTAAAGTTGGTGTGGAGACATTGAAGATAGGAAATCAACTGCAGGTTATATGTTTCTCTTAGGTGGTGCACCTATAGCTTGGAGTTCAAAGAAAGAATCAGTGGTTGCTCTATCCTCATGTGAGGCTGAATACATTGTAGCTTCATTGTGTGCTTGTCAAGCCATATGGCTGGTAAATCTAATTGAAGAAATTATGGGAGAAGATCATGGTGTAGTGAAAATGAGGATAGACAACATCTCAGCAATAAATTTGGCTAAGAATCATGTGGAACATGGTAAAAGCAAACACATAGAAATGAGATTTCATTATCTTAGAGAACAAGTGAGCAATGGTATGATGCGTGTAGAACATTGCAAGATTGAAGAACAACTTCCTGATATCATGACCAAGGCAGTTCAAACTGAGGTATTCAAGAGAATAAGGAACATGATGGGTTTGAATCCATTGGCAACTATGAATTAGGTGGTGTGTTAGTTGATAATTCAAAGTTGTGTTCAGTTACTTGTAACAGAAGTTACTAGTTTAAGTGTTAGTTTCAATAGTTAGTTAGCATTGCCAGCTATTGGAACAAGTTAGTTAGTTGGTTAGAGAGGTTTTAGTGAGTTTGTTAGTGTGTGTTGTAGTTAGTTTAAGTGTAACTACCTATATTGCTTAAGTGTCGAGCAATAGTGTATATAAGCACATAGATGCTTCATTAGTAATTGTAATCTTTTCTCTTTGGCCCATTAGTGGAAGAATAAAACTCTCATTTTCTCTCTATCTTCTTCTTCAAGAAATCAAAATGTGTGTGTAAGTTCATTGTGGAACTTCTAGCTTTTATGCATTCTGCAAAAAGCCTTAATCAATGAAGTGTGATTGTGTTTGTGTGTGGATTAAGTTCCAACATTGTTCTCTCTTTTCATTTATCCACATGTCAATTATTTTGGAATAGAAAGAGTACTATATAATTTTAAGCACAATATATTGCATAAGTAAATTGTTTAATACTCTCTCTGTTCCAAATCTTTAATCATTTTATATTTTTAGTTTTGTCTTAAATCTTTTACTTTTTTAAGAAATTAATGCACAATTAATGATATTTTACCATTTGTATATTTACTAAAGTTAAAACATTAATTACTAATCGTTAGTTGGTTCAGTGGTGATTGACGCTGCACTTGATAGGGAGGACCGTGGTTCGATCCCCAGCAACTGCGATCGGGAGGGGGCTGAAACCGCTTGATGCCAGAACTGACTCCCGAACCAGATTAAACTGGTGGTAAATACAAAAAAAAATAAAACATTAATTAAATATACTTTCTCTTTCTTAATAAAGTAAGGGTAAAAATAACTTATCAATTTTTATCATTTCTTAATATCTGTGCAAAACTTTAAAAGAACTCATATTTTAAAACGGAAGGAGTATTAGTAGTTGAAATGTCCCTCGAGTAAAGTTCACACGGTAAAGAATTGCAAAATATTTGATAATATGTTTGAGCACTTGAATCCGCAATTATATGAATTTTGTCACTAAACTGTTAAGAATATAAAAAAAAAACCCTACTAGCTACAAGATGAAAATGAAGTAGATAAAAAGTTTGATAAAAATAATTGTATTAAATTGATTAGAACGTCCATGTCTTTTAGCATGAGGAAGAAAGGAAGAAGAAGCTGGTCCCGGTTGGAAAAAAAGGTCACAACTCACAACACAATGATATGATTTTTTTTGGGTTTTTGCATTGCGGAATTTGTTACAATATATTTTTATGATACCATTGATATGATACCACTAATATGGTTTTTTGTATTTTTATATTTGCGAAATTTGGGAATACTCTCATGTTTTGTTTTTCTTTCTCGTATATTATTCATAACAATATGATTATTTCACGTATATTATTCATAACAATGTGACTCCATATATAGAGTTATTTAAAAACAAATCGTATATTTAAAATAACAAACTAATCCTATAATCGTAAATCATAATATTATTTTATTTAAAATATAAATCTAAACTATATTTAAATCTAAAATCTTAAAAAAGATATTTAGGCATTATTCTCAACACACAAAAGGAGACACATAGTTGTAAATATTTCTTCTAGTTTCTATATACGAAAAACACAAAGTCTCCAAAAATTTAAATCGATCAGTTGGTATAAATGTTATATTATTTATTTATATAGGGTTCCATTTCAAATTCTAGACACTCCACTTATTTATAATTTTTAGTTTTTAAATAAAGTTAATTAAAAAATAATACTCCGTATTAGTTTTTTAATTAAATTTTTTTATTTCTCTCTTTTTTTGCTATTAAAGAATGATTTTTTTTCACAACTCCATTTTGCTAAAAAGTTCTACGACAAGAGAAATAATGAGAAATGCTATTATCTTCAAATAATTTTTTAAAAATGTTATTTTCAAATTATCCACCATAATCACTTCTGATTTTAACTATTGTTAAATTTTTCTCATTTTAAACTTGGGCACAAAAGGTAGTAAATAATGAATGAATCTTTGTGTCTCAAGAATTTTACCTATGTTCATTTACTATAATCATCAACAATGACTAATATCCATACTTCTGATAGTGTCTAGGCTACTTAATTAAAAAAATAAAATAAATGTTAAAATAAATTTTCTTTATAATAAGACTAAGACAAGAGGGAGTTTGTACCAAAAAAAAAAGGACAAGAGGGAGTAATAAATAGATAAAAATAGAAAAAATGAAATTAATAAAAATAGCAGTAAAGAAAGAAATAGACAGTTGTGTATTTTCTCTATATAACTCAACCTTACCTGACTACAACCTTCTCTGTCCCTCCCATCCTCACATTCCAACTTTGCATTTTGTTTCCAATTAACAACTAACTCTTCAAACAATCATTTAAGTACTCTCACAATTTCTCATTAACTCATTTTCAATACACAACAACAAAAACCCTTCCTTGTTTCTACTACCACCACTCTCTTCTTTTTTGTTTTGTTTTTTCTAATGGAAATTGAAACTCATTCAACCTTTGATCTTAAACCAAATCCAAACCCTTCTTCATTCTCATACGACATTCACCCTTCCGATTTCCGGACCTCCGACTACCCAAACCCGACATTTCATGATAATGATCCGCCAATTTCCTCAACTTTTAAGTTTTCTGAACCACGCGCTCTTCAAAGCGCGTTTTCTGTTTTCAACGCTGCTCTTCTTGTTCAAAAAGTTTACCGTGGTTACCGTACTCGTCGGAGGTTGGCTGATTCCGCCGTCGTCGCCGAAGAACTATGGTATGTCTAGTCTTGCATGCAACCTCTCTCTCTCTCACTTGACTTGAATATTTTATTTTATGAATGATTTGAATTTGAGAAAATTAAGTTGAAAATTAGGTGGCAAGCGATAGATTTTGTGAGGTTGAATCACAGCACAATTTCCTTCTTTAATTTGCCTGAAACTGCTGCATCTCGCTGGTCTCGGGTCAAACTCAACGCTTCCAAGGTTTTTCTCTCTCCAATTCTACTTTATTTCTTTATTCTTTAATAATTTTTTATTATTTTTTGCTGCATGTAGCTGCTTCTTCTTTTTTTTTTGTTTGCTTGATTTTGATTAAATTATATGGTGTGATGCATGCGGTAGATGTTTGAGTCCTTAATCATTTGATCAGATGTTTGATCTCTGGTCGATGCCTATTGTGAAGCACGGACACAGATACGGATACGGGCACAAAACGAACACTGTCAACACCGATGATAATTTGAAAAAATGACAGAGTTCAATATAATTATAAGTGTTGGTGTTGTGTCTAACACCGACATGTGTCCGGCCTGATCCGAGGAGTGTCGATGCGTATGAAAAATATTTTTGTGCGGGGATAAAAAAATATAAATATTTTTGGGTTGGATTCTAAAAGTCAACCATTTTTTTGTGGCACAGGTTGGTAAGGGATTATCCTTAGACGCCAAAGCACAGAAATTGGCTTTTCAGCATTGGATTGAAGCTGTGAGTATGATTGTTATAGTTTTTAATTTTAATGTTATGTTTATTTTATGTATGACCAATTATTAATTTTTTTTTATAGTTTTTTTAAGTTTAATTGGTCTTGACATGAAATGTAGATTGATCCACGCCACCGTTATGGACACAACTTGCATTATTACTATGAAGAATGGTGCAAAACTGATTCTGGTCAACCATTCTTTTATTGGTGAGATCAATTTTTTCCCTAAAGATTAATTGGTTGTGATTAATTTTGAGTAATAAGACAAAAAGATTATTGTCAATTTGATGTTGATTTTAGATTTTTATTTTTATTGCTAAGATCAATTTTTAACTAAAGGTTGAATTGAGTACTGTTCACAATTTTTTTTATTGCTTATTTTCTATTCATATTTTTATATTCATTTAATGGATATGCTTGTGCATATACAATTTGGAATTTCATATTGAAATGGATATGCTTTTGGATTTTAACTGTTTTTGGTATTGGTTTTTATACCACTGACTTATAAAGGTTCACATGAATTTTTCAAACTACTTTTGAAAAAAAAGAATGTCACATTCAAATGATGATGGAATTGGCATTATAAATTGTTTCCTTTCTCTTGATTATAGAAATGTTGAATTTTGTAACTGAACTTTTGTCTATCAATCTACAGGTTGGATTTGGGAAACGGGAAAACTCTTGATCTTGAACGGTGTTCTCGGTCAAAGCTACGAAAACAATGCATAAAGTATCTTGGACCTGTATGTGCATGCATTTGCTGATTTGGTTTACTACCTTTTTTGTTTTGTTAATTGAAGTTGACATTGACTATAATATTGACTTAGCTTATAATGCATTATTTCAAAAGTTATTGTTTGTTCTTGCTTTTCTAATTAGTTGGTATTTTCTTAATAATTTCGTAAATCAGCAAGAGAGAGAGTACTATGAATATATTGTCTCCGAGGGAAAACTTATCAACAACAAATCTGGAGATTTTCTTCATACAAAGAATGACTCTGAAAATGCCAAGTGGATATTTGTAATGAGCACCTCTAATAAACTTTATGCTGGCAAGGTAATTACAATCCAAGCTATGTCATTGTTTCTAGTTTTCGATTTTCTCATTCAATCCTGTCCTATTATTGATACATTGAAATAATCTCGCAGAAAAAGAAGGGATTATTCCATCATTCATCTTTCTTGGCTGGTGGAGCTACCTTAGCTGCTGGACGGCTCGAAGCTGACGATGGGATTCTGAAGGTATAATTAACTTCATACGGTTGCATCGTTGATGTTTTGTTTTGTATTTTTTAGGGGTTTATATGTTGTATTACATTGATAGACATATTTTTGGATTCCAATTTATGTGCAATGAAGAAAGTGTTTGATTTTGTGTGCCTTTGACTTTTCAGTCCATCTCTGCATATAGTGGACACTATCGACCAACAAACGAGACACTCGAGACCTTCTTATCATATCTCAAGGAAAATGGTGTTCATCTTGATGAAGTAGAGGTAATTGATTACCTTCAGAACATGTTTATGACTTGACTATAGTGTGTTATCATAGCTTTTGTCAAAATAATATTAATCAATGATTTCACATTGGCCAAACTTTTGATAACTAATTTGGAAACATGGTACTATAGTCACGTATATTTTGTATCTCAATGTGGTTGGCCTAGTTCAAGCATCCGGTCCAGCGTGCTAGGTCCTACCGTCGATGCTTTTGTTGGTCTTCGCTTTCTATATTTGCAGTTTTATCTGAAAAACCTCATACATTTGTTATTGAATATCGAATAACATCTTGTTTTTTTGTTTGATTTAGATACGCAAGCCAAATGATGACATTGATAATTATGAGGAGGGCAAACTTGGCGAGAGATCCTTAACATCTGAAATTTCTATCACTTCTAACATATCTGAGGAAACGGAGAATACTCCATCCGAAGATAAGGAAGACGATAAGGAAGACGCTTCACTACCTAAATTGGACGTTGGTAGTTACAAAAGAACACTATCAGGCGGTCTTCAGAGTCCAAGAGCGACTGAGGTGCCCAAGAATTCTATATTGCAAAGAATCAATTCAAAGAAAGGTTCAAAATCCTACCAATTGGGACATAGACTTTCGCGTAAATGGTCGACTGGAGCAGGACCGAGAATTGGATGTGTTAACGATTACCCTGTGGAGCTTAGACTACAAGCCTTGGAAATGCTTCACCTTTCTCCAAGACTTCCACCCTCTCCTTTGTCATACATGTTAATGGGCGGTCTTGTTTCACCGGTAGCTCCTCCAACTCCACCAACACCCAATACCGTGCGAATTTTCAATGATGAGAGTTTGGTTAATTGAACTGAACTACTACAGATCTTAGGATTATGCTTCCATCTCAGTTTAGTCATGCTTTAAATATGCTTCCATCTTAGTTTATGTTTTAAATTTTCTTTCTCAAATGCTGAGGACTTGGTGTTGTGTAATAAAAATAAAATCAAAATTAGTTTCTTTTTGTCAACCCACACCTGGTGTTTCTTTCTCCGATAATTGAAGATGTTTACTGTGGGATCTGACTCCTCTAAGGTGAGTAATTTACCTTAGAGTGTAAAGTGAGTAATTTTAGTTATTGATTAAAAAATCGATACACTGGTTCACCGTAATAACTTCATCTTTAGCCCCAATATTATCATTTGGTTCACCATCTTAAATATAAATAACTTCATCTTTAATCAATTTTAAGCCAAAATAATATTATAAAATTAATTCATCTCAAACTTAATCTTCACCCTGACCTGAGCACCAAACACACTTATAACCACTGAGTACCAAACACACTTATAAGTTATAACTACTTCCTTTTATGTTTCTCAAATTTCAGACGGCACAAGTAAAATAACTCATAATTATGTTATATTTGAGAGGTTCACCTCATCATCATAAAAAATACAGTAAGTAGTATTATTGAAAGCTACACTAAACACATCTGTAATGTCAGCTTATATGACATGTGTGATTTAATTAAGAGACAAATTCTAATATGGACAAGGGTTACAAATGGTCCATGATGGACAATGAATAACAAGCTTTAGATTAATCTTTAATCCACCATTATGCCATGAGCCCTCCACACATGATTTTTCCTTCAATGACTCAATTCTCTCTCTCCCGTCAGTCACTCGTCTCTCTCCTGACCCTACTTTTCTCTTTTCTTTTTTATTTTTATTACCAACGCTCTTATTTTATTTTTTAAAAAACCAAAACATTTTTCTCTCTAACATTTTTCTCCTTTTAAGACTTTGTTCTTTTTTAAGTGTCTTTTGAGTGCGTATTTATCATTTCTATTTAACTGTCGTTTTAATATTTTAAGAGTACGATTTGTCAATTATACTTTCTTCTGACCCCTTTTCTTATTACCAACACTTTTCTATTCTTTTTTTTTTTTAAAAAAAAAAACCATTTTTCTCTCTTATACTCCCTCTGTTCTTTTTTAATTGTCTTTTGACTGGGGACTCAACGTTTCTATTTAACTGTCGTTTTGGTACTTTAAGAGTACGATTGTCAATTATATTATTTATCAATTACTCTTATATTTTTCAATAGAACTAATTAATGTTTGGCTAGATTGGTCAAATTAATTTGTCCCTTAACTTATTTATAGACACCTTGACTAATTAACATTACAAATTGGTCCCTTAATTAATTAACGTTACAAATTGATCTCTTAAGTTTTATTATGTTTATCATAATATTGGTCTTTTCTGTTAGTTTTTCTCAAGCAACGTTAACTTTGCTTACTTGGCTACTGAAGTGGTCACGCAACATGCTGAAATGAGTTGTACGTTGCAAAGAAAAATCTGTCAATAACCATTTTCTAACGTTAAAGTTTTTTTTAGAAAAATTAACAAAAATGACCAATATGACTAAAAAAATTAAAGTTAATGGACCAATTTTTAATGTTAATTAGTTAAAAGACCAATATAAACTAATAAATAAGATAAAATGGCCAGTTTGTAATGTTAATTAGTCAATGTATCATTATTAAACTAATAAATAAATTAAGCGACCAATTGTCCAATTTAGCCTTAATGTTATATATTTGGAAAACTATATTTTTTTTAAGGGTTAAATATGTTTCTAGTCCATATAAATATATTAAATTTCATTTTTAATCCTTATAAATTTTTTTAACAAGTTTTAGCCCCTCAAATATTTTGTGTCATGATTTCTTATCCCTGATTTTCAGTCAACTCGTATATATCATTCAAAATTTAAATTATTTTTTTATGCGATCATGTGTAGTACATTATATGAATCTTTCTTGCAAAAGTTTAATTTTTTTAACAAAAGATAAATTAAATATGATTTTGGTGCATAACATATTAATTTTTTTTGGGTACATAACATATTAAATTCATTGAAAATAAAATGTGTGTGAAAAAAATAGGAATTTATTGGTGTAATAAATGAGGGTATAATAGGAAGAAAAAGTGCAAGAATATACTTTGCTAAATACATACTCCCTCCGTACCAAATTATAAGGAAAAAAATAAAAAACACACTTATTAAGAAAAAGTAAAATATGTTAATTTGAAATATGTTTTTGTGGATTTTCCTTGGAATAATGTGCATGGAAAGATGTAAAAATAATTTTTATTAGTTGTTGTTTATTGAAAAAAAGGGATAGAGAGAAAATTAAATGAAATTTGCATTTAATTTTATGAAAATAAGGAAAAAACATTCATAAAAATTGTTTTTTTCCTTATAATTTGGGACAAAAAATATGGAGTTTTTTCCTTTATAATTTGGGACGAATAGAGTATTTGTTATTAAATACACTTAAATAACCTATTTGTCACAAACGTAAAACTTAAAAGACATCTATATGCATTTTGCCTTTTTTTATACAAACTTATGTGACGTATTTAAGTTTTGAATTTATATATTTTTTAAAAAATTACTATAGGATAAAGGGTTAATAGATTACTTAAAATAGGGCTAAATAAATTTTTTATCTCTAAAAATATAAAGAATGTTAATTTTAGTACTCCATAAAAATAAAACGGGTATGTTTTCGTCTTCCAAAATTTCATGTTTTGTTTTTTTATCCTTGTGAATGTCCTTTGCATTTTTTAACCTAATCTACTACTAATTTGTCCTCATAATTTCATTCCGATGTCGACTTTTGTGTCATCAACGCTACAGATCTGGAGGCATGGACATTCCAGACACTTCAATATAGTCATATTTGTAGGCTTATGTAATTTGCCGTTTTATGCTATTAACATGGATGCTGTGAGTTTGTTTGCAAATTCATCCTTTTTGTTTTTAGCGAATTTGAATTTGTATTACATCGATGTACTCTATCAATTTGAATGAATGAATATCCATTATTTTTAGTCAAAAAATTTGTCCTCATAATTATAGAAAGTTTAGTCAATAAAAAAAACTACAGCAAAAATAAGATAAATACACATAAAAATAAGAACATGAAAACATACACAATTTTACCACCAAGTTTACTAATTTATCCTTACGTGCTTTAATAATACTCTAAATTTTCTACCTTCTATGTAATTTTTTTTTTTTTTTGAACAAACTAAAATGAGATATATATAAGTAGTAGCCTCCCTAGCACAAGGTATACTAAGAAAGACTACCAAAGTTTACAAAGGTGTACCAAGAGTCAAGTAAAGAGGAAAGAAAACCAAAATCAAGAAAATTGCTTTTCTGACCCCCCCCCCCATTTCTTCTATACCCCCCAAACTGACGTTTTTGCCCTTGGGGGGTACCAAAATTTTTGCCAGGATGTCTCGGTTCGTAGAAACCGAACTCATCTCTCGGTTTTTAAAACCGAGCTACTGCTATATATAGAACAACCAGCAGCCACTTCTTATTTTCTGCAAAACTTTTCAAATTCCCCTCCCCAAATCAAATCCTAATTGGTGCTCATTCAAGGCATGGATTCAACATCAAAGGTTGCTCTACAACATCAAACACTCATTAAAGCGTGAAATTAAGGTAATCACCGATTTAAATTTTGTTTAAATGTGGCTGTCATAGGTCTAGTTTCGTAGGGTATGTGTCAGGAAACGCTCGGTTTCTATTAACCGAAGTGGTTCGGTTTTTACGAACCGAGCTAGGCCTGCGTTTTGGAAAAAAACTGGCAGCTTCTGACTTGTTGATTTTTTTTATATAATTAGTTACTAATGACTTATAAATTGCAGTACAAATTGCTTATTAGTATTGTAGGTGTGTACTTAGTATTCTATTAGGATTGTAACAATTAAAGGTTGCTAATTAAATTATTTGCATTTGCTTGGTTTGTAGTCATGGAAGATCAACCGCCACAACCACTTGACATTGTTCCGGTTCCAGTTCAACTGCCACCAATATCAATTGACACCGGACATCATTTTGCGACTGCGGCTAAAGAAGGTTCCAAAGATGATTTGATCAAATGGGCTAAAAAGGTTGCACAAAAATTGAAGTTTACCATTATAGTTAGGAGATCGGACAACGGCGGGGATAAGAGTAGGAAGCCGTTTTTTGTGTTGGAGTGCGAACGAAACGGCAAGTACGTGCCACCTAAAAAGAAGTTGAAAGCCGATTCTACGGGAACTAGGAAGTGCGGATGTCCATTCCGACTTCGTGGTTATTATGCAAAAGAAACAAAGTTATGGCATATGACAGTGGTGAATGGCATACACAACCACGAGTTGGACATGGAGCTTGAGGGGCATCTTGTGGCGGGTCGGTTGAAGCCGGAAGAGACGCTATTGGTGAATGAAATGACCAAGAATTTGGTTCAACCAAGAAATATCCTCTCGACATTGAAAGAAAGAGATCCCGAGAACACGATGTCATCAAAGCAATGTTACAACGCCCGGTATAGGTATAAAGCTAAATTGAGGGCGTCCATGAGTGAAATGCAACACATGTTCAAACATCTGAGCGACAACAAATATTTTTTCAAGTATCGGTCGCATGTTGATGAAGGAGGTGAATATCTTCAAGATATTTTCTTTGCACATCCAAGATCCTTGAGCTTGTTCAACTCTTTTCCCACTGTATTGGTGATGGACCTGACGTACAAAACCAACAAGTACAACATGCCTTTATTTGAGATAGTCGGGTTCACTTCAACCGAGAGGACGTATAATGTTGGTTTTGCTTGGCTTACAAACGAGAAAGAAGATAATTTCATTTGGGCTCTACAACAATTGCGGTCACTTGTAAGGAATGAAGGTAGTTTGCCTAAGGTGATTTTGACCGACAGAGATACCGCATTGATGAATGATGTTGGTCAAGTATTTCCTACATCGGCTGCCATGGTTTGTCGGGTTCATGTTCAGAAAAATGTGGGGTCCAAGATAAAGGAGCTACTGAAAGTAAGAGAAGGAGAAGAGGTCGAGAAGGAAATTGTGTGGGCGAATTTGGAAAAAGCCTTCATGCATTTGTTATACTCGGATACAGTCGACGTGTATGGTGATCGCTTAATGGAGTTTAGGGAGCTATGTAAGAAGTGGCCAATATTGTTGCGCTATATTGAAGAAACCGTTTTGGACACGGACAAAGAGAAGGTTGTATGTGCTTGGGTAGACAAGCATATGCACATGGGCAACTATACCACAAATAGAGTTGAAAGTGCCCATGGTGTCTTGAAAAAATCCTTGGAGGACAGTTCTGGTGATTTGGTGAAGGGATGAGAAGCGATACATCACATGTTGGGACTTCAATTCACCGAAGTTCAAACTCAATTTGGTCAAAGTATGTCTGTAGAGGAACACAGATACCGAGATGTTAGACTGTACTCTTTGTTACCTTTCAAAGTCTCTAGAGCGGCATTGGATTACATCTACCAAGAGCAAAAAAGGGTCGACAATGTTGGTATGGATAGCAAAAAGTGTGGATGCTTGATGAGAGTTAATTATGGGTTGCCATGTGCATGTTTGATTGCTAAGAAGTTAAGGCACAACCAACCTATTAGACTCGATGAAGTATACATTCACTGGAAGAGGATGTGTTTCAATGTTGAAGAAGGCGGTGGAGACGTCCAGGAAGATTATTCGTGCACGGCAGAGTGGGAAGCAATTAAGGTTCGCATATCATAATTGTACATATTTGTTTGCGTAACGATATAATTATTTGTTTGCTTAATGACATATTTATATGAATATTTGTAGGAAAGGTTGAAAACATCGGATGAAGGTATGAAAAATGAAATCCGAAATCAACTCCGTCTAATTGCATATCCTGAATCTACCTCTCTCAAGCCTCCGGTTCAAGATGCCAAATCAAAAGGGGCTAAAAAGAAAAAGGCGGCGGTCCGTGGCAAAAAAAATACCACAACTATAGATAAGTCCCGGTGGGAGCATGTTAATGCATACTTTGCGGAAACACAATCATCTCAATCTAATCCGTCAAAGTCATCTGACTCGAATGCGTCATTATCACAAGCTTCATCGTCTACTATGTCCAAAGCTCCGGTAATTGGTAACTTCACTCCGACTCTATCTCAAATTGTTGAGCTTGACCACATGCCTAAGTGTATGCATCCTTTTATTGAAGATATAGTTGATGTGGAAGGTGACGGTTATTGTGGATTCCGCGCGATTGCATTGGCTACAAAAAACAATGAAGCGGATTTTGAGTTGGTACGGCTTAGCATGCAAAGGGAGATGACTTTGCATAAGAGTATGTATGTTAGCATGTTTGATGGTGAGGACTGTTGGAAATATATTTATGAGGCACTATTCCGAGCTCCGAGACAAAGAACCTCTCTTAGGAGGACAGTTGCACCACAAGATAAATGGTTCACATTCCCGGATATGGGAGATATAGTAGCTACTATCTTTGAGAGAGTAGTGGTGCAGCTCTCAAAACATGGAGTGGGAGCATGTGAAACATTTTTCCCATTGCGTGGCTATCCACCACCAAACCCGTCTTCAAAGGTTATTTGCCTTGGCGCATTACCTAATCACTTCGTTTTAGTGAAGTTAAAAGAAGGTTGTCCGATACCTAAAACAAATGCTCAGTGGAAGCGACATGCTGCTGAACACACTAAGGATTGGCAAACTTATTTTATGGATAGGCAAAAGGAGTTTGAGGAATTCATGAGCATCGAGAGAGGAGACGTTTCAACTGTTGGTGTTGGTAGTGAAGACAATCCAATGACAATTGATTGAACTTTGATGTAATCACATAGGGTAGCATATAATGAACTTTGATGAACTCATGTGATGTATTTTGATATGTAATGAACTTTGATGTATTTTGAAGTAATTAAAATAGTACTTTGATATAATGAAAATAGTATTTTGATTTAGTAAAACTGTTTGGTTTGAAATAATGATGTTATGATGTGTAAAAAACAGGTTCGGACCTCATTTGTATTGAGGTGGTAATGGTAAACAGAAGCAGACTCTTTTGGTGTTTTTCCTGGTGTGGTTCGGTTTTTAAAAACCGAGAATGCCTATAATTTCACGGTTTTTATTAACCACTGCCCCTCGGTTTTTACGAACCGAACTCTGCCTGTACGCAGGTAAATTGTATGGGGGGTACAAAAGAGATCAAGGGGGTAAAGAAAGATGCACTGTTAATATATAACTAAATCCATTTTTTTTAATAAAAATATTGAAATGTAACCGACAATTTTTGTGGTCGAAATTGCACCGACACTTTTTGTGGTCGAAATGTAACCGACAATTTTTGTGGATGTAATCAGACAACAAATTATATAAATATATGGATGCGTATTCAGATAAATCACAACTCAGTTTCAATTTATTTACTAGTTTTTTCAATTCTTAACTATGTCATCCTCACATGGTTCTGCAGTTCGCAATCCGGTATAAACATATCAGTTTTCTGTCCAGTTTCAGGGTAACAAAGAGTTGTTCACCCTTGCATTGGATACCAGTTTAACAACCGTTGAATCAATCAAAAATAGAATTGAAATCATGTATCATTATGCACAAGGCAAACAAATCAAAATTGCGAAACTTGGGTATGCAGAAATGTGGGTCGATCTGGCAGCTGACTGTTCAAGCAATTCATTTGAAGATGCACCAAAGAAATACGGGTGGAAACAATTGAAAGATGATCATGATGTGCGCTCCATGTTTAATCAAATTCTAATTGATCCAAAAGGGGGACGTTTGTATGCTATGTTACATTAACCTAATTTTATGTCTTTAATTTATGTTATGTCTTTAATTTCATTGTAACGTGTTTAATTTTCAATGTTCCGTGACAGTTGTTGAACTCTATGTTTTTAATTTATGAAATATCCAGTTTATTATGTTTTATTATTTGTATGGATTAATTGGAATTTTTTTATGATTCATTCTAATTGGAAGATTGTTCATGTTCATAAGTATTGTTTTCTGGCCTTTCTGGGCGAGTTCGGTTTTTAAAAACCGAGACAGAACTGGTATACTTCGGTTTTTAGAAACCGAGCCAGAACTGGTAAAAACCAGACGCTCCAGTTTCTGGTTCTGTTACCACCTCAATATATTTTGAGGTCCAAACCTGTTTTTTGCACAACATTCATTAAGTTTCATCCAACACAAAATACATTAAGTTTCATCCAACACAAAATTCATTAAGTTTCATTCAACACAAAATCAACAATTAATTGTAAAACATAAAATCCATAATACATAATATTCCAACATTAAAACGCAAAAGTACATATTAATTATTAAGTTCCAACAAATTCCAAAGTACATATTACAACGCCAAAATACATAAGTTCCAACATTAAAACATAATTAAAGACACTAAACTAGTAACAAATAACTATCCACGCCGTCCACCTCTTCTCCCCCGACTTATTCGTTTATACGTTAAACACGGGTTAAGCATGTTCAGAATCTTACGCAAAGTACCATGAACTGGAGTTCCTGGCTCAGCCTCACCAGCATCAAGTGCCCTCTCAACCTCATCCCTGACACTTCGGCATATACCCAATGGATTAGGGTCATGTCTTTGTTGAGACTCCTCGAGCAACACCTCCAATTCAGGTGGTCTTGGTTGATCCTCTGGAGCTTCTAATGGACACATTTTGGGATGCGACACTTTGTAAAACCACAAAACATATCCAGGTTCGCAGTCCCAAGCATTAACCACAGGTTGACCCCTCATGTTTTCATCAATCAACCGCATATCCATCTCTTCAGCCCACACACGATCAATCTCAAATATATTCATATTTGGCGTACTTACATCGGGGTCTCTTGGAATGCCCTGAACGTACTTAAATTGTCTCAGCACACATTCAGGCAAATGCTTAGCTTTCAAACTCCCACACCTTAACCATCCAGAAAACCAACATACATCAATCAAAGGGCGGATATGTCGGCGGTTATCATAAGGACTGAACACAACGTCCGACACTTGAATATTATCGATGCTCTGCCTATAGCCACGTGAATCCTTATGACCTTGTCCAGGAGCAAACTTCGCATTTAGTGGCATATTTTCAGTAAAATTTGTATCTAACTGCCACATGCTAAGTGTCGGAAAGTGTGTAATTATCCACCCCTGAAAGATTCACATACAAGCTTCATTATATGCAAACATACTTATGTAAAATATATCCATGTAAAAAATAAGTTCTACACATATAACATAATATATAATTGAAGGATCGTATATTTTTACCTCGAAAAATGACATGTAGCCAGCCAACTGGGACGCTTGAGCTTGAGATGCGAAGTCTAAATAATTTTGTAATTGAACAAGGGCAGCAGAACCCCAATTCCATTCATGGACACTCAACAAGTCCGCAAAGTACTGTATATACACAACGTCGAGGTAGTACGACGATTTGTTGCTGAATATGGTACAACCAACAACAAATAGCAAAAAAGCCCGTACGCATCTCTCCCTATACATCCTAACCTCGTGCATCGGCGCATTATTCGCGAAAGCAGTTTCAGCAGCATCTAAATAATCCATAAAAAGGCCCTGAACGTAGGAATGCGTCAAATATGGCCCTTTTAAGGCGGCAAACATATCAAGGGCATCGCCTTCGTCAATTCCAAGATATGTGCTAAGCATTTGAGCTCCGTCTGGTCTTGAAATCTTGACATGGTTAAGAAATTTCCCTTGGATAGAAATATGCAACAAACATTGGACATCGTCCAATGTGATGCCCATCTCACCTATTGGAAGGTGGAATGTACTTGTTTCCGGATGCCATCGCTTAGCAAAAGCCCATAGAAGCCCATAGTCAAGTACGTTAAAATTGGTCCTTACCAGCGGCTCCAACCCCGAAGCTATAATATATTGCCAAAACCAATCTTGTGTAGGTTTCTGGATTTTTATAACCTTATTGGCACTGGCAATGCAACGTAATGACCTGTGTAAAATCTGCAAATTCCAACAACGCAATACATTATTAAAATATGCACCTTAACGAAATTACAATATTGAACAAAGTTAAATCATTCATAAAATAATCGACATATTTCTTAGATTTTTACCGGGTCGTTATGTTGTGCATCCCAAATTGGATTTGCTCGATGCTTATGGTAATTCTTTAGCAACGACAAATCACTCGGTCCTCCTGGATAAGACCCTTCTTGTATATTTGGTTCCTCATCCTCATTATTAGGTTGTGGTTCTTCAACAGTTGGTTGCTCATCCTCTTGATAATCAACCGGTTCATTTAAATATTGACCGGCATCAAAGTCCTCATCATCACGCACCGGTCGACGTGCACGTGAACGAGAACCACCCGAACCACCCGCTTCGGCATCGTGTGTTCCTCGCACCGGCGGTCCTTGCTTACCGCGACGCCCTCTTTTCGGTGGAGGAGCATTTGCAGCAAGCTCTTTACGAGCAGACGAATGTGCTCTGCTCGCCCTTCCTTGTCTAGTTCGGCCAACATTGTCTTCCATATCTAAACATAGAAAAAAATTCAAAATCAATACAAACTTTTAATCTATGAAAAATTCAAACTTATAATTCAACCAAACATTTAATCCATAAACAAATGGAAACATAATTAATATGGAAAAAAGTAATTCATTTCACTCAGACATTTTGTCAAGCACTTGGAGTACAATATAGTAAACTCAACCTCATACTCACATTTAACTTTATATTCAACATGCATTCATGCTATTATCTAACCATACTAACAATTAACCAATAATCAACAAATCAAACAACATAATCACGTTTCAAACACAAACTCATAATTTGAAATTTATGGAGAGAGAACAAAATATGCATATAATTGAAAATGTTGAGGATGAACATATAGAATGATCAAAGATGTATGAAACTTACTTGATTAAGTATGATTTGAAGTTGGATGTTGATGTAGGATTGAAAGTGGCGTTTTGGAGAAGAAGAGAGGAACTTAGTGTTTTTTTAAAAAAATTTCGTAAATGAAAACAGAAGCTGCAGCTTCTGTGTGTATATAAGACTGGCTCGGTTAATATTAACCGAGGTATTCAAAGGGGGGTCTCGGTTAATATTAACCGAAGTCACCCTGGGGGGTGTCTCGGTTTCTACGAACCGAGAATGTCTGGCAAAATTTTATGAGGCACCAAGGGCAAAAACGTCTGTTTGGGGGTATAGAAGAAATGGGGGGTCAGAAAAGCAATTTTCCAAAATCAAATCATACAATAATCACGCAAGGCCCATACACAATAAATGACTAGACCACCAGTCATAGTAGTTGGAAACTAAAGTAGCACTCTTCGTCTTCAACCACCGGAAGGTAAACAACTTGATCTTGTTTTTATAATGCCTTCTGTATAATTTTTCTCTAATAAGAACAAACTACTGATAATAAATTACGCAAAAAGAACTAGTAATAATAATATAATAAAGTTTTTTTGTCAAAAAAAAAATAATAAAGTTAATTACTATAAAATTTACTAAATTATCATAAATATTCCTAATCAAATTTATAATTTAATGATCTTAATTGTCTTTTTGTTTCACTAAACATGCAAAAACATGATCCTAATTTGAATTTTTATCAACTGAGACAAGAATCTATACAACCAATATATCTACTACTCTAGTAAAAAAAATAAAAATTCTACTACTATTATTTATCATTGATACTTAAATAAAATTGAATAAATATTTGTCATTGACAATTACTCCGTATAAGTTTTTATAAAAATATGCACTAGGACATATTTATTTGTTTTTGAATAAATATCAACTACTATTGTTTTTGTAATTTATATTGGAGTCTATATTTCTACTCATATATTAATATGCGCAACTATTTATTTGTAATTTCTACGAGGACCTATAATTTTACTCATATTAATACGAGTGCTTTTTTTTTTTGTAATTTTATACAGGAGCCTGTATTAATACACTGGACTATATTTTTTTAATTTATACGAGGACCTATATTTTATTTATATATTAATACAATGACCTATCATTTGGTAATTTCGATATACACCAATATTTCTACTCATATGAGCCTGTTAATATATGAGCCAGTTTTGTCCTATGTAATTTATACTATAACCTTTATTTTTACTCATATATTGACATGCAGACCTATTTTAGTTTAAATTTCTACAAAAACCTATATTTCTACGCATTTATTAATATTGGAGCTTTTTATTTTATTAATTTATGGATAACTCATATTATACAATACTCTGTTTTTTGTAATTTATATTAAATCCTATATTTATGCTCATATATTAACACACACGGGTATCAATATTTTAATATTCTCAATTTTTTTTTTAATATGTGGACCTATATACTCATATTAATAGGATGATGACCTATTTTTGTTTTGTTAAATATATTTAATTAATAAATTATATATATTCAACAAAATACAACCAAATTAAAAATATTCAAACAAAAAGTCCTTTAACATGTTTTAGATTCTTAAAGTTTGCATAATTCATATTGTATACTGCCATTACGATGATTAATCTTCGTTGGAAAATTTGCGAGACACACTAAGTAAGTTTTTTCCTACCAACTGAATTTTTTTGTATACACATGAGTTATGACCACCTGCTTAAGGGGTGAAAGAACCTTATCACATATCAGTATAAACATATGAAGCCTATTTGGTTCACCGCGAGGGATTTAGGTAATATATATGTTTGTTTTTTTATTTCTTATAGGATTAATAGGTCTTTATCCTATCCAATATGAGCGATTTTTTATTTATCCCCTGTAAAATAAAAAAAATTCGATTTCCCCCTCTAAAGTCAAGATTTCATCGTTTTAGCCTCTGAGTGAACAACTTCGACTATGACTAGACGTATATGTGATGACATAGCAACCATACATGGCTTTTGTTTAATTATTTCTTTATTTATTTAGAGCCCGTTTGTTTTGGATTTTTTTGAAAATAGATTTTGTAGTGTTAGAAAATTTTGTATAAAAAAAATTTACAAATAATTTTTTTATAAAAGCTTCAAATGAAAATTTGGTTTGAATAGTTATTCTTAAAATATTATTTTAGGTATTTCATCAATTTATTGAAAAAAAATTTGGATATCAAAATTTCATAAAAATTATTTTTGAAATACAACTTTTTATAAAAATTGAGATTTTGACTATTTTTTGTTCTTCAATAATGTACGTCTATGTTATATGATGTCAAAATTAGTGTTTGAATTTAGAAAAAACAAATATAAAAAAACTTGTAATATTTTGAAAAACGATTTTAAAAAATCCATTTTCAAAAATACAAAGAAAAAATCTATTTTTTTAAAGCTGAAACAAACGCACCCTTAGTGTCATGTAGATTAAGGGGGGTGTATTGGATTGAGATTTCAATGGATTTTAAAAGACTTTTTTATGTTAAAAAATTCTATTGGTATTCAATCAAGACTTTTATAAAATCAAATCAAATCTTGTGGTATTCAATTAAGACAATTAAGATTTTTTTTTCAGGGCAATGAAATCCGCTGTTATTCGATTGAGATTTCTCATGACTTATAAAATGTCACTTGGTATTCAAAAATCAACGGATTTTGGTAGAGTCTTTCATGTAGTGGATTTCGTGAGACTTTTTAGTTAAAAATACACTTGAGAGACTCTTCCAACAATCTCACCAAAAACCTTGAGACTTTTTCAAACTCTCCAAGACTTTTTTCTTTTCAAAGTTCATCATCACTGTACCAGAATTTTTCTTCTTCTTTTCTTTCTTCACTTACTTATCAAATATGGTTTTTGCAAGTTTTCTTTTTGAACAAATTCTGCAACTTTTTTTCATATTGGATTCAACACTTTTGGTATTTCTTGTGTTATTCCGGTCATTGAAGTGAGTTATGCAGTTGGTTAACAATCAAAAATTACATTTTTTTTATATACGTGATTCACTTGCTCCATATGCTTTCTTTTCCAACATCGTACGTACTGAAAAAACACAGAACTTTACATCGTATTTTTTTTTGTTGTTTTGGATTCCCAAAAAAATATATTTTATTTATTTATTACTCTTAATAACTTTTTTATTAAAATTTATTGAGTCTTTTGAAATTTTCCTAATATATATTGAGTCTTTTGAAATTTTCCTAATATATAAAGTATTATGAAATCTTGATTGTTTCAAAAAAAAAAAATCTTTTTAAAAAAATCTCTCAAAATCCATTCAAATCATGTGTTAAAAATCTTGATTGTAAAAAGTCTTTTGAAAGAAATCTTTTAAAATCTCACAAAATCAATATAATCCCACAAAGTCTTTTAAAATCTTCAAGATTTTTTTTGTCAAAATAGTCTTTCAAAATCTCAATCGAATACATCCCCCTAAATTAATTACACTAGTGGCCAAACGGGCACGTTCCGTGCCCGTTTGTGTGATCCGTGTTTTTTGTTCTGCTAGTGTATATAAACTTAAACAATGATTTATTATAAATTTGATTTTTATTTAAACTAATTTGTGTATTTTCAGTTTCCCTCAAAATAAAAATTGTAATTTATGTGCATCAAAAATGAAAAGAAAATGTATAAGAACAAAAGTTGATTTTTCATTGTATTGCCATCAGACGAACTATCTTGTATTATTAACTGAAATATATGTTAGCATAATAAATGCGTACAGAGTATCCCGTGCCCGTCTGTCCGCATTTTCTATTATGCTAACGTATATAAAAAATTGTTCTCAATTTTCCATACATCTCCTTTATATGAATAATTGATTTTTGGAAAACAACAAACTGAGTCATATAGAGGCATTTGAATCCAATGTAAAAAACCCTTGAGTGAAAAAATGAGGACCAAAATTAACTCTATAGAAAGATTCGAAAGCATTAGTTGTAATGTATCTATTTGTGTCCGCCTTGTTATTTGTATTTTTTTTATTGCACTATGAGTCTTTTATATAATTTGGTTTGATTTGAATTATTTATATATTTTATTTTTAATTTTAAAGTAGTACTTTTGTATTAAACAAAAAAAGAAATTAAAAAGCTTTTACTTTGTTGGGTTTGAATAAAAGGTTCTACAATAATAACATTCACAAACATAAAACCCAAATAAAATTATATATGTATGATTATTGATTGTTTTTCAATGAAATACAAATAAAATTTTATTTCTTAATAATTGCCTTCTTTTCATGTGGTACGATATTAAATTAATTCACATAATAACATTCACAAATGTTAAATCCAAATAAAAATATATGTAGGATTATTGATTGTTTTTCATTGAATTTTATATTTGTTAGGCGAGTGATATCCATCAAAGTGATAAGTGAAAGAAAAAAAAAGAGAAATTGCTATAGTAAAATGAGAAATATCGACTCCCAATAAGAGGATAAAAAAATATGCTGAATAAAAACATTGCATTTTTTTTCATCAAATAGCTTAGTGGCTACAAAATTCATCTTAAAGGTGAATAAATAGAGTGTCCCGGTTCGAACCCGACACTTGCACATATAGTGCGAAGCTTAGTGGCCTGCACATACATTGCATTTTCTACTTGAACAAAAAATAAACTTTGTACTTATACAATCAAATTTTTGTTGTCAAGTAGTTTAGTGACTTAATTTACACATTTTAAATGCACCTTCCAAATAAGTCCCTTACAAATAAGTCCCTTGCAAGTTGTTAGCATTACCAAACCATTTTATTTCATAAAAAAGAAAAGAAAAACATTTACCAAACCAAAAAACAAACATTTTTTCAATAAAAGCACCTTCAAATAATTCATGCATGTCAATTGCTACATTGAAATCCCCTTACAGTTTCAATATTATTACACTACCATATTCAATGAATTGGTAACATTGTTCCTCTGCCTAATTTAGTTATGATTTGCCTGATATAATATATTTCTTTGGATCTTTGCCTTATCTCACTACCTGCTGGTTCAATGTTTGAGGTTAGACTCCAAGCCACTAATCGTTCCTACTCTAAAATTGCCATTTTCAGATGTAGCACAACTTCAACCCTATGTATTAACATCCTCTTTAACTATGTTGAATTTGTAGATTGTATTAACACCTGTTAATTTCAACAAAATTAAGAGTTAATTTCATACTTTAGATTATGCTAAAAACATTAAGTAGAAGTGTCGACAAAAGAAATTAAACATTACACCTGGAACAAATAATGATAATATAGTTCACCAACATATTTAGAAACTTTTAATAGGGTCGATCCTTTTGTTAAAGAGGCAAACAAAATTAATGCAAATTGAAGTATTGAAATACAAACTACAAATAAAGAGGAAAATAATGAAAATAAAAAAACAAAAATTAATATTTCAAATATTCATTTGACAAAGTGATTATTGGTGGAGAGATTAACTTACAGCATCTTGTTGTTATTGTAGCAAATTTGGTGCCCTATCTCTCTTCTCTAACTCGGTATCTGCCCGCCAATGTCTTTCAGAATTTGCCTTCTCTCACTATCTTTTTATTGGTTGCAGGTTCCTCCACCTTTATCCAATGATGATGTATCTATCTCTCTCACATACTCTACTCTTCCTTTGTCTCATATGTTCTGTTTACTTCACCATTTTGTTTATTTATTTACCCAATTCAAACTACAAAGTTATGGTAAACTTGTTATATTAGCTTTCACACAACAATGGAATTAAAACAATACGAAATAATAAGACAACAACAATGAAATTAAATGTGAAAATTCCTTTATATGAAGTACGAACAGAGGCATGGACACCCGCCAATACGAACATGACACGTCAACACCGATAATAATTTGAGAAGATGACATAATTAAGCGTAGATGTGTCCGACACAGGGCACAACTAATATGAGGAGTGTCTGTACTTCACAGGTTTCCTTTCAATAAAACAATTATGCAGCAAGTTAGAATAAGAGAAGGAAGAGCCGATAAGTAACATGTTCATCCATCAACCATCAATATTTTACTTTTCTTTACAAATTTTTGATCTGTCAAATAAATATTAACACTCACACACAATAATTAAATTCATGAAATAAAAAATCTAAGTACCTATTGATTAGTGAAGGATACTTTGTGACACAATGTTTTCGATTGAAAACATTGTTCAATCATTCTGGTATATTATTATTACACAATTAAATCAATAAATTCAATTTAACAAAGATATTTCAATGACTAATATAAAAGGATATTTGCACAGGCATATGTTTTGTATAGACTCATAATGATCTATTGACATTGCAAATAAAAAGCACAAAATTTACCTTCACAAAGACCCAATTTTTTCACCTAATCCATGTGATTTCATAGCCATAATATCATCGTGACATATTCTTCTCTTTTACCCTGGGATTGAAAACACAAAAAATTAAATGAATAAAATGCCATAAATACAGCAAATAATCAAATTGAGAGGAAACCATTATAGAAAAAAGAAAAGGAGAGAATATAGAAATAAATCAACAGAGAACCGAGAAGTTTTTCTTGGCGAAATCCAAAAATTCTAGTAGCGACTGTCGGCAGGCTTATTCACCGCTGATACAAAGAGAGTGAAGAAGAAACCAAAAAAACCAAAATGTTTGATTCTGTCGTATTGGGATTAGAAACAAATCTGACTGAAGAAAATCCTTGGAACTCCAAGAGTTTTGTTGAAACGAACAAACAAAGAAGTAGAAAAACAATTAATGTTTGTTGAATTGTCATGTTATACCTTAAAGGATTCCTCAAGTGTCACTTGAAAGTTGAATCACACCTGCAATCTACAAGCGGTTCATGGTCACTTCTCATATTTGAAAGTTGTTATAACAAAACATAAACAACAATGTATTCCAAAAAAAAAAAAAAAAAAACATAAACAACAATGAATGTTAAAAATCAATACAAACAAAAAGGCATATATTGGTTGCTGATTTGAATGAACTCAGTTCTTTATCGGTGGTTTTAAACCATATTTTGTGGTTATTTTTGAAAACATGAATTTGGATATGAATTTTGTTGAAGAGATATGCAGAAGATGTGTAAAGAACAATAAGATTAGTTAGTTTTGGAAGTTAAAGATAAGTAGTTGGTTTTGGAAGTTATTATAGAAAAAAAATTACTAAGGGTATTTTAGGATTTCTAAAAAAAGGCTACACCAAATTTTAACTCTTGCCTTTATTATTGTTATAGATTATCATTTTTTAAAAGAAAATTAAAAAACAGAAAATTAAAACAATTTATTCATTATTTTCATCACTACCACCGACAAATTCATCACAAAAAAAATCTCAAAAAGTAAATCAATCTCCAAATCTTTCTTTAAATTCATCTTCTTAATTAGAAGATCTCCAAAGTCTTCTGTAAATCCCCTACCCTCTTATTCTTCACGACAACAAACCAATATTCAGATCTGGGTTTTAATTTTAATTTGGGCATTTTTAGTTTTAGGATGAATTTTGGGATTATGTTGATCATTAATACTGATGATGAAGGTTTTTCATTAATTCTAGGTTGTTGGACTCTCTCTTCAATATGAGAGAACCAGAGAGAAAGAAAGCACGTAGGTGAGAACAAACTCATGCTTAGAAACTCATCTCAACAATACAGGTGAAGAGCAAAATTCATCTCTAGTCGACAATCAACAAAAACAAAAAGTGAAACCCATACATGGCTTTTGGTACGGATTGAATTTAATAAATAATTGAATTTATATTTGTCATTTTCAACTTTTATTTTTTTCATTTTTCTAGTGAAGAGTGAAAGTAATGGGGGAGAGAAAGTCTAAACAGAGAAGATGGAGGCTGACAAGATGTGACAAAGGAAAAGAAAATGAAAATACATTTTATTGAGTGTTTGAAGTGTATATTAATCTTTGTGCATTTGTTTCATCCAAAGGTTAAGATTGCAAATGAAATTGTAAAAATTAGTAGTCCATCATGGACCATTTGGTTTGCCCGTCCATGGAAGCATCAGCCGTAATTAAGAATTTCTTTTAATATCACATGACTTATAAACACACTTATAATCACTTGAAGTTGACGTTATATTTGAATATTCAAACTGAGTGTAGACTTTCCAGCAAGTAGACAGAGGATGAGAGGACAGAAAAGGACACTATTTATAAGATAGTGTTAATTTAATGGTCTCTGTCTGTATTTAAGTTTTGGTTGAAGACGTTTTTCTAAAAAAAATTAAGTAGTTTAGTCGTTACACTTAAAATGTAGAAAAATGAAAATGGAAAATTCGAGTCTCGACTGTTCAAATTTTTTTTTTTTTTATTAATAACTACTAACTAAGTTACACTTACTTGACAAATGAAAAATAAGATTTTTCATGCACTATATTTCACCTGGTTTGATTTTTATTTTTTTTACTCAAAAACAAAATATTCATTCATTCAAATTCATAGGGAACACATCAATCAAAATCGTTACAAGTTCAATTTCGCTAAAATCTAATAAGGATGAATCTGCGAAGAGGCTCACAACATCCGAGTTAATAACATAAAACGGACTAATGTCTATGACAAAGCCTACAATTGATTTGACAAAATTCAAATGTCTGGAATAGTCATGCATCCAGATCTGCAACGTTGACGGCACTAAAGTCATTGAATCTGCACTGAATTTGGATCGAAGCACACCTGCAAATCAAAACAAACAAACACCGTACTAATTGACGGGACAAAACCAAAACTCTGCACTAAGACGGGACAAAACCAAAACTCCGCACTAAGACGAGATTAAAATAACACCGGACGAAAAAAACCAAGAAGACTCGAACAAAACCTAAAAATATGTGGATATCACTTATTTGAATAAAAAAGAAATAAACAACAACAAGAGAGGTGATTTCGGATCAAAATTGATCCTATAAATAAATAAATTTCACCATAACTCACCTGATTTTATCGTGCACTATATCTCACCTGATTTTATCGTAAGATTTTTTGAATCAATAAAGAAAAATTTAATACCAACCTAATGTGGCATAAGTGGTAGATATTTGGATCTTGATTATTTGGTAATGAAAATGATTTTCAATAATTTAGATATTAATCGTTAGAGATTTTATAAAAAATAGAATTTACTTTGTGTTTGTTTATTATAATAAAAATCACTTTTTTAATAAATAATGTTTAGTTTGTTTGATATAACATGTAAAATTAATTTTTTTAATTATAAAATAATCTCAACCTTTTAACACTTGTGTTCTCTTTCTTCTAAAAAAATCTATTATTTGAGAAGTTACTTTTAGCAGCTTCTCATTTGAAATTGTTTTCTGATTATATTTATATTCTAGACTTTTTTTTAAAAATATGTAAAAAAAAAAATAGATACAATATTTTTAAAGTGAGTATTTTCGTCCAATAATTCAGAGTTCGACCACAAGATAAGTAAAATCTGACCAATAAATTATTCCATCCAAAAATCGAATTTAGATTCCCCAAACAATATCCATGTAGCTCATTAATCACTTGAGCTATCAATCTTTTATATTTTAAAAAGTATGTATTAGATTGAAATTTCAATGGTTTTTAAAAGATTCTTTTATGTTAAAAAATTTCATTGGTATTCAAGACTTTTATAAAATCAAATCTTGTGTTATTCAATTTAGATTTTTTTCCAGGGCAATGAAATTCGCTATTATTCGATTGAGATTTCTTAGAACTTGTAAAATGCCACTTGGTATTCAAAAATCAACAGATTTGAGTGGATTTCATGAGACTTTTTAGTTAAAAATACACTTGAGAGACTCTTCCAACAATATCACCAAAACCTTGACACTTTTTCAAACTCTCCAAGACTTTTTTGCTTTCAGAGTTCATTATCATTGTACCAGAATTTTTCTTCTTCCTTTCTTTCTTCACTTGCTTATCAAATATGATTTTTGCAAGTTTACTTTTTGAACAAATTCTGCAACTTTTTTGCTATTTCTTGTATTACTTAGGCCGTTGAATTGAGTTATGTGCAGTTGGTTTAACAATCAAAGATTACATTTTTTATATATATACAATCGGTAATCAGTGATTCACGTGCTCCATCTGCCTTTATTTCCAACATCGTACGTAACAAAAAAAAAAACACAGAACTTTTTATCATATTTTTTTTTGTTATTGTTTTGAATTCCCAAAAAAAAAAAATTATTTATTACTCTTATAATTTTTTTATTAAAATTTATTGAGTCTATTGAAAATTTCCTAATATATATTGAGTATTTTGAAATTTTCCTAATATATAAAGTATTATGAAATCTTGATTGTAAAAAGTATTTTTAAGAAAATCTCTCAAAATTCATTCAAATCATGTGTTAAAAATCTTGAATGTAAAAAGTCTTTTGAAAAAAATCTCTTAAAATCAATATAATCTCACGAAGTCATTTAAAATCTTCAAGACTTTTTTTGTCAAAATAATCTCATGAAATCTCAATTCAATACACCCCTCTAGACTAAATCTAAGTACATTAATTAGATAGTAGGTCGGCTTGATCTATTTTGACGCTTTATTTAGTTAATGTTAACCAGTTCTACCAGAGATTAATTAAGAATATCAAAACAACTAATATTTTATTGAAAATAGAGTTATTTACATTTTTAAAAGATCAATTACATTAGTTTCAAGATTATTTTACCCGTCCTTGTGCGGTGTATTTTGTTTTTCCTTCTTTGTGTGGTGTATTTTGTTTTTTCGTCTTTGTGCGGTGTTCATTTGTTTCAGGTTGAAGGATTAGATCCGATCAAATGCAAATTCATCCAATGTCGACTTTTGTGTCATCAAAGCTACAGATCTGGGGGCATGAACTATCTAGACACTTCAATATAGTCATATTTGTAGGCTTATGTAATTTTCTGTTTTATGCTATTAACATGAATGTTGTGAGTTTGTTTGTAGATTCATCCTTTTTATTTTTAGCGAATTTGAATTTGTATTACATCGAAGTACTCTATCAATTTGAATGAATTAATATAGTTAATACGGTTGATGAGACGTACTTGAATATAGTTTAGTGGTTGTACAAATCTTGGTGGTGAGTTGCTTTCACATATTAAATATTTGTCATATAGGCGCGATTCATCAATAGAGATTAGAGAGGGGATAAATTTATAGACTACTTAAATAATTTTGTTGAATTTAATTAAATTACTTGTTGCCAACTACAGTGAGGTTGTCTATTTAGTAAGAAATTTACTTATATTTATAAGGTTGTTGCTTCAACTTGCATTGTCAATGAGAATTTTGATCGTGAATTATAGGTATGCAATTTTGTCCGTATTTTCTAAGTTTTGAAGTCTATTAATTTTGGTAAATTTCTAAAACTTAATTCTACGAATTTTGATTGTGAATATTACTCGAATTTTAATTATCGTTTTTTGTGTTTTGAAGTCTGTATTGATTTTAGTGAATTTCTGAAACCCAATTTAGTTATAATTTTTTTTTTGGGTACACAATTCAGTTATAATTTTAATAATAAAAATACTTGATTTACAATAAATATAATAAAATGATGCCATACAATTAAGGCAAAAGCTACATTTATGTTCCCTTAACTTTTTTTAACAAGGCAAAATGGAATATATTAACAAAATCGTCTCCTCAGCATAAGGTGTGCCGAGATAGACTATAAAGGTCTACAAATCGTCACATACAAGGAAACAAAAAGAAATCATACAAGGCCCAGACAAAGTAAAGGACAAGACTACCAACTATGGTAATTTGAAGCTAGAGTAACACTCGTCGTCTTCAACCACCTAAAGGAGAATAGCTTGATCTTGTCAAACAACTGAAGGGTACTGCTTGTTGAGCCTCGAAATAATCGGTGATTTCTTTCCGTCCACACAACCCATACACAAACAAGTCAAATGAGCTGCAAAAAGGAGCGTCGCGCCCGAGATCCACCTGCTAAACATGTAAACTGAACAAAGTGATCACGTATAGAAGTGGAATGCACCGGTGTGATGTCAATCCACGAGCACACTAATGTCCACAGAGATCCAAAGGTACTACAAGATATGAATAAGTGATGAGCCGGCTTAGCCTCCCCACAACCAGTAACACAAAAGTGAGCTGCAGAACATAAAATGTCTCGCGTAACCAGGTTTGTTTTTGTCGGTAACTGATCACGCAATAAACGCCACGCGAAGATGGAGACCTTCAAAGGAACCTGAGAATGCCAAATGAGTTTATCCGCGTCGTCCATAATAACTGAATCCTGATAAGTCAAGAGCTGATATGCTCCGCGGACTGTGTAGCCGCCGACAGGGTCAGGCTGCCACTGCCACCTATGTAAAGATTGTGCTTGCAATGAGAGGTTAAGAAGTAAAGTCTGACACTCCCTCAACATCTCCTCCTCTCATGCCCACAACGGCCTCCGCCATTCCCACGCCTCCCCCATCCGCCCCCCACCCTAGAGAAAACATCTCAGCTACCGTTCGCAGTTTGTTTCCCGCCAAGACAAATAGGCGCCCAAACCGCTCACTCAAAGGAATCCCATCCACCCAGGGATCAGTCCAGAAAAAAGTATCTGACCCATCCTCCACCTTTTTCGAAACATGCTCCCCAAACCAGTTGTCCCCTAGCTCACCACCCTCCCTAATACACGCTATCTCCCTCCACCACGAAGACCCTCTTCGCCCTCCATCCCGAAGTCTACCTCTCTCCACCCCGTACCTGGCTGCCAACACTTTAAACCACAACCACTCTTTGTCCACTAGCATCCTCCAGCACCATTTTCCTAACAGAGCTAAGTTAAACTCCCTCACATGTTTAACCCCCAACCCTCAACACTCCGTCCGTAAGCAAATAGTTTTTCGGCTAACCCAAGAAATTTTCCTAAAATCCTCACATCCCGCCCCAAATTATTTTTAATAAAAATAGATTCAATAGCGGAAATGATACCTGAGGGAGCTTTGAAGAAGGAAATGGCATAGACAGGAAGAGAAGACAAGACAGACTTTAGCATAACCAGACGACCACCAAAAGAAAGGAAGCGGTTCTTCCACCCAGACAATCTATTCTTTAAACGATCCAACACCGGTTCCCAGAAACTTAGACGCCTCGAACCACCCCCAATAGGAAGGCCCAGATAAAATAAAGGAATTTTTCCCACTTTACAACATAGAGCGGACGCAGCTTCGCCTAACCAGGAATCAGGAATGTTAACCCCAACCAGCATGCTTTTATGTTCCCTTAACTTAATTATAGGTAGTACTTAACTACACTCGATAAGACATATCTTGAATTCGAGAGTTTTCAAATTCGAGTTCCGTTAGTAACTTTGAAGGGAGGTAAATGTAATTATCTTTGTAAGTGCTATTTGAGCTTTAAAATCTTTTTTGTCTTGGACTGAAACATCATATTCTCACCCTAATTTTTTTGTAACAAAAAAAATTACAGTTGTGTAAAAAAAAATTGGTAGATACAACCTATAAAGTACGCACACTTCTTGAATTAAACGTGTTTCAGTGTCAGACACGCGTTAATCTCTGTTAGGTTTCAAGTGAGTTATTAAATTTCACATCGATTATAAATAGGAAGAATGTTGAATATATAAGAGAAATAACTCATATACATAATACTTTAAGGATGAAGATATGACGTCTCCCTCTCTTATGATCCTGAAGCATTAACGTGTTATTTCTCCCAAGCTCCTGAACTACCCAAAAAGTTATATTAGAGCTATGTTCTGGCTTGGTAGGGGACTGCAAGAACTTCCACTTTGGGTAAGATTGTTGGGTTTTAAGTGTGAGTGGTTAAGTTTCACATCAACTATGAATGAAAATATCATTGGAATATCTAAGAGATGTGGTCCCATGAACCTAATGTTTTAATGTTTTCAGTAAAGATGTGACGTCTCCCTCTTATGGTCATGGAGCATATCACATCTGGTTCATCTTATTGGATTTTCAACTTTTTGTAAGTTTGAAGTGTATTAATTAAATTTTTACAAAAATAATTATAAAGAGAAATAAAATATCATCATTTTTCTCTTAATAAGTGAAGAATAATTTTGAAAATTGTTTTTACATTATTGATAAATTTAATACAAAACTACTTTTCCTAATTCTCTTTATGTTTTTAACAAAGAAATCTTTTACGGTAGGACGGAGTTCGTAAGTCACAACAATCTACAACTCATTTGTACCACAGATTTAGAGATAATGATGAGCAAGCAAGCCTATGGCCAATGCCCCAATCTCATAAGAAGGTGATCAAATTAATGCTGACCAAATATGTAATGACCGACATGTTTGCACATAAGTGGCCTTCAGACCTAATTGATCCTCCCATTTTAGTAATGATGGCCAAACTCTTTAATTTCCCCCAAATATTACAGCCACATGTAAATGAATCAAGTTCTACCTCGATTAAATAAGAATTTGTTCGTCCCGTGAGCTTAGCTCAGTTGGTAGGACGTTGCATTTTATATGCAGGGGGTCAGGGTTCGAACCCTGGTCATTCCACTTATCCACCTTAAAAAGGTGGAATTTCTAGCCATTAGGCTACTTGACCAACAAAAAAAATAAGAATTTGTTCACTCGTTGAAAATTTAGTTCAAATTTGACACAAACTCCTATTTTAGGGTGAGTTCGGTTCGTTTAAAATTCACAAATAGTTTGGTTAGATTTATCAAATCCAGTTTATTTTCAGTTCGAAATTCAACTTGAAAGTTCAACGTAAATTTAAGACAAACACTTAACAATAATTTCATATAATCAACTTAAGAGTTAAAATTGAATATAATTGATTATATATTCAATTATAGAATATATATAATCATATATACAAAAGTTTTAAATTTATATATAATCAATTATCCAGTTTGAAACTCAACTTGAGAGTTCAACGTGAATTTTATAATTTATATGATCAATTTTATACGTTTAGTTGATTATATATATATATAATCAACTAAATGTATAAAATTTCTTGTTAAAAAAAAAAAAACTAAATGTATAAAATTGATTATATAAATTATAAATCAAATATATAAATTTAATCAAATATATATATATATGGGTTGACTAACTTAGACCCACCTAAAAATATGAAGGTCTAAGTTAACAAGGGTAATTATGTCAATGTCATTTAATTAATTAAAGAAAATAATTAATTGAATTGGGAAAGTCATGTTCCTTTCAAGCAACTTCTTTTGTCCGATAAATCAAGTGTTTCATGTTAAGCCATGTATTCCTTTTTAAAATAAAGTGGGTGCAAATTAAGGAACATTTTAAATGAAAGTTACAAAACTATCCCTCAAGTTACTAGTTTTAAATAATAAATATGAATGATTTTTTTGTCCAAAGTGAAAATGTGCACCTTGCTAACTTAGACCTTTATGTTTTTAGGTGGGTTAAGTTAGCAAATCCCATATATATATATATATAATTGAGTCAACTTGTGAATTAAATGGGTCAAATTATACATAATTTAAGTTAAGTTAATTTAATTAATGGATTTAATTTTTAACTTAAATTCGACTCATGAAGCAAATTCAACAAATTAATTATCAAATCGATTTTCAAACTTTGTTCGAGTTGACTCGATTCATTATCGGCCTTAAATCCTATGCAAATAAAATATTGGACATCCTTCTTAATTTAATAAAGTTTTGTGGAAATTATAGGTCAAGAGAGCATTTCCAAACATAGATATATTAAGCAAATTTGACCACCTTAAAAGCCACAAGTTTTCTTAAATCAATGAGAATAACCACGTGATTTCACAATTTTATGTCTCTAGACTAGATAGTGCTCCTCTATTTTCTTTTCATTTTTTAATTTAATGAAATTTCAAGAAAACCCATTTTAAATTCGTAAAAAACAAATCTACATGTAGTTCAGTACTTCATCAGTCGAGTAAATACAAGACAACCATGTTTTTTTGGTAGAATCAAGACAACAATTTAATACTCTAATTTTGGCACAAAGTTGTCTATTATTGAATTTTTGTAATAATATAAATCAAGTCAATTAAATCCCGCTAGTTCACACTTCACATTGAGGTTGAGATGAGTAATTATATTTTTTGGCTCAAACATTTTTGTATGTTCCGGATTAGGCCTGATAATCCTTATAAATAACTACCTCAAAAAAAAATCCTTATATAACTACAGGGTTAATAGGTTTTACCCCCTACAAAGTTGGCGAACTTTGGATTACCCCCTGCAATGTAAAATTCAGATTCCATCAATTTGCCCCCTGCCTGCACACCTAAGCATGTGACGTGGACATAATCTTGATGTGGCATGACACGTGGCGATTATTTTACTTTTTATTTTTTTTAAATTGCCGTGTGTAAAAAAATTATTTGTTTTTTAAAAAATAAAAAAATTATTTTAAAAATCAGAAAATTGAAATAAAAATTAAAAAATTGAAATAAGAAATAAAAAAATTGATTTCAAAAAATAATAAAAATTTATTTAAAAAAGTAGATATTTTTTTTGACATTGTGATTTCAAAAATAATAATAAAATGATTTAAACAAATAAATATTTTTTTGACATTTTTTTTAAAATCAGAAAATTGAAATAAGAAATAAAAAATAATAAAAATTTATTTTAAAAAAATTAGAAAGTTGAAAGAAAAAAAAATGTCAAAAAAATTAATTAATTATTATTTTTTGAAATCATTTTTTTTATTTCTGATTTAAAAAAAAAAATCTTATTTTTTAAATCAATGTTTTATTATTTCTTATTTCAATTTTCTGATTTTTTAAATAATATTTTTTTAAACATGGCAAATTAAAAAAAATAAAAAAGTAAAATAATCGCCACGTGTCATGCCACATCAAGATTATCTCCATGTCACATGCTTAGTTGTGCAGGCACGATGCAAATTGATGGAATCTGAATTTTATAGAGGGTAATCCTAAAATAACATTTTGCAGGGGGTAATCCAAAACTCGCCAACTTTGCAGGGGATAAAACCCTATTAACCCATAACTAAATGTAATGGGTTTTCAATTTTTCCTTTTGAACTGTTCCAAATTATATGTAAAACTCATTTCCTTTCTCAAATAAATAAATTAGAACACTTTGATTTATAAACCTGGAAGTCTTTGTTGTTGGTCCATTGGTGGTCGCTACTGATCTTCTTACACCAACCTTGAATCTTTTAAATGTGAACGGTCTGGGTTACCGAATTCACAGTTGGTAAAAATATCATACGATGGACACATCTTAATTACAGATGATTGACACTTTATAAGGACACACATTGACCCTCTGTCTTAGCCGCTTTGCCATCAGGTTAGACCTGTCACAATTACAACGAGCAGAAGTTATGACCTTTTATGTTTAATTTATAATAAGTTTCATGGAAAGATGTAAATAATTTTTATTGGTTATTAATTAAGGAAAAATGAAGGGGAGAGCATGAAAATAAATAAAAGTAAATTTTAAAAATGATAAAAGTTTGTCTCGTGAAGCTAGCTCAGTTGGTATGACATTGCATTATATATACAGGGGGTCGGGGTTCGAATCTCGGTCATCTTACTTATCCACCTTATGGGTGAAATTTCTAGTCACTAGGCTACTTGACAAAAAAAATGATACAAGTTAGTCTTCATTACTTATAATTTGAAGAAAAAAAAATGATGTTTTTTCCTTAAAATTAGGACGGAAAGAGTAGTATTTAATGTTCCAAAAAATAGATGGTACTTAAATTTGTTCATCATGTTATAAAAATCGTCCCCGTGAGCTTAGCTCAGTTGATAGAGACATCACATTATATGCCCAAGAGTCAGGGTTCATATACGTTATAATGTTATTGATGACTTGTACACTATACACCACTTGAATCATTCCTTCATGTTAGACATTGTCTCATATTCACAAACTATAAGTGTGAAAAAATGGATAATCCGAAGTTCAAATCTTAGCCTCTCCAACATCATCCCTAAGAACTACCACCTGAGATACTCATACAGGATAATTAATTAAGGTTTTTAATAAGCATGAATTTAAATCATTTTGTTATAATTGTTAGCAGGTGATATAATTTAGATTATGAAAAATGGTTTACATTATAACTAAGCAAATAAACTACTCTAAGCATTGTAACCAAAAATAAATAAATTACTCTACGCATTGATGTTAACCCAAATTAGAGCTGTCAAATTAGATTACCCAATATGTAGAAATCAAAATTAGTGTTTACTAATTTGTGTTCTCACAGCAACTTCAGGAAAATTTTCATCACATGGATTTAAAAGGGCTCTACACGAATTATAATACATATTTAATATTAAGGCTATGCTACTGCACTTGATAATATATACTTAATATTAAGTATAATTAAAATTTTACATTTTTGACTTATCACGACTACGGTTTTTTCTTAGTGTTGTTTGATCCATATTTACATATTCACATTTCAGGCAATTTAAAACCTAAAATCTACTTTGATAAATTGCAATCATCTCTTCAAGGCCCATTTCTTGTCAGTATCAGAGTAAACAATTTTCTGACAACGTAGAAGTCCATTAGCTCCTCCAAAGCATAACCATCTCTCACTACCCTTGTTCATGTTCCATCTAACTTTATGCAATGCTGCCATTTTGGGAGGAAAGACTTCAGGTTCATGTATACTCCCAGAATCCGGCTTTTCCTTATCAACTCCCGGTGTATTTGTCGACACAACATCACTACAAACTGTGTTATCAAATTGTTTCTTCTTGCGGCTACAACTCAGTTTTGGTCTTTTGGGCTCCTGAGAAGACAATGCTTCCTCGGATATTGATTCCAAACCCAAAGTGTCACCATCATTAAGGGCTGCAACAAATTGAAGATTGAATTAATATTCTCAGAAAATCAATGACAGCTAATCATATTAAAATCAAATCATGATTAGCAAGGCTGACCTAAAATCTGACAATCATTACTAGGAGTTTTTGATATTTGATTAGGCACAATTCTGCTCTTGGCTAATAAGTCTCGGAAAGATTCTGCACATCTGCCCCTTTCTTGTGCCTTCTTCATTGGGAAAAGAGAGTTTGATAATGGAGTGTTGACAATGATAGTTGATTCCTCTTCAGATACCGACCCACATAAAGCGAATGGAAGTCGATTGTGCCAATGCTCGTTCTCCACTGCTTTAGTAATAAGCTGAATACATAAAACAAACTCATAATTATTTTTGTTTTGGAATGGAGTGGTGGAAAAAATTCATGTGTATAAAGCATTACTCAAGGATTCTGTGACAACTAAAAATTTGAGGCATATATGTGCCAACTAAATGCAAACTGGAGTCCCCTCAAATTCATGTTCTTTAACCAAGGCAAACCATTCGAGTCTCACAGTTTTAAGAGAACGTGAAGGGTGTCTGTAACGATAATTGTCGTAAGTTAAGTACCTCATTTCTTTTAAAGGGTGCGTTTGATCTGCTAACAAATAAGGGACTAGACAGGACAACTTCAGTTGTTTCGTGTTTGATTTTAAAACTATCTCTGGGACTGGACAAACTGGGGGCCAAGGGAATGGACAAAAGCTGAAATTCTTTTCCCTTAGAACCACAGGACAACTTTTTGTCCTTTGCACAAGTTGTTTAAAATACCCAAATAACATTTTGTCCACCAAACATCGTACAAGGCAAAATTTATTCAACACCTTGAACGTTTGTCTTGTGATGTTATGTCATGTATTGTTCTGTCCAGGACTTACATTTTGCAGCAAATTGACCCAAAGGTTCACACTATCATCTATTTTTGTATTTCTTAATTCATGTAAAAAAATGTATAGTTCAACTCAAAACAGTGGTATGCAAGGATTGAAATCTTAAATATTTTGGTCATATAAAGTTCTAATACCATGTCAGAGAGGTACTGGTAATTGCAAGTATATCTCCAACAAATGTTACTCTTACCTGATAACGGATGGCAGCACCATCTGCACCGCAGTATGCAACCATGCCTGACATAACAAAATAAAAAACGTCATTTAGCCGGTAAGTATAACATAAATGTGATGACTAAGTAGCTCATGATGATATTCAGATCACTTAACGTATATCATTGCTAATACTAGATAGCTTGTACACTGAAAAAGACTAACTAATCCTTTACTCCACATGGTATTTTTCATAATACACATAACACAGCAGTAGTGCATACAAAAAAAAGTACCTGTTATCCGTGACACTTGAACACTCCAAATGGCATAAGATGAATACGTAGAACCATGCAACCATGGTTGTTTTTTTCCAGTGTATATTGTTCCAGTGACAGGGAGGTCACTTGCAGCCTTCACCAAGCTAATGGTTTTCATTGTTCCATCTTCAAAAGACATAATGATACAACTACAAAAGCATAAACGAAATAAATGAGTTAACTATAATGATGAGCTCAGACATCTTTCAATCAAGTTAAAATCATTGTTTACCTGGGATTTGGCAGCCAATCTAGACTGTATATGATTCTCTGAGAAGGTTGGAGGATCCTCAGAGGACGAAATGGATTACTACAAATAAATTTCCATCATTAAGCAAAGTCATTGCAAACAAGTTTAACAGATTCTAAGGCTGAAGATACAAGAGATAATAATAGTTGTCCTTTATAATCAAGGAGACAGCAAAACTAACAAAGACATGCACATATAGATGATACAAAGAAATGTTGACTCTCCAGTTGACTTATTTCGCAGTGCTTACACTAAGAATGCAAATGAACCGAGTAAATTCATGAGTGCTTACACTAAGAATGCAAATGAACCGAGTAAATTCATGAGTGCTTACATTACAAAAGACAGATTTATACTTATATTTGTATTCACAAGTCAAGTTTACCAGCTCAAGGTTCATGGAGAGAACATTTATTTGTATGTAGAATGTAAATAGCCACATCACAAAAATAAACAAATCAAGGAAAGTACTACGCTATTTAGCTAGGTTCTGCAGTCAACAAAAACTCAAAATACCTACTAAAGCAATTCTGTTCACAGGTAGGGATGGCAATGGGTAGGGTATGGGTAGGGTACTATAGTACTCATCCCCATAACCGCAGTTTGAAAAATACTCGTACCCGTAATTAAAGGAATACTCCACAATAACTAATAATTTTGGTTGGAATGGACATTTTTCTGTTACAAATTTATCCTTAACAACACAAATCTTTTCCAAATTTAAATTCAAAACATACAACACAGTTTTGTTTTAAAAACTAAATTTGGATAAGTTTAGATAACCTAGATATATCAAACTAGAAAACAAAATTAAATTAAAATAAATATTATACTAAAAACCTAATAAAGTACACATACAACAAAACATAATAAACAAGAGGATGTCTTTAGTATAATATAAAGATATTGTAAGAAAATATCTATATTCTAGAAATAAAACTCATGTTAGTATAAGATAGAATACAACACAACCATTAAAGATTTAAATTCAGAAATAAATATGGAGGAAAAAAAACTCACCGTAGGTCCCAAAACTTAAGGCCTTCATGTCCTGCGGTTACTATTATATTAGAACTCTCTGGATCACTGAAATATTATAACAGAAAATCACATCTATTAGCGTCCTTTTTATTTATCAATGAATATGATGAGGGAATGCAGAAGTCAAAAAAACATATACATATATACAGAAAACTTCTTTAAATAGACACTAAATTTCATTCTTAAAGATGTACAATAACAGTAACATATTGTTAGACCTCTGATTACAGAATAATATAACAGGAGGGGGCAGAAATAAATTATAGCAGTTATGGGCAGTAATGTTTTTCTTCGTATGGTGTGTGTGTGCTTTGATTTTTTCCTTTAATTTATCTCTTGTAAATTTGTAATTATAAAAAATAGTTTTCCCTTTTTAAATAAATTAAATTCTGGCCACTGTTAACCAGAATCATTCAATAAAAGTCAGTATTCAATTCAGTTTTTAACACATATTCAATGCAATCAATCACATCAGTCTTGGCTGAGAAGGATAAATTATCACTAACCCTTCAAAAGGAGCCCATGCAATTGTTCTAATAGGAACTGTATCGCCACCAAAACAAAGTATAGGCTTTGTATCTGCAGATAAACAACAGAGTCATTAGACAGTAAGTATCATTTATGTGTAGTAAACTTATTTCTCAGTACAGCTCCTTTCCCTAGCAACCCCAACTAGATAAACATAAAAGAACACATAAAGTAGCAAAATTATTACCATCACATTTAGATGAAGAATTTGGAGAGAACTTCCACAGAGCAACCTAAATATAAAACAAATTATATTAGTAACATATATTGTCAAAAAAGATTTCAGATGACGGTATACTGATATATTAAGAAAGTAATGATACTGAGAATCATAACAGATTTTATACAGAATTATTACATAAAGGAGTAGGAAAAAAGAAACAATTAAGAAAATAAATATAATGCTTTCACTCTTTTCCTTGGTAATAAAATATCATGCACAAATATATTATATGATTTATTAAAAAGACCGACCAACCAACATCTAAGCTTTTTCCAACTACATGGGGTCAGAGACGCCATAATACACTGCCAGGTATTGATTCTATTTATCACAATGCCTCTCAATTTATTGGCCTATAGTTTTCTGCCTAATTTAATGGTTGTATTTCAAATCCTACACTGTCTTGTTTGTGTAACTGCTCATCCTTTGTAATGTTCTCATCTCTACAACATTGAGTTTATTTTCTTGCCTTCATTTCCCAACATTTAATCCATACAGTATTCCAAGATTAAGTGCTCTTTTATTTTTTGTAGATCACACCCAATTATTCAACGGCGACATCCACCTTACTTGGATTTTATGATTTAATACCGCCTATCATTTTGTATGATGACCTCGAGGTACATAAATGAGACTTTTGCTATTGCATGTTTTGCAAAATTCACCTCTAAATTAGGATACTTGTCTCTTGATAAACTTGCATTAAATGTCCTAAATCTTTTCCCCGGCATAAAGCTAAATTCATATTTACTAATGTGCCTTTCTTGTCTTAATCTCTTCTCAATCACTCTCACCTAAAGTTTAATAATGACTTGTGAGCTCTATAACTTGTAAGCATTGATAAGTCACCTATGTTTAGTATTCCTCCTTTCTTTCAGCATGCTCTTAGACCGCATTATCATTTTCGTTTCTCTCCTAGATCCTTCCACATGTCAATAGGTACAAAATCTAGCCCAATCGCCTCACCTTTAGTTATTCAATTTGGTGCCTCTTTTGCTTCAGATTCTCCAATTTTGTGGTAGTAAGAGTAATCTTGACCCTCTTTTGTACCATTAGGTCTATTTGAGTTCAAAGAAATGTTGCGTCCTTCATTAAAAAACTTATGGAATAACTCTTCCACTTTTTCTAGATATTTTGTTTTATGACCATTACTTCATTCCTCATCGCCTTTAAAGCTCCTCACCTAATTCAATTCTCTTGTTTTTCTTCCCCAGTAGCTCTCCTTGACCACTTTTTATACATTATAACCAAATCAAAGAGATAAAGACAGACTCTATATTTACTTCCCCGCAAACCCCATTGACACCACAATACCCATTGGGTCCCATATTATTAAAGCAACGTAAATTTCATTTTAGAAAGCAAAAAAGGCATAAATTGGATCACATTAGGAGAAAACTATACCGTTCCATCATGGCAGCCAGCAAGTAAATAATCATGAGGAGGCATAGTTGACCACTCTACTGTCAGTGGAATGCTGTGAAACAAAAGAACAGAGTATATTAAACCACATAGCCAGTCTAGAAAAGTATACATTAAAAAGCATTGTGTACAACACATTCTGAAGTTGCAAGAATTTAACCACCAGAAGCCAACATGTCAATAACACTACACCAAAGAGCCACCTTTTTCAAGTGAATCTATTTTTTAACATTCTCCAGAATTAATGATGGGCAGAGGATGGAGATCTAAACATTGCAATTTCTTTTAATTTTAAAATTCATGTTTTTAAGTTTTCATGTGCAGAAAATTTAAATTTAAATTTAAATAAAACTAACATTTCTCTCACTAATCAATTGTAGCACAAAATTGTTGGCAATCCAACATTTAATATTTTTTTTACTCGATGGCTATAAATCAATATATAGCTTTATATAAAATTAATATTCTTGCAGAGCACCTTTTCTACAAAGATTTATTTCACTAAGCAACACACTATATAGAACTATTCTAATTCAGTGCCCAACAATAACTAGCCCTATTAAGCTAGTCCACTGTTTTTTACAAGCATAATGCACTAACATTATAATATTCGTGGCAAACAAACTCTAAATAAGGGTGTATATGAATTAGGCAAGTGGGTTTTTCTTACCCTGAATAATATTATGCCCCGCCAACCATAACATAAATAATATTTCTTTACTTGAATACAAACATCCAAATACCTACTTCTACCCGAAAAACAAATAAATAATTTGACAATACATGAAAAGAAATATCGGGTATTTGTACATGAATTCTTTTTTCTTCAATGATTACTTGAAAAGAAAGAACCTCCCAATGCATTAGTGGGAATTGCGGTCATGTAACTGGAGGTCACAGGTTTTAGCCATGGAATCAACCTCTTAAAAATTCAAGATAAGGCTACCTACAAAAGACCCATAATGGATCCAAATCTTTCCTGGACGTTGCTAGGGGCAGCTATATGTTTTTTCTTTTGAATTTGTTCAAAAACATAGATGGGTTTAATGTCCACCATAGTTAAAATGAAGGAGGAAAAATACCTTTGTGGGCTGCTGCGCTTCAACATTGAGCATTTGAATACAGGCTCCAATTTTATAAAACGAGGATCGGTGCCCTCCCTATGCATGTAAATTGCTCTCAGTGCATGAGGAAGAGGAACATCCCACCTGCAATAGATACAAGTATAATGAATCAACAACAAAAGTCATCCATGTCATAATGCTTGTAACATCCCAGATTTTGATGTGATATTACTAAAAAAAAAATCTTTGTAAAGTGTGACTTGAACTTGTTTGCCTACTCGGCAACAGTCAGGTTTCCTAGGTAGAGTTTGAGAAATTGGATCTCCTTCTCGGCCCTAATGCTCCTCGAAAAGTACTTGTCCAAGAATTTCTATCTGACGAGAGGTCGAGAAGATCTTTGAAATCCTCCATTGCCAATCAGAGAGACTAAATATTGGTGGTGAGGCGCCAAACGAATGATGGAGACGAACAATGAAGTGTTGATTTGGGAAGTCTTCAGACAAAAATTCTTGGACAAGTACTTCCATGGAGCGCCAGGGCCGAGAAGGAGGCCCATTTTCTCAAACTCTGCCAAGAAAACATGAATGTTGCCGAGATCGCGGACAAGTTCATCACACACTTTTTTAAGAAATTAATATTCTTTTTAGTAATATATGGGATCAAAATCCAGGATGTTACATTAATAATAAATAGTTTTAAAATAAATATGTTACACTAAATTATTTTTCTAGCGTAATATCAATTACTGCATTGTAGATTTTTCAAAAACAAAAATTGCATTTTTTTAAAAAATAAACATTTTTAAGTAATATCTTGGATCAAAATCCGGGATGTTACAATACTCAAAATCACAGATAGCTATAAAAGAGACTACTTCCTTTTGTTGAGAATAATCAATCACTGTGAAATTTTAATGAACAGATTTAACAATTTATCAATGGTGGTGCTATGATAGGGATTTGGGGATTATGGGGTGCAGCCTAAGCACCACATCGAGTAGTATCAGAATGAGATGTTAGGTGGAGTATTTAAGAGGCCTTGGGTGCTTTCCAAAGTGCATTATGATACAAACACGCAGTCAATATAGTATAATAATTAGAACATTATTTACTTAAAATATCCAAATACCTCAAATCTAATAAAGATGATACTTCATAGTAACATATAAACACGATAAAAAAACAAAAACAAAAAATCATTCAAGTATCACAAAGAACATCAATAGAAAATAGAGAATGAGGCTTAAAACATCTTACACTTCCAGAGAGCCATTGCCCAACAAGACAGCAAGATAGCCCATTCGATGCTTGCATGAGGAATCAAGATTGTTAAGAGGCCGCCACTTGACATCCCATGCCACTTTTCCATTATGAGCTAGGCATGACACAACTCTTGGCAATGCTACATGTCGTGGAATGGGACAAGTAGATTCTTGAGGTTCCAATACAGAGCTACTGTGGGGTTGATGATTTGCCTCATTCTCACACTGAATCAATAATGGCCTACTTGTATCTTGGGTATAGCTTGTTTCCCCATGATTAATATCCAACCTACTCCCTGTAACAAGAGTTTCTGAATTGCATGCAGGAGCAGCTTTATTGGATTTCTTTCCCTTTGTAGTAGACAATTGTTGTGAATGATGTTCATCAGAATTGCCATGAACTATATTCGGAGAAATAAATTCAGCTGAATCTGGAAGTTGAACAGCAAGAGGAACAAATTGCTTCTCACAATTAGGATCATTCGCTGTTACTTCTTTTGAATTTTTTTTAGGTCTTCTTATAGGTCTCTTAATTAGTGCTGGTTTTTCATTCATGGCTTCATTTCCTCTAGGCACTTTTTTCCTCTTGTATGTAATATGACATATTTTTTCGTTGTTTTCATTATTCCCATTTGGTGCAGGAAACTCCGTAGAATTTTCTTCAAATTGAACAGTCTCACAATTTGTATCATCCACTGCTATTACAGTTAGGTTCTTTATTGGTCTTCCTCTTTTACTCTTGTTTGTAATAGGAACTATTTCTTCATTGTCTTCAGTTGGATACTTTTTCGGTCTTCCTCTTTTTCTCTTGTTCGTAATAGGAACTATTTCTTCATTGTTTTCAGGGTTCTCCTGAGCAGTAAGAGATTGTGTATCATCCACTGCAATCCCAGTAGGATTCTTTCTAGGTCTTCCTCTAGGCCTCTTTATTTCTGTCGATTTGTCATTTGTGCCCGTGTCTTTTTTAGGTTTCTTTTCCTTCTTACCTGGGAAACAAGATACTTCTTCATTGGGTCCCCTGGTATTATTTAGAAGACACCATATTTGCACAGCCCCTCTACCAATAAGTGAGGCGCCCATTTTGTGATATGATGACCCAGGTGGATGAGCGGCAACAGCAATGAACTAAATCAAGTATCAGAATCAAGATCATTGATAGTACAAAATTCACAAAGAAAATGGAAACTATTTCCTACTTCCAAGTCTGGAGCAAAGGTAAGTGCATCATTTATTACATATATGAATATAGGTGCATACACACAATTAGAAAGCAGTGACAAATTATTCCAAATAGATATGCATATGGAGTAGGTAATATGTAGAACATTGCAGAATTTTATAAATTTGTTGATCTTGTTGCTACGTAATCATTGCATCGTGTTACCAATGTCTTCATCATAACTTAAAAAACTCGTATTACCAATGCCTTCATCATAACTTAAAAAAACGAATTATGTAAGCTAGGTGGCACCAAGCTATTAAACCAGGTGTTACAGTGCCAATGTCTTCACTATTTAGATTGCATTCAAACCTTAAAGACTTCCCAAAGCAGCAACATAACAATAAAAAGAAGTAACATTATATGTTCAATATATATCTAAAACAAAGAAAGAAAACAAAGTACCTCACATGTAATTGAACAATCAGGTTCCTCGTGCATCCTAGGACACCAATCTAATGCCCATACAGAACCTCCAACATTCATCACAAAGTCTCTGCTCCAACAAGATTTTAAGTGTTTAGCAAAGTTAAACAATAATCAGTGACAATCATAAATTTTAACTTCGTAGAAATGTCATATGCAAAATAAGTAAATATCTAAGTGATACCTGGATTCTTGAGATTTGGCATCCCCAAGTAGCTCCTCCTTTTGCATATCATGCTGAAAAGAACACACAATTATAATGTCTAGAAAATCTAGTTATTAATAATTATAAGTTAGAAATTAACTTAAAGCAAAATATTCTATAATTTACATGCCTAGCAAACAAATAAAGTAGAATAAAGTATAGGAGGACTTGTACCTTAGGAACAGTGGCAGATGAAAACTGAGGTAAGTTTATGTCTTTAATGCCATTCCCCTCATAACACTCAGAGCTCTCAAGTCCATAAGCAAACCTAATGCTTTTAGATGGATATTTAAAATCACTCCATTCTCTGCACAATTAATGGTCAACCAAAAAAAGAAATTACTGGAATGCTTGGAAACTTCTCAAAATTATAAATTCAATATATTGGAGCTACGCTTTAATAACGCAAAACCCAACTTAGAGATTCAGTTCATAATAAACAAAAAAATTCGAAGTTAATTTTATTTTAATCCAACTTTTCCTTCCTCCTTCAAGTAAATATTGGATTGGATAGACATGATTGTAGAAACCACTTAGTCGCCCAATGATTAACAAGCACATTAAGTTTCTTCAGTTTAAACCAATATTAAAATAAGTTAGATAAAAAGTGATCTAAGATAAACCTACCAAACTAAGTTTATGCTAAAACTAGTAGCAAAAAAAAACTAACTTATGACCTAACTAAAGTTAACTTGATGAGAACAAAGGTCAAACTGCCTTAAAAACGTGAGAGAGCAAACAGACAGCATAATCGATGGACCTATTCCTAATATATCTCACAATTAATTACAATTTCTTACTAATCCTTGTTGTATATTTGAATTTGAATATTAGTTCAGCTTTCCTATAGGTATAGCTTTTCTGGTGATACTTATACTCTATAATCTATATTTATCTATGATTCATTCATCAATACACACAGCAGAGTTTTTCATCAATTTGTTCTCTGCATATTTTCTTTACATGGTATACAAACAAACAGCATAGACAATGGACAGTACACACAAACAACAGTTACATGATATATATGTATATATCACAGTTTTCAATCCAAAGCAACATAACCATCAAAGTTTTATAAAACAGTCCGTTACCGCAAAAAGATAAAACGGTATCGGCAGTGTCTGTTACCATTTTTTCTCCAGTTCAACATAGAGAACAATAATCATGAAAACGACCGCGACGAAACGCTGTTTATGAAACTCTGTTGCGTCTGCGGTCTAAATTTATTAGTGGTTAATCAGTGTTTTTAGAAGAAAAAACATCAAAATTACAAAAAAGAAATACAATTATGTTATGAAGTTAAGAAGAATCAATGAGAAATTAAGTTATTACACATTATATAATAGTACGATTAATTTTAACAAGATATGTGCAATATTGTAATTAATTCACACTGTGACGACCACAATCTGTAACACTAACATACATAACAGCCAAAATCACAAAATCATATAATAGTACAATTAATTTTAACAAGATATGTGCGATATTGTAATTAATTCACACTGTGACGACCACAATCTGTAACACTAACATACACAACAGCCAATATCACAAAATCCTTAACGCGATTGTGGCGATCTTGACAGCTATTTAAAACCTTGTTTGCCATATCTTCACAAAAAGATTAAGAGCAAAAAGAATTCAAAAAACGCATGAAACAATTAGGCATACCTTAAGAAAATGACAGAAGAAAACGTTCTTTTGATTTCGCTTTCTTCAACAGCAGCGTTGCGTTCTTCTTCCCCGCAGAGTTTGGCAACAGTGTCTATATATTCGAAGAAATTCTCAACAGAGAGATCAAACAAAGAAATCCTAGGATTAGCATCACTTCTGGTACTGCTACCACTACCGTCATCGTTCGGCGCTGTAGCGGAATCAACAGCAACTGATTTTCCCTTTTTATTAGCCTTTGTTTTTTTCTTCTTCTTTTTCTTCTTATCTTTGAGATTAAATAGTGTAGCAATGCATAAGTTATCATTGGCTTCTTCCATTGTTGCTCTTCGGATCAGTATTCGGTCGGTGGACGGAGGGGTATCGCCAGTGGCAGAGCCAGGAATGTTAGAGAACCTGGGCACGATTTTGGAGGGAATTCTATTATCCTAACTCCCGGATACAGTTATATTTGTGGCCAAAGAGAAAACCAACCCCAACACTTAGGAATATCCCACACAGCAATAGATGTGGCAGTACAATCTGAAGCATGACAATGTATGAATTTATTAGGGAAATTAAGGGGATAAGAATGAAACCAAGCCGGCTCATAAGTTCCAAACAATTGATTTACACATTTGAAGCAATGTTTTCAGAAATAGTCTTGTGATAAACTTGATAACTAACAAATAACTTAAAACCATGGACTTAAGGACCAAATGATATGGACAAACTCCACCAAACTGACCCATAATTAAAACTAACATCTTCTTGCAAATTAATTAGTAGAATTCATTGCATCCAGTAGAATTCATAATCATTGCATCCTATATAAGTTTAAGTTTGAGAGTTTCATTGCAACAAATTGCATTGCAATTTTAAGTCTATATATTTTAGTAATGAATATTCCTTTTGTGACTGCATCCTATATATTTTAGTAAAACAAATTGACAACAAGTCTAAGGTGCAATGCAGTCACAAAAGGAATGAATTCTTCTATCTATCAATCCATTATTCTATCCTAAAAGATAATCAAAACTAAATAACCCCCAAATTTAAAATACTCATTTTCATACTCTTTGTGAAGAATTAAAAGATCAAACATCATAAAAAACCAAACTTTAACATGAAATAGTTAACTTACAACCCTATTATATATATTTATTCAATCAAAGAAACAAATCAAAATTTCCCAAATCAAAATTTTCCAAAAACCTAAAACCTAGAGAAATTATAGATTTAGAAAAAAGCGTACCAGTCTGTCGCATAGAGAAGAGAGAGTGAGAGATAAAAGTGAGAAGGAGATAGCGAAACCTTTTGTAGTGGTGGTGGTGGCGGTGGCGACTGGCTTTTCCGGTGAAATTTGAAAACCCGAGCAGAGAGAGAGAGGTGGTGTGGTCGAGCAGAGAGAGAGAGAGAGAAGTCAATGTCCGCCCCTGGGTATAGCTGTCGTGGGAGGGAAGTGAGAAGCAGATTAGGGTATTTTGGCGGGATAATGAAAATAAAATAAAATTGTGTTATTAATAAAATAAACCAGAACAGAACAGCAAAGAAGTACTGTACTGACCAGAACGGTAAAGAAGTACGCCACAATAATCAGATCAAAGCATAAAAGTAAAACAAATCTTTGGGAAGAGTTTTCTTTGGATTTGTCAACTCACCCGTACCGTAAGAATGTCCCAATAATTGAGATTCTTTACGATAGCTTCATGGGTTTAATGTTGCCTGAGAAGATATCACAAAAATAAACCGTTTTGCTAGAAGGAAGTGGATTCTGTATATAAACCCTTTTGTTAGAAGGAAGCGGATCCTCTAACTTTATTGTGGGAACACCCTAACTTTCAATTGTTTTGGTCCATTAGATTAATCCAAAAATCCATATGATGCCACATGTCTCCTTTTATCAACACTATCTATACTAATCCTTAATTTAATTAATTATTTTCTACTTCTCTAATCTCTAATATAATAAAATCGATTAGCATCAAATTTACAAATGTATCTTTTTAAGTTTTAATCACGTTCCAAATTTCATGTCCTTCATTGTAATTTCACTAAAAATATATATAAAAAATTGAAATAATATGTACTTCTCTAATATAATAAAATCGATTAACATCAAATTTACAAATGTATCTTTTTAAGTTTTAACCACGTTTCAAATTTTATATCCTTCATTGTAATTTCACTAAAAAAATATAAAAAAAAATTGAAATAATATAAGATAAATACAATAAAAAAAAGGATATGCTTAAAAATAAAAATAAAACACATCATATATAGAAAAAAATAGAGAACAATAAAAAAAAAGGATATGCTTAAAAATAGAAACAAAATAGAGAACAATAAAAAAGAGATGAATACCATCAACTCAACAATTTCACTAATTTTATTTTTTTATATATAAAAATAAGGGTTAAATATGTTTTTGGTCCCTATGGTTTTTCAGAATTTCGTTTTTAGTCCCTAAAGATTGTTTTCACACTTTTTAGTCCCTGGAGTTTTACCAGTCAATGTTTTTAGTCCCTACTTTTCATTAAACTCGTGCATATCATTCCAAATTTTAAAATTTTTTCCACGGTCATGTTTAGTATATTCTATGAATCTCTTTTACAAAATTTTGATTTTTTTTACCAAGAGATTAATTAAATATGAATATTTTTGTTTTTTGCACATAAAAATTCATAAATAATTCATCTTATGTTAAAAATTCTAAATTTTTATCAGAGATGTTCTTATAATATTATAAACATGAATGCAAAAAATCATTCAAAAATGCGAAAGTATACGAAACTTCAGGGACTAAAAATGAAATTCTACGAAACTATAGGGACCAAAAACATATTTAACCCTAAAAAGAATATAAGATAAATACAATATAAAAATATTATATGGTTAAAGAATAAAATAGATAATAGAAATACAGCAATAAGAATAAAATATTCAATTCTATCAAGGAAAAAAAAGAATAAAATAGTCAATAAAAAAATATAGAAAAAATAAGATACGCAACAAAATAGGAATATAGAAATAGAAATTGTTCTGGTGAACACTTAAAGGAGTATGCAAAGTAATTAATGTGATTGTCAATAAGATCATAGGTATTTATAGATTACATAAGGATGGAAATCTTCCCGCCCTTTTTCTCTGTTATTGTCACCACGTTCTCCTCCTATACATTAATCACATGCCTATTTACATGTCGATCATGGGGAAACATGGGTTGAATGTTAAGCTTCCTTCTGAATCGTGCCCCTGGTCATAAGGATGATGTGAATTAATGGAATGAGTAATGGGACAATAGCGGTTATATTTTCATATCGTGGGATCATGGGGTTATGGGCAACTCACCCTTTCTCCTTGCCAAGGATGAGTGTCTCTCCTGTTCGTCGCGCCTTCTAACGTAATTGGGTCAAATCTTGCTCATGTATTGGACCGTTGTTTGGATCATTAAACAATATATGGGTCTTGCTAAATGCACCCCTTATATTTTTACTCGGTCCACAGTCCCCCAAGCACGAGGCTCAGTGGAGGCGAAGTGGTGATAATGGGTAAAATTTCCGCTGATAACCGCTTCTTTGCGTGGCGAACTTTCCGGACCTGTAGGTATCCCACGATGTATTTCCTCCCTTTGGCGGTAACTACTATAAGTAAGACGTCATTGAGCTGTTTCTATCACACAAACTTTTCCACACTCCCTCCTTCAATACAGCTATGGATTCCCCAACTTCTGTTCTTGAATCTCCTGTTGCCAAGGTTATCAAAGCTTTGAAACGCTTGCTTCGCCATGATATAGATGACCTGATTGATCAAGTAGATGATTTATCTGACTTGGCTGAAGATCTTAGGTTGGCCTCCTGGAGGCTGACCGATGAAGAACTGCGCTTCCTAGAGAGAGTGATGCATCTCAAGGGCGGGTTAACTTCTTATGCTGCTTTCATTGAATCTGTTGAGGATGCTCACTATCTCCATCATGAGATGGTTTCTGACTTGTTTGACCAGACCTGACATTTGAAGGAAAGCATGAGAGTTCATGAGGAACTCCTTAACTTGGCCTTTACTGAGGAAGAGGTGGTGACACATCGTATGAAGGCTCTGGAAGATGTGCTAAAGATTTTAGCCAAAAAGAAGGAAGAACTTCGTGTGAGCAACAAGGATGAGATTGCCATTCTGTTGGCCAAACGTCGTGATCTTGCTCGCCTCGAGGTCAGGACGAAGAACTTGTTGGAACAAAATGTGTGTTAGTACACACCCTTAAGTTTTGATGATAACAAAGTATTAAATGGACAATTGATGTTACTAATGTTGAAATTAAGAGTGCAGGAGAATCCAACGATATATCAAGAGCACATTTAATTTAGACTCTGATGAAACCTATGGAAGTCTGAATCTTTATACTCTGAAAGAGTTCAAAAGCTACAACGTGGTCAGAAGCTAAACAAAGTTCAGAAGCTCAAAAAGAATCAGAATGTCTGCAAGAGTTCAGAAGCTCAGAGAAGTTCAGAAGCTCAAAGATGTTCAGATGCCTACAAGAGTTCAGAAGCTATCCGCTAGTCATGAGTTATTCAGAAGACGAAGACGTTCAGAAGCTGAAATACGAAGGACTATCAGAGGCCATTTATTCAAGACCAATCAGACTCTAAGTTATCAAAGGTTCATCAGAAGCAAATGAATTCCCCAAATCATCAGAAGGGTTACATCAACTAATCTTATCAAGCCTGATGATTTGTTCTAAGGAAAACTAATTACAACGGTCGCAAAGGAAGTGATCATACTCTCTCTAGAGCTAGTTGTACCTTATTACTGTACTTTGGACAAACAGTAAAGGTGAAGCTTCACTGCAAAAGAAGACGTGACTTTACTCAACGGATATTCAAATACTACAGCTGTACATTTTACAACGGGAATTTCTCCAACGTCTCAATGTCTTTCTCAACTCATATAAATATGCAAAAGAAAGAATTGATGACTAACGAACTTCATTAGAAAACATCTCTCAGAATAAAGTGAGAATCTGAATTGTAATAGAAAACATCTCTCAAATGAAGTGAGAATAGAAACTAGCTTAAGCCTCTGAAGTTATTATGTTTGTAATAAGTTTAAACTTAGAAGTTAGTATTACTCCTGCGTGAGTAATTGATAAGTCTTCTGCTTAGTGTAGAAGCAAGAAAGTCTTCTGCTTAGTGTAGGAGCAAGAAAGTCTTCTGCTTAGTGTAGAAGCAAGTAAGTCTCAATCTTAGTGATTAGAGCGAAGAAGTCTTATGCTGAGTGTAGAATCAAGGAAGTCTCTCTGTCTTGTGTGACTTAGAGCAGGAAGTCTTAAGCTTGTTTGCTTGAGCAAGGAAGTCTCTGATCTTGTGTGATTAGAGCAAGGAAGTCTCTCTGTCTTGTGTGACTTAGAGTAGGAAGTCTTAAGTCTTGTGTGACTTAAGCAAGGAAGTCTTATGCTTGTGTGCTTGAGCATCTGATTGTAATCTTAGTGATTATAGTATAGTGAACTCCCTTGGAAGCAAGGGGACTGGAGTACTCTCAATTTGTGAGGGGAACCAGTATAAATTGTTGTGTGTCTTTCTCTCTCTCTCACTCTCTCATTTACTCCTTCATGATTCACTTAGCCTTAAGTTGATTGTGTAAACTATTCCGCTGTGCTTAAAGACTCTGATAGATTTAAATATCTTGAAAAGTTTTTAAATATCCAAAACACAATTCAACCCCCCCCCCTTCTTGTGTTTTCTCCACGCACCTTCAATTGGTATCAGAGCTCCGGTTCTGTTGGTAAATCACTTAACCGTGAGACAGTCAAGATCCAAAGGAGAAAAACACCATGGATGATTGGAAGCTGAAGCTATATCAACAAGTTGTTGATCTTATCAAGGAAGTTGAAGATGGACTGAATATAAATGAAGATCTAAGCAACAATCAAAATCTTTCCACATCAGGGGCTGAACAAACTTCTAATATTGAATCTACAACCACCAATGCCACCAATGTTTGCTTCATTAGTGATGATAATGAAAGCATTCAGAGAGCAAATATAAATGGTATGTTAGATCAATATGAGGAGTTTAGAATGGAAGAAAATGAGAGCATTGGAGAAATGAGCTTAAGATTTCAAGCTATCACAAGCAAGCTTGAAGACCTCAACAACAAACTCAGCAACAAAGAGCTTGTAAGCAAAATGCTGAGTAGTTTACCTCTGAATTGGAAAGAAACTTCAAAAACTATAGAGGAAACTAAAGACATCAATTCAATGAGTCTTAAATCATTGATTGATTTACTCAGAGTCCATGAAATGGCTCTGAAAGAAAAAGAAGAGTTGAGAAGTGAAGAAGCAAAAGCAGCAAGGAAAGGAAACAAAGCATTGGAACATGAAGGTCTTGTTGAAGAACCTGATGAAGAGTATCTTGAAAGGTTTTCAAGAAAAATTCAAAGATGGTACAACTTCAAGAAGAATGGAGGAAAACTGGCTAAAGGAATGACAACCTGGGATGTACTAGACAACTTCTCTGAAGATGAATCTGAAAGAGCACCAGAAGCTGAAGGATCAAGTTCTGAAGATGGTTCAGACTCTGAAGATTAAAGTTCTGATGGAAAGTCAGAACCTGAGAACATAGACAATATCCAGAGAAGAATGAATCAGGTATATTCTCATCTTTCCAAAGCAAAATTGATCAAGCATCTTGAGAAGACTTTACTTAAACTCTCTAATTGTCAGCAAAAGTATAAAAAGTTTAAAGAAGACTATGAGAATTTAAGTAAGCAAGCAAATCACTCTGAAGATCTTGTACAAAAATATTTTATAAAAACAAAAGATCTTGAGAATTATTATGCTGTATGTTACAAACCCTTTGAGCACTCTCTTGCTCTCAAAGAGTATTGCAACACTAATGCTGATCAAAATAAAATTGTTTCCATGCTTTGCAATTTTAGAACCAACAATACTAATGGGATTGGATACTCCAGTAATAAAACACTAGAGGAACCAAGCTTATCAATTATTGATGGCAGCTTCTCACTCCCTAATCTTTACACTACATTTGTATCTGATAGCACACAGAGGAAACAAATAAAGAATAAAGATTTGGCAACTAACAGTGTAGGACCCTCAAGCAAGTGGGTACCAAGAGACAAAATAGTTTACTTGATTGCAGGTGAAACAAAGACTCTGAACCTTCCAATCACATGGATGCATGTGAATGTGAATGGAAGAAGAGCAATTGTGCATAGAGGGCACATTTTTGAAGAGTCAGATGGAGAAGAAGATGAAATGGAGTACATAAGCAACAGGAGGGAGTATGAAGAATTTGAAGATGTTTTGAAAGAAACTTTGATGATAGCAACTCTCTTTGGTGGGATGAATGTACAGAATTTGACCTGGAGAGAGATTGATCTTGAACAAAATGTCATCAAAACAAAAGAGCTTCAAAATCAAGTAAGTAACTCTCAACTCCTAAATGACAAGTCAGAGGAATAACTTTCAAGGTTAAAAAGGTTTCTTAGGATACTTGATTTATTTCTAAAAATGTTCAGAATTAAAAACCTTGAAAAATCCTGTCTGGACATATTTTCAAATATCCTGAAAGACACATTTTCAGACTCTGAAGTATTTTGGATCTCAGCATCTGAATTAGTCCAGACTCTGAGAAACTTTTTAACCTCTGAAGACTAAGCCTCTGAATAGGAATTGAATTAGAAACGTTTAAGTATTTTTTACTGAAACGTTTTGGCGCTAAAAGAACAACACGTACACACGTTCTGATTGGTTTAAAACAGTTAATGATTAGTTCTTTTCTTTTTGATTTATTTTCTATGTGTGTTCTATTTGCCTTTAATCAAAATCATTTGCACATGTTACTTCGTCACAACCTACACTTTCATTTTCTTGAAACCTCAGAAAACCTCCTTTTTTCCACAAATTAGCAAAACCCAAAACCCTAAACTTCAGAAATGGCTGCATCCACATCACCTTCAGATTCTCTATTTGCGTTTCCTAAGAACTTCCCTATCAACACTACTGCTTGCAAAGAAATGTTCTCCACAAATTTATCTCTCGAGATGGAGGGAAAATCTTTAAACCTGGTTATGGAACAACCAGTGGACTTTTATAGCTTGGAGAAAAATCACTTTGATGTTCTAAAGTTCTTTATTGATCATAATGGGAGCTTTAGATACATGAAGTTGCTAAATGGTCCCATCTATCCATCGCTAGTAAAGGATTTTTGGATCAGAAGCAAGGTGAAGACGGTTGAAGATTACAACAGGGAGTTGGATGCAAAGAAGAAGGAGAAGTTGGAGAATAAGGACAAGACTCCTCAAGAGTTGGGATTGAGGATAGTTGAAGAGACTGAAGTACACTCCGTAGTATGTGGCTTTGAAGTGATTCTCACTGCTTGAAATCTGGCTAAGGTGTTATATATCCCCAATGAAGGCACCTACCATACCTACAGCCAAAGCGAAGCAAAGAACTCAGAGTTCCTAGTGAACACGACCAAGCTGTGCTACGCAAAATGGAAGAGCTGTGAAAGCAACAAGGTGGGTGATTTGAAGCCTATTCAGAGGGTATTAGCCAGAATAGTTCTAGGATCAATATTTCCAAGAAGTGGAAGTTCTGATCAACTTTCATGGGATCATAGGCACTTTGTCTATTTTCTCACAAGAAAATTTAATTTGAACTGGGCAAAATACATCTTCAATCACCTCTGCAAGGCTGTGAATGCTACTCAGAAACAATCCAAGCCAAATGTTCATGTCATCTATCCAAGAATCCTTAGCGAAATCTTCTATCAATGTGGTGTGATAGATGTAATCAAGGCTGCTGGACATGACAATCTGATTAGGGAAATCAGAGCTTCTACAATCTCTGCTCTCACACTCTCCAACATGAACTTGCTAGCAGGAAAAGAAATGCAACCTTCTGATCCATTTGAACCTCAACCTCACTCAGAAGATTCAATGGTGAAGAGATATAAGATTGACATACCTGCTGTCTCGAATGGTATTGTCAATCAATATATACAACTGCTAGAAAGTCAAGGTGAAGGGTTTGAGATTGAACAAGAATTGAAGAAGAAGAGGAAGAGGCTGGTGAAGATAAAGACGGAGAAGAGTGAAGCTGCAAGGGCAGAAGGTAAAGGTAAGATCAAGCTCAAGGCTGGGAGTTCAACTGTGATAGTAGTGGATGATGAAGAAAGTGAAGATGATGATGAACCACTATGTTTCAGACTGAAGAAACTTGCCAAAGAGCCAAGAAAGAGAACTGTTGAAGGCTCAATCAAGGACAACTCAGGTAATGTATCTTTGTCTAAACCTGTTGTTGTAAACACTCAAGAGACTCAACCAACTCCATCATCAACCCAACCCAGAAATTCACCTCTACATTTTCTTGAGGAACATTTAGGTGGTGAATTATCCAATCTAACCAAAACCACAAATTTAGTTCAGAACCCATCCACCCAGATAAGTCATGAAGACCATCTCACTTTAAAACAACTCATTTCAGAACCTGTCCATTCAGAACCTCCCATACCAGAAATAATCCATACTCAACCATCACCTGACCAAACACAACCTGAACAACAAAGTACTGAAGAACTTGAACATCACTCTGATGTCTCAAAACATACTGAATTTGTTGTTTCAGAAGAAATCCAAACTTCCCCATCATCAAACCATATTGATGTTATGATCGAAGAGCTTCATGTGAATGACTTTCATCTAAAAGCATTTGATCAACAACAACAACAACCACAATCATCACCTCAACATACCTCTACACCCTCAACTACTGAACCTCGCCCAAACAACCCTGATATCTTGAGTGAATACAACAGCTTGTTAAGTCAGATACATGGTATTCATGAGCTCAGACATTCTGACATGTCTTCATCTGAATATGTTGCACAATGGGTGAGCTTGACTGAGGAATTGGTAAAGAAGCTGCATAGTCTTCAGGAGGCTGATATTGAAGAACAAAGGAGGTTTGACAAGGGAAAGAATAAAATGGTTGAAGAGGTCATTTAGAATCAAAAGGACACAGAGAGGAATCACCCTGAATCCTCTACTGTAAGAAATAGTAATCTGAATGAACCTACCCAAGAAAATCTAAGGAGCAATCAAGAGCACCTGATAAATCCAGCATATGAGACTGAAATTAAAGTAATCAAAGCCCAAATGGATAAGTATATTGGGATGATATAGAAAGTCAATGGAAACCAAATAGAAATTATGAAAACCTTAGCCTCTCTCTGTAACCAACCCCAATAAACCCTTAAGATTTCTTTGAATGCTTCTGTGTTTATCTGAAGTTTAATATTTTTTAGGCACATTGGTAGGATTAAGTACATACCTCTGATTTTGTTTGATTGACAATCTTAAATACTCATTATGTGCTAATCTGATTGTTTTTAATTCTTTCTGATTATAACTATTTTCGTGAGATTTATTTCTTAAATAAACTTTAATTTTTTTAAAAACAGTTCTTCAATGGAGACTTCAAAATATTATGTTTCAATCATAAATTTGATTTTCAATAAGTACAATATTTGGTTACTCTTAAAAGAATCACATTACATAACAAGAGAAGAAATATAAATAAGAAATCAAAAATAAACAAGCCAAAGTAATGGATTTTATTTCATTGAGAACATAAGTTCTGGATTACATATTAAAATTCCTAAAGACTACTTTCTTGAAGCCTCCAAGGGATGACCTTGGAGAAGGGACTGAATATTCTTGAAGAAACCATGCATCAGTTTGGTTTCCTTCAGGAATGTCAGTTTGCCCTTCTTAGGCTGTGGACATCAGTTTGATTTTCTTCAAGAATATATGTCTTCAGAACTTAAAACAGTCAGAGTCCAAAGATTTTTCTTCAGACTCTGAACTGAGTTCTTCTGTAACAGATACTGGCTTTGTTTCTATTGGTTCCTTCTTATGTTTTCTCCTATCTTGACTATCTCTCTTTGAAACTGCTTTCTTCTTCTCTGAGCGTTTCATTTTCTCTCTCAAGAGATCTATCAATAACCTAAGATTATTCTGTGTGAATAAAATGACTAGGCTTCTCTCCTTTTATAAGCTCATTTCACCGACAAGGTCTTAAATAAGTTCAACCATTCCTGATTTAACCGTATTGGACGTTGTACTTGTTAATTAAATTGCTTATACTCTTTTTGATAATGACAAAAGGAGGAGAAAGAATATTGGTAAATCAATTGTTGGAAGAAGCGAAATTACTTAGCTTTTTAGGGCTTTGTAGTGTTTCAGAGAGAGAACGTAGGAGAGTGGTCAAAGTAGTGGCATGAGGTACATGCTTTGATATGACAATCTGATCTTTGAGGATTTCAAAATATTGTGCTAAAGAGCTCTGAACTATTTTCAAAAAGTTTTTGATTCAGGCTCTGAACTATTTGTGTGTGTATACGTTTCTAGTGCCTCTGATCCTATTGTCATTTAATTTAAATATTTGCTTCATCTTGCATCTTCATTAAGAGCATAATTTCAAGAAGAATACATTTATTAATTGAAGTTTATTATTCATAGATAGTACTTGAGTAAGGGTGCAACTTTATTCAAAGATTATCACACTATGAAAAGAAGAAGCTTGCAAACCTTGTTCTTTATATAGTAAAATATGAATAATTTAAGTCATATAATAAAGTAATTCTGAAACTGATTAAAATTAACTATGGATACAAAATAGGGGAGCTTACAAACCTAACCCTATGGGATATCAGACTTAGGGGGAGCTTGCGAAACTCAGAAGCCTAATGTCAACATAGCTGATTTTTATCAACAACAATTGTATTTAATACTTATGTTTGTCATCATTAAAAAGGGGGAGATTCTTGGAACAAAATGTGTGTTAGTAATGGGCAATTGATGTTACTAATGTTTAAATTAAGATTGCAGGAGAATCCAACGATATATCAAGAGCACATTTAATTTAGACTCTGATGAAACCTATGGAAGTCTGAATCTTTATACTCTGAAAGAGTTCAGAAGCTACAACGTGGTCAGAAGCTAAACAAAGTTCAGAAGCTCAAAAAGGATCAGAATGTCTGCAAGAGTTCAGAAGCTCGGAGAAGTTCATAAGCTCAAAGATGTTCAGATGCCTACAAGAGTTCAGAAGCTATCTGCTAGTCATGAGTTATTCAGAAGATGAAGACGTTCAGAAGCTGAAATACGAAGGACTATCAGAGGCCATTTATTCAAGACCAATCAGACTCCAAGTTATCAAAGGTTCATCAGAAGCAAAGGAATTCCCCAAATCATCAGAAGGGCTACATCAACTAATCTTATCAAGCCTGATGATTTGTTCTAAGGACAACTAATTACAACGGTCACAAAGGATGTGATCCTACTCTCTCTAGGAGATAGTTGTACCTTATTACTGTACTTTGGACAAACAGTAAAGGTGAAACTTCACTGCAAAAGAAGACGTGGCTTTACTCAACGGATATTCAAAGACTACAGCTGTCCATTTTACAACGGGAATTTCTCCAACGTCTCAATGTCTTTCTCAACTCATATAAATATGCAAAAGAAAGAATTGATGACTAACGAACTTCATTAGAAAACATCTCTCAGAATAAAGTGAGAATCTGAATTGTAATAGAAAACATCTCTCAAATGAAGTGAGAATAGAAACTAGCTTAAGCCTCTGAAGTTATTATGTTTGTAATAAGTTTAAGCTTTGAAGTTAGTATTACTCCTGTGTGAGTAATTGATAAGTCTTCTGCTTAGTGTAGGAGCAAGAAAGTCTTCTGCTTAGTGTAGAAGCAAGTAAGTCTCAATCTTAGTGATTAGAGCGAAGAAGTCTTCTGCTGAGTGTAGAAGCAAGGAAGTCTCTCTGTCTTGTGTGACTTAGAGCAGGAAGTCTTAAGCTTGTGTGCTTGAGCAAGGAAGTCTCTGATCTTGTGTGATTAGAGCAAGGAAGTCTCTCTGTCTTGTGTGACTTAGAGCAGGAAGTCTTAAGTCTTGTGTGACTTGAGCAAGGAAGTCTCATGCTTGTGTGCTTGAGCATCTGATTGTAATCTTAGTGATTATAGTGAACTCCCTTGGAAGCAAGGGGACTGAAGTACTCTCAATTTGTGAGGGGAACCAGTTGTGTGTCTTTCTCTCTCTCTCACTCTCTCATTTACTCCTTCATCATTCACTTAGCCTTAAGTTGATTGTGTAAACTATTCCGCTGTGCTTAAAGACTCTGATAGATTTAAATATCTTGAAAAGTTTTTAAATATCCAAAACACAATTCAACCCCCCTTCTTGTGTTTTCTCCACGCACCTTCAGAACTTAGGAGAAGGTCTCAAAAAGATTAATGAAGATATGATGAAGACCATGAAATGCAAGAGTGCCCTGGAAGACATGCAGACCATGGCTTTGGATGCAGCTCCCGATGTTTAGATGCTTAGTGGTTTTGATGTAGTTTAAATTGTTTTTTCCTTTCGGTACTTTCTCTTTCCATGTATTTCCCTTATTGTATTTTTCCTTTGAATGAACGAAGTGAATTTCTTTTATTAACTTTATGTTTGTACATACGTTAACAAATAATAATTTGGTAAGAAAATGTAACAAGTTTCACCTCTTTCTTTGGGCAAATGAGATATCACGCCTTAAGGCGAGAAATATTTTGTTATATGCCAAAGACGTTGAAAGGTCACGCCATAGGCGAGATACCAAACGTTTCTTCTTCCACTTTATTTATGATTTCGCCACCTGTCATGTACGTGTTGCCCGCGCTAACACGCGTTCATAGACATTGTTTTACCCAATGGATAACCGAACGTTTCCACTTTATTGACAGTTTTTTGCCTATAAATACATTATCATTTTTTCCTCAGCACTTTTTCCATTCTCCAAATTCTTCCCAACTTCCTCGAACTTCTTTGTTTATCTTTAGTCTCTTCCTATTCTTCCATATTTCTTAGCGAAAACTTCGTCACTACTTTATTTCCTCTGAACTTCCTGTTTCTCAATCGTCTAATTTCTTCAAGGTATTCTATCATTTCTTACCCTTTCTTAAGTCTTTTTATTTCCTTTTGTGTTTAGATCATGGTTATATTGCGAGATTTGAGCGATGCCAAGGACTATCCCTTGGAATTCCCTCGTGTGGGTTCTGATTGGGAACGTCAAGTCCATGCCCATTATACTAGGGCTGACGGAACCCTAAACACTAGCGGTTACTTTGCCGAGTTGTTCGGGTTCCATGTTAATTCTAGCGATTTTGAATCTGGGAGTAGCGATAGTGAGAGTAGTGGGAATGGTAGTGATTGTGTCATCATCTCTCCCTCTTCGTTTACCACGAAAAACCCTAACAATCGTTCTTTAATTGTTGCAGACTCCGTCGCAACGATTTCTACATCAATGGAGATTTCTTCTAGATTTACTTCTCACAAATTTGTGTCCACCTTTAGAAAGGTCATCAAAGTATCCGGTTCTAGGGACGAGAACCGTGTTTTGGTCGATCCTGTCACTGAAGATGAGTATGTGACCACTGTCAACACCCAAGAGCCACATTACTTCTATACGTACACACACGTCCTTCAAACCCTAAACCTTTGGCTCCCTTTCACTGCTTTTGAGAGTCAGATCCTAAAGGCAATGAATGTCGCCCCTTGTCAACTTCACCCCAATAGTTGGGCCTTTGTGAAGGCCTTTGAAATTGTTTGTTCTAACTTGGATTTAGTTCCTACTATTGGTATTTTCTTTTGTTTCTTCCAAGTTAAAAATGTTTCTCCCCACTCTCTTATTTCTGTCAGTAGTCAACCCAACCGGGGGCGATTCAACTTGTTTGCCTCCAACTTCAAAAACTACAGGACACTTTTGTCCGTTTTCGCTGTGGGGAGGGTTGTCCGAAACTTATGTTCGACGAGTCTGGGAAACCCTTGTTCCCTTTCTATTGGTCTCCAGCCCCCCGGCTCATAAGGGGAACTAGGGTGGATACCCTAAATGATTATGAGCGAAAAGTATATGTGTAAGTAACCTTTTATTCTTAAACCAAGCAGAAATACCTAAAGTCTTTGCACAGTGCACGAGTACCCGAGTACCTTCTCCCCTATTCTTTGTATCAAACAATTCAATTCTTTTCTATTTTCAAGTCTGCGTTTTCAATTTCCAAATACCAATTTCAAGAACTCTACTAATTAATTGTATTATTGCACCTATTCACATTACCACATCATGCTTTTAGTACAAATATATTCAACCTTGAGATTTTTTTCATATTCTCCAAAATTTGCATGTAAGAGGAGTGTTGGGGTCACACTCATTTGAACACATTCCAATTTATTAATGCCACATTATCCAATTTTTTAATTACTACCTATTAAATGGTTCAACAAGTTTCAGATGTAATTGTTATTTCTTTTTTAATTAAAAAATTAAAAAATAAACAAACCATTTATCTTCTCCTCTCCATCGCCAAAAGCTTCAACCTTCAACCACATCACCCTTTGTTGTGTACATATCATATTTGCCACGAGCTCTGGCGACCGCTTCCATCTCCTGTGAGAGTGAACTGATACGATTTCTAGGCTTTTTCTTGTACATATTGTTTTCGTCGTGAGATCTGGTTGCTGGGTATTAAATGAATCGACCGTAGAATCAAACATGAGTTTGTTGAGTATTTTACAGTTTAATTGATTCTAAATTATTATTATATTTTCAAAAGATGACGAAGGTATTTTTGTATCTGAGGAGTGCTAGGGTCACACTCCTCTTGCATATAAAGATTACGTCAAGTTTCTTCAAATTACAGGTATGAAAGTAAATTTATGCATAAATAGTGTGACATGCTTTCTCAACTTAGTGTTATGCAAAATATGTTGGAGAATGTGATCTCACAGTTATCCATCTTGATGGTTATCCTTTTACATGAGTCAAGAGTAGAGGCACTCCTCATGTTATTGAAGAAAGATTTGACCAAGCTTTGGCAAACTCTGAGTGTCTGATGTTGTGTTCCAAATGTAAAGTTGTTGAAACTCTGCCTATTTATTTTCATCACATGAAATGTCTCTTTTTTTATTATTTTCATCAGTAACAACCACTACAAGAAAAACATGATATATTAGCGGAATATATCCCTAACAAAGTGCCTTTTTCCGCCAATAAGTGACAATTTAGAAGCGAAATAGGTCTACCATTAAATTATGTGCCAATAAATTTACTCCAACTTAGTGGCGGAAATTTTCGTTAGAAAGTCAGCTTGACATATTTTTTATATATTATTATTTTGTGGCAGAAAAATTTGCCAGTAAAGAAATTAAATTAATTATTTCCATTTTTTTGTTTATATAATAATTATATTTATTTATCTCATAAAAAATTAAAACAATTGATTATTAAATTAAATATTATAATAATAGACTGAAATTTTTTTATGAAAATTAACAGACTAAAATTTTAAAAAATAATACACAAAATACTTACAAGAATATGTGAATTAAGTTGTTGGAGTGAAATAATAATAGAGAAATGAGAAGAAAAAAATTGAAGTGAAAGAAGTTTTTGGTGTGAAAATGAGAACGTTAAAAAAGTTTTAAGAAAAATTGTTGTTGTTGTTGTTGATGTGAAATGAGAAAAAGAATTGGGAGATGTAAAAATAAGTTTGAGAGAATTTACAGAGAAGCTAGAAAAATTTAGAGAGAAGTTAGAGAGATATGAAAGTGTATGAAATGAAATGAACAGATAATATTTATAGATGGGAAGGAAAACTGAACCGTTGCATTCTTTTAGTTACTGGCGAAAAATTCAAATTTAGTGGCGGAATTTTTCCATTTACTGGTAGAATATTCTGCAACAAACAGTTCCTATCAGCAGCGTGTCCCGAGATAACTTTACTGGCGGAAATTTCATTCACAGAGTATTCCTTGAATTTTGTCCTTTAATTCGTGGCAGAATTTTTTTTTTAATCCTGATAAATATACTGGTGGAATTTAGTACTTTCTGGCAGTATTTTCCGCCAATAACTTAATGAGGAAAAAATTCCGCCAATAAGTGATTATAAAATCTGTTTGTAAATGAGATTTTTCTTGTAGTGAGCTACAGTGGCAAAAGCCACATTGTGGGTTGCTCAAATGCAATGTTGAAGCGAGTTTGCACAACGAGTCAAAAAAAACTAGCGCGGGTGGTGTCTTAGAGATTATCGAGGACAATATGTGATGGCGGGATCGTATTGGAGACAAGGAAATTGTTCAATAATTGAAGTGGAATCTATGGCAATGATAGAGGCTATGAAATAAATGGAACAAAGAGGTTTAACCCATGTCACATTTTAATCCGGCTCCAAATCTGTGGTTGATGTCATCCTCAAAATACGCGATGGAAATTCTAAATTTAGTCATTTAATTTATAACATTAATCATTTAATGTCCTTGCATCCGAATTTAATTCATTTTTTTTACTCTGGTGTTTCAAACTGTTATTCCATAATGTTAATTACTTTTTATTATATTATTATTATTATTATAACATATTAATTTACTGGTCTCTATAATGTTAATATTAATATAAAATTTACAATTGCAATTTGAATATTTAAAAATTAATCCAAATTAAACCACATTAAATTGGATCAAATCATAATTTTTGTTCAAAGAATAATCCAAATTAAACCGATTTGCATGTTGTTATTATTTTGGACTGGTCAAGGCAAGACCCTTATTCACCCTTCTCGGCCCAAATGAGGTTGGCCCATGATAAGATATCAAACTTCCAATGAAAATTTCTCAACTGACCCCGTCATTCTTTTTTACCCTCGAATTTTCAATTTTGTCCTTGCAAAAACTTTAGTTTTTAAAAATCGAAGTTTTTTTTGCCTTGAAAACACATTTCGGTTTATAAAAACCGAAATTTGCTCTAAATTTGTACTAAAAAAATTCGTTTTCTGCAAACCGAATTTGTCTGCAACGGCAAAATTGGAATGTTGGGGGTAAAAAAGAATGACAGGGGATCGGTTGAGAAATTTTCACTTCCAATAGACCGCAATGAGCACGAATAGAACAAACAATGGCCATAACGTCTGGTGTCGGGACCAATAACTTTTAGGTTTTGTTTGGCAAACACAATAAAGCTAGCTTATAGCTTATAAGCTAAAAGATCTGTTTGATAACAGTTTTTAAAAAAGACCTTATAACTTATTTTACTAGCTTATTTTTCAAACGCTATTTCAAATAGCTTATGAGCTTATAGCTTATCATTTTTTTCCAACTTTACCCTTGCCATCCTACTTGAAAAAATTAAATATTAATTGAACATATTTTTTTATGTCAGTTCATACTTATAAGTCAGTTCAACTGGTAATTTTACCAAACATTACAAATTCAATTAGGTGGCTTATTTGCTATAAAGTAAAAACTAACTTATAAACTCGCTATAAGTTCATCTACTATAAGCTAATTATCAACTATTATTTTTTACCAAACAGAACCTTAGGCTAGTCATTACATTGAAAGTCACTGGTCCCCTCTACTATTGATGGTGATTCCGCAGCTCCACCTTCACATCAATGATTGTGGTTCCACGTTGCGACCTATATATACACCTTTAGATGAAAGACTCGGGTAGGATTATCTTCAATCAAAGATAGGTTTTTTTTCTTATAGTAAGCTTCAATAAGGATAGGTAAAACAAAGGCTTAAATGCAGTTTTGCCCCTCTTGTTTTGATTAAATCGGAATTTTACCCCCTTTGATTTAAAATCCGGACTATTACCCCCTCTATTTTAATTTTTTTTAGATTTTGGCCCCTATCATATTTTGCTTATGTGTAAAACGTCATTAATTATTTGTTATTAAACATTATCTTTTTAATTTTTTTTAATGAAAAAAATACTAAATTTTTTTAAAAAAATGTCAAAAAAAAAATTCAAGTAAAAAAACCAAAAAAATGGTAAAAATACAAAAAAATAACAGCAAAAACCAGAAAAATAGTAAAAATACAAAAAAAACCAGTAAAATACAGAAAAATACTAGAAAAACTAGAAAAAATAGCATAAAAACATGTACATGTAGGAAATGCGATTTAACAGGTTTTCATCACATCTCATGTTTCTACATGTACATGTTTTTATGCTATTTTTTCTTGTTTTTCTAGTATTTTACTGTTTTTTTTTTTTGTAGTTTTACTATTTTTCTGGTTTTTGCTGCTTTTTTTTTGTATTTTTACAATTTGTTTTTACCATTTTTCTGATTTTTTTATTTTATTTTTACTTTATATTTATTTTTTTTGTCAGTTTTAAAAAAAATTAGTATTTTTTCATTAAAAAATTAATAAAATAATGTTTAATAACAAATAATTAATGACGTGGAAAATAATATTACACATAAACACTACCACATAAACAAAATATAATAGGGGGCAAAATCCAAAAAAAAAATAAAACAAAAGGGTAAAAGTCCTGATTTTAAAATAGAGAAGGTAAAATTCCAATTTAATCAAAATAGGATGGACAAAACTGCATTTAAGCTTAAAAGAAATAAAGAAAAACAAAAAAAGAAAACTTAGTAGAAAGGTTGACTCCGTGAGTCGTGATTAAAGGAATCGTTTTTTGTAAAGTAATCAGTGACAAAAAAATGTGTCAGAGAAAGGTGTGGTGAGTTCAAAATTAAGCACATGCGTTAATGAGTTCCAACGCCAACTGTACGAAACATATGGGTTTTTGTTTCGTAGCAAATGCACGGGTTAATCGTGCCCGCTTACTTAACTTTATTTAATCACTTTTTTTTTGGACCAATTAATCACTTTTTGTTGCAGCGATTGTCTACCACTAAATTACAAATACTGTGTCAGCGGCAAGATATTTTAATTGCTTCCTACTGTGTAACTCATATGATATAATGATAATTTCAATAAATTGTATGATCACTTTCAAGACTATGCAAGATACTAATGTACCAAAAAAAAAAATATACTAGTACTATGCAAGATTTTATTACTCCATCTGTTCCAAATTATATGTCACTTTGGCAGTTTTACACATATTAAGAAATATAATCATTATTGTATGGAAAAGAGAAATTATGAGTTGTTTTACAAAATTGTCCTTCATTTATTATATTGAAAAAATAAATTGAAGAATTGAAAGAATAGAGAATAATAAATAGTTAAGAGTATAATAGGTAAAGTTGCGTTAAATGTTTCATTGGTAATGTAAAGTGACATATAATTTGGAACAAATTTTTTCTTCAAAGTGACATATAATTTAGAACGGAGCGAGTAAGTTTTAGGCTGAAATGTTATAAATTTGTGAGGAGATCAAACATCTAAAATTTTGCTGTTCTATTTTTTTTTCTCAAATTGCTGCCCTATTTTATAAAACCATTTTAAAGTAAGATATATTAATTAAATTTTTATATAAATACGTCTAGTTAAATGAAGAGAAATAAAAGATCACAATTTCTCTTTTCTAATAATTGAAAGATAAATTCGTCAAAAAGATAAATAATTGAAAAATAACTCTGAAAAGAGAATGAACATTATTAACAAATTTGATACAAAATCTTTTTGTTTTCTCTTGTGTTTTTGTCAAAAAGATCTTATATTTTGGAACGGATATAGTACGCTAAATAATGTTTAATATAATTGTTCACTTACAACAGATGTACCGATACATATTCAAATAAGATGTATATTGAAAAATTTACCCATTTTAAAATTCTTAATATTGAATCTTAAGTATTGAAGGGAAATTATTAAAAAATACGCACAATATACATTACTTTTTTATTTGTTAAAAATCATTGATCAATGTCCACAAAAATAAAGTTAGGTGAAATCTACTCAACACTTCATAATTTGAGGGCATTCAATGTGAACAAGCCATATAAGTGAATTTGCATGTGGTACACACAACTAACCTGTGACAAACTTTTAGGTTTGTATATGAATTTATATATAGCTTATTCTTATTAGTTGATGAGCAACTAACTTTAAATTATGAAGGAATAAATTTCAAAAAACCTAAAATTATCAAAGCTATTGTAGTGAGGGTTATATGAAAATCATCTAATTAATACTATAATGTATATGCAATATGATCATCCAATCAATTATATGACTATAATGTATATCCAATATGCCTCCCACTTGTCTTGTTCCCTTTAGATTCTACTAATATTGCATATATATTACACCCTCATCTCCTTCATCCATATCCATATTTACTATAGTAGTATTCTCTTCTCTTCTTTATCTTTAATTTTTTTTCAATGGATCAACTTGATCCTTTAGCTACTAATGGTTCTCTAGTTTTTTTACTCATCACTTTGATCATAGCCTTAATATGCACTATTTTTTTCACTACAACTTTTTCATCTCTCATATCATCATGTTTCCAAAAATTTATGAGTAGTAGTGTCTTTTGTAATTGTGAAATTTGCCAAGCTTATCTCACTTCAAGTTGGTCAAAAGATTTCAACAATCTTTGTGATTGGTATACTCATCTCCTAAAAAAATCACCAACAAAAACCATCCATATACATGTCCTAAAAAACACAATAACCGCAAATCATGAAAACGTTGAGTACATACTCAAAACAAAATTCGAAAACTACCCTAAAGGAAAACCCTTTTCAACAATCCTAGGTGATTTTCTTGGTCGTGGTATTTTCAACGTGGATGGTGATTTATGGAAATTTCAAAAGAAGATGGCAAGTTTAGAGCTCAACAAACACTCCATAAGATCTTTTGCTTTTGAAGTTGTCAATAATGAAATCCAACATCGTCTCATCCCTCTACTTCAAATCCAAAGCGACGTCGCTTTGGATTTACAAGATGTTTTCAAAAGATTCTCTTTTGATTGTATTTGTAGATTTTCTTTTGGTTTAGACCCTAAGTGTTTAGAAAAATCCTTACCCATGTCGGATTTCGCTCTTTCTTTCGATTTAGCATCGAAATTATCCGCGGAAAGAGCTATGGTTGTGTCACCAATAATTTGGAAGATCAAAAGATTTTTCAACATAGGTAGTGAAAAAGAGCTCAAAAAGAGTATCACCATGATTAATATGTTAGCCAAAGTTGTTATAAATCAAAGAAGAAAAATGGGATTTTGTGATCACAAAGATTTGTTATCAAGATTCATGAGTACTACAATTCATGATGACATGTTTCTTAGAGACATAGTCATAAGTTTCTTATTGGCTGGTCGTGACACCGTGGCATCATCACTCACAAGTTTCTTTTGGTTATTAGCGAAAAATCCGGAAGTTGAGTCAGAAATTTTATTAGAGGCAGAAAGAGTAATTGGACCACTACATGATGAAAATAATAATAATAACTTAGGTGTGACAAATTTTGAACAACTTAGTAAATTGCATTATTTACATGCAGCAGCACATGAAAGTATGAGACTTTATCCACCAATTCAATTTGATTCAAAGTTTTGTTTGGTGGATGATGTTTTAATGGATGGTACAAAAGTGAAGAGTGGCACTAGGGTTACATATCATCCATATGCAATGGGTAGGTTGGAGGAATTGTGGGGTCAAGATTTTTTAGAGTTTAAGCCACAAAGGTGGTTGAATAAAGATGGTATTTTTCAACCTCAAAATCAATTTAAGTACCCTATTTTTCAAGCTGGATTAAGGGTTTGTATTGGTAAAGAAATGGCTTTGATGGAACTTAAAAGTGTGGCAATTTGTTTACTTAGAAAGTTTCATATTGAATTGGGAGAGACAATGTTTCATCATGGTAACCATCCAAGATTCTCTCCTGGACTCACTGCCACTTTTGCTTTTGGTCTTCCTGTATTTGTTCATGAAAGAGGAACCAATTAATGTAGTGCAATAGTACTATATATGTGTGTATGAAGCTTTGTCCTTATGCAAACAACCAAAATTTGTAGTAGTAGTAGTAATATTTATAATGTTAGATTTGGGGACTTGTATATGTGTGGTCCATATTGTTTGAAGATTAATTATGTGAGATAATATTGCAATTTATTACTCTATTTATCTTATGTGTTGCATTAAAAATATTATGTGTTCCTGTTAGATAAGTTGATATTTTTGTAACGGCCGACATCAGAATGATTGACGTTTACTGTCAATCAATCATGATTTTTAGTCGTTATTCCGACAACCATTGACCTCCTTCACAACTGGTTTACCGAAAAGGAATGCCACCAACCACTAATATTCTGAAATCGAAACTCAAAATTGACATTTTCTAGTTGCAAATAATGAACCATTGAAGAGCATATGAAGTAGTCCTTCAGCTTCATCAATTTAATTTCCACATCAAGATACGAGAGAACACTCTATTTTAGCACAAAACCCATTTATTTGTCTTACGATATGCATATTATTTGTCATTTTATAATGTATCGTTGAATTATTAATAATTTTTATTACTAGATTTATTATTTATTATATCTTAGATCATTTAATTGCTCAACTAACTACTATTACAAAAATATTTTAGTGTTAGTCAATAGAAGAAAGAAAAAAAAAAATAGTTTAGTTTCTTTTTTGACGGAAAAAAAAAATTGTTTAGTTAAGTTTTCATTTTGGATCATTTTATTTTAATGACAAATCAACATATTAAAGAGAAGAAAACTAGAGTACAACAATTGAACCGAGCTGGGGGTGGTTATGATGCATAAGCCTTTTTTTATGCATGGTGCATAAACAATGAAAATTGCTTAGCACACCTCCAATTTTCTCGCGCACCCCCAAAATTTCTTGAGCACCCAAAATTTCGCGCACTCCAAATTTCTCGTACACCCCCCAATTTGGGGGGTGCGCTAAGCAATCTGGGAGTGCACTTAACAATATGAAGTATTTATGCATGATGCATAGGTAAGAGCTTATGCACCATAACTTTGCCCACCACAAAGATAGCAGACCAATACAAAAAAACAACGGAAAACACAATAAAACAACAAAGGTATGCGAAATTACAAAGAGAGCAAGTGTGGGTGGGATGAGTAGCTCAACTGGTTAAACTAGTTGAGCAGGGTTAAGGAGCTGGAGGTCTAGAATTTGAATCCTAACAAAAGAGAAAATTAATTAACATAACATTGTAATACTAACAACTAACATTACTTATAAAAAAAAAAAAACAAAGAGAGCAAGGGATTAATGGGAACTTATTAAAGACTGGGTTGTGAATATAATTACAGTATTGCATAAGAGGGAAGGGCATATTGTTGCACCACTAAAAAACAAAATGTGTGGGTGGATTTTCTTATTATTAGGGTACAAGCCCGCACGCTGTTGTTTTTTGACTGTGCATGTGGATATTGCTAATTCCACTTATTTAATTTTATTTTAGTGCGCCACAAAAGTTTATAACGACTTGTTTGTATTGAAGAAATGATATTTGTACAATTTTAAAATTAATTTCTTTTATCAAACTTTTATTATATTTTTACTCTCTCACCTCCTAATTTTTTTATTATTTTTGTCTCAAAAGATAAGAGAAAAAAAGTTGTTACAAAATTTATTATACAAATAACACTACTATTGTGTTGTAATTGATTAAATATTTGATTTTATGATAAATAAATACATTTGATTTACAAAAAAGTAAGTTTCAGACACAATAATTTATGACAAAATAATATATAATAAATTTTGAAGTTATTGAATAATTTATAATCTTGTACCGTGAAATCAAATTTTCAATGACCAATTTGAACCGGACATGACTCATAAACAACAATGTCTCCCTCCAAAGAGCAATCAATGTTAGCAAGAGATTGACCTTACGATAAGAATGATTCACCACCACATCCCAATCTAAAATAAGCAAATGGCAAATTCTCTTAACTAATGATCTTTTAAAAGGACTACCACTACTACTCTGGTAAATAATGAAAAACTTAGCCATTCTCATGAAAGTACGAAATTATCACTTAAAAATTTATATTTTTGATAGCTTGCATATGTGATGTTAGATGGACGAACGTTTAGGTCAGATTTGATAAAAAGCGCATAAAATAAAGAAATTGATGGAAAAGATAAGGAATGGGGTCACACCCTTTATATTAAATAGAAAGAATTATAAGCCAAGTGAGAGTCGCCACAAAAAATGTAGTTTCTTGGTAAGATCGATAATTTGGTCCAATCCATAACCTAAAGTAAAGCTTCAAAATTCACACACAGTGATTTTTTTTAATCCAATTTCAACTTATCTTTTTGTTTTTGACAGTAATTTCAACTTAACTTATTCGTATGATTTGCACCTCACTTATATAGGAGGTTAATTTGCTGATTACAATTGAAAAAACAAAAGAAAAACTTCTACAAAGTCATTATTCAGCCAATAACTAACAATAGTGCTTAGGGGCTGAATTAATGCTTGCAATGTTACATAATGAATGAAAACTTAAATTCTGTCTAATAATTTGTCTTCAACTTGCGGCGCCTTCATGACCGAAATTTAAACCGAATCTGAACTAAATGCGTCAAATACAAGATTTAGACGAGTATCTTATCTTTCCAACACATCAAGAATAACACAAATTGAACCTCTAGAACTTAAGGGTGCATTTGATTTGCTAAAAAAAATAAGAGATTGGACAAGACAACTTAGTTGTACTGTGTTTGATGTTAAAACTGTCACTGAGACTGGACAAACTAGGGGTCAAGGGACAGGACAAAAACATATATTCTCGTCCTCCACTGAACCATGAGACAGCTTTTTGTCCCCAGCACAAGTTGTTTAAATCACCAAAATATCATTTTCTCCATCAAGTATCATACAAGACAAAATATGTTCAATACAATAAATGTTTGGTCTGTGTTGTTCTGTCTTGTACTGTCCTGTACTGTTCTGTCCAGTACTTTTATTTTGCAGATCAAACGGTGAAAACAAGACAAAAATGTCATCACCTACAAAAATAATATTTTGAACCAAAATTAATTTGGTTATTTTTCTTCCATTATTGAAATATTTCTTCATGTTAACGGATGAAATATTAGGATGGCGTCATTCCCTCCTTTTTCAAGAGAATTCGACCTCAAATTTGTAACTTCAATACCTCCTGGGTAAAAAATAAATATAAAAAATACATGGCACGTAACCACATCCATTTTAAGAAACTTTTCATTTTGATTGAAAAAAGTTTGTGAGCTTTGCTTCCTTTTGTGATTCATGGACATAATCATCATTCCAAAGATCATATTTATTTTCTACTTGTTGAGAACTTTCTGTTGGAATTTTAACATATAAGCCATGAATAATAGACACAAAATTATAGCAAATCTGCTTTAATCAAATAGATCATTGAAAGGAATTGTGTACCTTTAGGGTTGTTAGAGATAACCAGAGAATAAGAGCAGAGTATATGAGAGAAAGACTACCCTCATGACCATCAACATTTTAGAGATAGGTTGTTCACCCATCTGTTAAATGTCTGATAAATGTCTGATGGGATGACAATTATAGAGCCAAATGGTTGAGGGCAATTTGGCATACTTATGTATCCTTCAGAAAAAACCTTCATGTGAGGACATTCTCTCACATTTACTACTTCCAACAATGGATACTTGAAACATTTACTAGAGCAAAATTGGTTGAGACTATTATACATTCCAACATCAATATTTGCAAACTAAAAATGTAATGTCAACGTTTTCAACTCAAATAATAATTTCTTCAAGTGAAATACAGTCTTCTATCTTTAGATTTGTGAGCTTGATTATGTTAAATTAAAATGAGTTTTAAGACAATGTCTCTTGAGTTTTGATGATAACAATGTATAAAAGAACAATTGGGCACACTAATGTATATTCCAGTGTGCAGGACAAGATAAAAATATATTTCTGAAAGTAGAAATTTGCATCTGATGAACATGTTGAATGCGCTTTAAAGTTATCTTTGAGTTTGAAAAGTCAATTCTAAAGTTATCAAGTTCTGAAGAGAAGTGCAGCTCTGAACAAAAGTCAATGATAGTCAAAGTTCTGATGAAGACTCTTCAAATAGAATTAAGAACAAGCTTTGTGTTTGAAGCCAACACTAAAGCAAGAAAGTCAACTCTGATGAAGTTAGACTATACTGTGAAGACAAGTTCTAAAGTGAAGCCAAGACTCTGAAGGATTTATGGTTCACCAAGATTTTAAAGTGACAGTGTCAAGTACTGTACTTTTCTGAAGAGCCTACTTATAGGACTATCACCTTTGTCCTCTTTCTCAAGAATGTCAACATCCTTGACACTACACGAGACATTTTGCCTCTACTGCATACATCAAACATGCTCACAATTAACGATGTTCAAAGAGTTCATTTCGAAGAAAGATACAACGGATCATTCCTAGTACTTAAAAAGATTTGTTTATCAAGTAAATGATTTGATCAAAAGAAGAAAATATTTCAACGTTCAAGTTAGCTTTCAACGGATCTAGCGGAGATGACATCTCTTCATCAACGACTCTATTCAATTCTCCTATATATTTATATGAGACTCTGAATATTTAAAGAAGTGTGAGACTACACACCATATGAAAGTTCACAACACTCTGATTCATTATATGAAGTTTTAAGCACAAAAACACTTAGATAGATTCTTACAAAATTTGTATCTTAGAATATTTAAGTAGTTTTAGAAACACTGCGCTTTATTGAAGTTTACCACTCTTTGGGTCTCAAGTGTAAACACAAATCAAACAATCTTTGTATAATCTCTAATTGTAGAGTCCTTAGTTGTAAAACATTGGAAGTCACTTGATCAATAGTATATTGAGTAAATGAATTCTCTTGATCAGTAGTATCTTGAGCAAGGAAGTCTTGGACTTGGTGTCTGAGCAACTGTAATCTTGGTGATTATAGTGGATAAACTCTCTTGGTGAGCGGATTGGACGTAACCCTAATTAAGGGTGAACCAATACAAAATCTCTGAGTCATTCTTTCTCTATATCTTTTATACTTGTCTTTCTTACAAACGGTTTTATCTTAGAAAGAAGTTTTTAGAAAAAGAATAACATAATTCAAACCCCAACCCCTTTTTTGTGTTTTTCTCAACTTCAGTTGGTATCAGAGAACCTAGTATGTTGAGTTAGTTCTTAACCGTGTGACAGTCAAAGATCTTGAGAAAAACAACATTATGAAGACTGTTTTGAATTTTATACTAGTTACATCCAAGATTATGAATTTACCAATAACATAAATCCTCAACCCTTTCCAAACATACCTTTGCCATGTGAAAAAATTCTTTTTAAAAGCAAGTTATAAGTTGTGTTAGTCTCTCCACCACAACCACCCTTCTCACAACAGTCGTCAATAGATGACCATGAAATTAACCACCCATACACCCCAAAACGCACGGTGAGTGCAATACGCCGACCATAAACCGTAGAGCATCGAGACACCAACTTCACTAATCAGTACTTCCCTGACATCTTAACTAACAAGGAAAACATCTACACTTTATGATATACTTGTTAGTAATCACAATCAACAGTGATACATAGGAAACGGATCAAGAACCTATACTAAGGGGTTACTCTCCATAACCTCAAAGTGTGAGTGAACTACTCACACTTTGACATCATGAACAAAACTAAACTAGACTATGAACAAAACATAAAATAAACAAGAGAACTTTATTGGATGAATGCACCTTTCACAAAATTTACCTTCTATAATTTGATAGATCATTTTTATATCTAACAAATTCCATAGTTCTTACCATCTATAATTTTTCGGTCAAGTCTATAGTACACAAGGGACAAATGTCTTGTACCATGTATATAAAGTTGTTGGGTTTTGGGCTCCCTTCCTATGCGGAGAAAAGTTCAATTTTATTAGTTCATTATGTCTCACTTATATAAGTGGAGAGTGGTCATACTAGGGTTATTAAGAGAGTAAATTTTGTGAGAGAACATCCTTCAAAAAGAGAGAAAAGGGGAGAGAAACCAATTCCCATTTTTGACACAGCAGTCTCACTAAAACTGAGATTCCCGATTCGTTAACCGTTGGGATTGGCTCAAATTTGGAGGGCATATTCGCAGCTTCAGGGGCTACACTTCCACCGTTCGGATCGTTGAAATCAGGTCTGGATCGGGAGATATTTTAATCGCAATGCATCAGTATTTTTGGGGATTTTTTCATCTTCTAGTTCTTGTTTTGAAAGCTTTTGTGCTTTGTTGTGTAATTGGTTGTTAGCACTTGTTTTGTGCATCACTTTGAGACTCTTTTGTACCCATATCTGGACGACCCGTGGTTTTTTACTCTCACATCGAGGGTTTTCCACGTTAAAATTCCGGTGTCTTTATTTTGCTTTATTGTCTGTCATATTATTTGTTGTTGATCCTCAAGGTTCTTACAAGTTTGGCGAATTCTATTTCTGCTACGTATTGCTCATTATTATTATTATTATTATTATTATTATTATTGTGTTAATTCCCCATCAGAGTGGCATCAGAGCTCTTGGTTAAGGGCAATTTTACTTGTTTGAGCGATGGAGTCAAATACAAATATGAAGATGGTATTGTTGAATTGTTCTAATTACCATTTGTGGAAGGGCAAGATGAAAGACTTGTTATTTGTGAAGAAATTGCACTTACCGGTATTTAGTTCCACAAAGCCGGATTCTGTGTCTGATGAAGAATGGGAGTTTGAACACTTACATGTATGTGGTTTTATTAGGCAATATGTAGAAGATAATATTTATAATCATATTGCTAATGAAACACATGCAAAAACTTTGTGGGAGAAGTTAGAGTCCTTGTATGTCTCTAAATCAGGGAATAATAAATTGTTCTTGTTGAATAGCTTCATAAGTTTGAAGTATAAGGAGGGGACTTCTATTTCAGATCACTTGAGTGAATTTCAGGGGCTCCTTGATCAGATGTTAGGATTGGGTATTAAATTTGAAGATGAACTTTTGAGACTATTTCTATTGCTATCTTTACAAGAGTCTTGGGAGACGTTTCGGGTTTCTATTACAAGTTCTGCTCCTAAAGGTGTTGTTTCTTTGGAAACGGCTAAGGGTGGTATTCTTAATGAGGAGATGAGAAGGAAGACACAAGGTACTTCATCTCAATCCGAGGTACTTGTCACTGAAAATAGGGGGAGAAGTCAGAAGAAAGAACCGAAAGGTGGTAGAGAGAATAACATAAGCAAGTCCAAAGGGCGATACAAGAATATGGGTGTAATTATTGTCATAAATCAGGGCACATACAGAAGTATTGTTATCAGTGGAGAAAAGATAACAAAGGCAAGAAGGGTAAGCAGAAACAAAGAGATCATGATGATGATCGTGTTACTACTTCTATCAATGATGATCTTGTTATTCTCCGTGATCATGAGTCCATTAATCTTGTATCAGATGAGAGCATGTGGATTGTTGACATTGGTGCTACATTGCATGTTACACCGAGGAAGGAGTACTTCAATCTTATATTTCCGGTGACTTTGGAGGGTTAAAGATGGGTAATGATGGTGTAGCTAAGGTAATTGGTGTTAGTGATATTTGCTTGCAAACCAACATGGGAATGCAATTGTTGCTTAGAGATGTCAAACATGCTCCATATGTCCGTTTTAATTTGATCTCTGTGCATATGCTTGATGATTGTGGTTATGATAATCACTTTGGTTCTGGAAAGTGGAAACTCAGTAAAGGTAACTTGGTGGTGGCTAGAGGGGAGAAAACTTCTAAATTGTATTGGACAAAAGCTTTGGTTGCTATAGACAGTGTGAATGTTATCGACATGAAAGCATCTTTGTGGCACCGAAGGCTTAGTCATATTAGTGAAAAAGGGCTGAATGTTTTAGCCAAAAAGGATGTGCTTCCAAGATTAAAGAATGCAGATTTGGAGAAGTGTTCTCATTGCATGACTGGTAAACAGACTAGGCCTTCAAGAAGCATCCTCCCTCAAGAAAGTCAGAGTTGCTTCAATTGGGGCATTCTGATGTTTGTGGTCCATTAAAGGTAAAATCTTTTAGTGGTGCACTTTATTTTGTTACTTTTATTGATGACTGTTCCAGGAAACTATGGGTATATGCTATAAAGACAAAAGACCAAGTGTTGGAGAAATTCAAAGAATTCCATGCTTTGGTTGAGAGCCAATCAAGTAAGAAGTTGAAATGTGTTCGTTCTGAGAATGGTGGTAAGTATTGTGGTCCCTTTGATGTCTATTGCAAGCAGCAGGGTATTGCACATGAAAAGAGTCCTCCTAAAACTCCTCAGTTGAATGGTTTAGCAGAGAGGATGAATCGAACACTTGTTGAGAGAGTTAGATGTATGCTCTCTGAAGCTAAGTTGCCTCAACATTATTGGGGTGAAGCACTGTACACGGCGGTGGATGTTATTAATCTCACTCCTACTGTTGTTTTGAACAGTGAAGTTCCAGACAAAATTTGGTTTGTAAAGAATGTCAAATATGATCATTTGAGAGTCTTTGGTTGTAAGGCTTTTGTTCATGTTCCAAAGGATGAAAGATCCAAGTTGGATGCAAAGTTAAAACAATGTATCTTCATCGGCTATGGGCATGATGAGTTTGGTTACAAGTTTTATGATCCTATAGGGAAGAAACTTATCAGAATCCGAGATGTTGTGTTCATGGAAGACGAAACTATTGAAGACATTGATAAGGTGGAGAAGACTACACCCAAGAAAGATGTTAGTTTGTATAATATTGATCCAGTTCGGTTGCCTGTTCATAATCTGGATACTATTGGTGGTGATGTTCAGAATGGTGAGCCACATGAGTATGTTGATGATCAACAACTTGGAGAAGAGGTATATATTCAGCCTGATAATGATGAGGAGAATGATATGTCACAGGATGAGAATCTTGGTGAAGCTCCAGAATCATCTCAAGTTCAACTTAGGAGGTCCAACAGATAGAGACAACCTTCTACAAGGTATAATTCTGATGAATATGTGACTTTGACTGATGAGGGTGAACCTGAGTATTTTCAAGAAGCCATGGAAAGTGATGAAAATCAAAAGTGGTTGGATGCAATGAATGATGAGATGAAATCCTTGCATGATAATCACACTTATGATTTAGTGAAGTTGCCTAAAGGCAAAAGGGCTTTGGAAAATAGGTGGATATATAGAGTCAAACATGAGAGTAACTCTGAGTCTCCAAGGTATAAAGCCAGATTGGTGGTGAAAGGTTTCCGTCAAAGAAAGGGTGTTGATTTTAATGAGATTTTCTCACCTGTTGTGAAGATGTCGTCAATTAGAACCGTGTTGGGCAAATGGATGTGAAAACGGATTTCCTTCATGGTGATTTGGAGGAAGAGATCTACATGAAGCAACCCGATGGTTTTCAAGTTAAAGGCAAAGAAGACTATGTGTGTAGATTGAGAAAGAGCCTATATGGGTTGAAGCAAACTCCAAGGCAGTGGTACAAGAAGTTTGAGTTTGTTATGTCTGAACAAGGATACAAAAAGACTACTTCAGATCATTGCGTCTTTGTTAGAAAATTTTCTAACGATGACTTCATTATCCTGTTGTTATATGTTGATGATATGCTTGTTGTAGTGAAAAATATTTCTAACATTGACATGTTAAAGAAGTAGTTGGGTGAGTCATTTGCCATGAAAGACATGGGAGAAGCTAAACAGATTCTTGGCATAAGAATCACGCGTGACAGAAAGGAGAAGAAACTTTGGATGTCACAAGAACACTATATCTAAAGAGTGTTGCAGAGATTCCAGATGGAAAATTCTAAGGCGGTAAGCACTCCTCTTGCTACTCATTTTAAGTTGAGTTCTCAACAAAGTCCTTCAAGTGAAGATGAAACATTTGATATGAAGCGTGTTCCTTATGTGTCTGCTGTGGGTAGTTTGATGTATGCAATGGTGTGTACAAGACCAGATATAGCACATGCTGTTGGTACAGTCAATAGATTTTTGTCAAATCCAGGTAGAGAGCATTGGAATGCTGTAAAATGGGTTTTAAGGTATCTTCGTGGTACTACTTGTATGAGGCTTTGCTTTGGAGGAGATAAGCCTAATTTAAAAGGGTACTCTGACTCAGATATGGCTGGAGACATTGATTCCAGAAAGTCCACTTCGGGCTACTTGATTAAATTTGCAGGGGGAGTTGTAGCTTGGCAGTCCATATTGCAAAAATGTGTAGCACTGTCTACTACAGAGGCAGAGTTCATTGCCATTACCGAAGCATGCAAAGAATTGTTATGGTTGAAGAAATTCTTGCAGGAGCTTGGTTTTGTTCAAGACAAATATGTATTATTTGTTGATAGCCAAAGTGCTATTCATCTTGGTAAAAATCCGACTTTTCATAATAGGTCCAAACATATTGATGTGAGGTATCATTGGGTACGTGATGTTTTGGATGCTAAGTTGTTGGAACTAGCTAAGGTTCATACAGATGACAATGGTTCATATATGATGATCAAGGCGTTACCAAGGGGAAAATTTGAAGCATGTTGTGATATCACCGGTTTGGCGATTTCCTCCACATAGTTGTGAGGGAGAGATTTGTTGGATTTTGGGCTCCCTTCCTATGTGGAGAAAAGTCCAATTTTATTAGTCCATTATGTCTCACTTATATAAGTGGAGAGTGGTCATACTAGGGTTATTAAGAGAGTAAATTTTGTGAGAGAACAACCTTCAAAAAGAGAGAAAAGGGGAGAGAAACCAATTCCCGTTTTTGACACAGCAGTCTCACTAAATCTGAGATTCCCGATTCGTTAACCGTTGGAATTGGCTCAAATTTGGAGGGCATATTCGCAGCTTCAGGGGCTACACTTCCACCGTTCGGATCGTCGAAATCAGGTCTGGATCGTGAGATATTTTAATCGCAGTGCATCAGTATTTTTGGAGATTCTTTCATCTTCTAGTTCTTGTTTTGAAAGCTTTTGTGCTTTGTTGTGTAATTGGTTGTTAGCACTTGTTTTGTGCATCACTTTGAGACTCTTTTGTACCCATATTTGATTATAGTGGAACTATTTCTTTGGTCTGGACGACTCATAGTTTTTTACTCTCACATCGAGGGTTTTCCACGTTAAAATTTCGGTGTCTTTATTTTGCTTTATTGTCTGCCATATTATTTGTTGTTGATCCTCAAGGTTATTACAAGTTTGGAGAATTCTATTTTTGCTGCGTATTGCTCGTTATTATTATTATTATTGTGTTAATTCTCCATCAGTTGTTTCAATCATTGGATTAATAAATCTCACTATTAAACTAAATTAAACGTAATATTGACCAAATAGTGAAAAATAAACATGTGCATGGTGTAATACCAAATGATTACAATGCTCAAACTTTCATAAAAAATATAATCATAGTAGCACAAAATGTACGACTCAAATTTCATGATGCATGGTTTATGAATGTTGGTAGAATAAAAAATTCTCACTTCTACAGATAGCATCTTTAAGATAATTTATCAACACATTGTGACTCATCAGTAGCGTAAAAGGATGACAAATTGCTTTCTAATAAATAAACTAATAAAGCAATAAACTACCCCCAATTCACAAGTGAAAACATCTTGATCTCCTGCATCCAAGGCTGACAAATAGCTTTCTACAAAAGCACAGTCACCTTACTTGCAACATCAGTTGTCTGCAATAACAAAAGAGAGATAATTAGTTAACATTAACTCATAATAAAAATGAGAAATAATTTGTGTAATTCGATGTAAATAATATTACAAAGCTTGATTTGGTGTACTTCTGGTGGCTGATGATTTTAATCTAAACACCACAGATACATTTGCATTTTTTAGAGGGATGACTAACGATTTAGATGGGTTTAAAGGATTAAGCCATATCCTGCTCATTATCTTAACTTCAGTTCTCTGTCCTAATTGAACAGGAAGTGGCGCGTAAACGGAATAGTGCAGATTTAATTTTACTTGATTTATTGTTTTTATATTTTAGTTAGATTTATTATTTTTATGTTTTAGCTAGATTTATTATATTTTTATTTTTCCTACTCTTTAAGCTAAATTATTGTAGCCTTAAGAGACCGTTTTTCATTCTAGAGATTATTTTCTCAAATTCTGGTGGATTCCGGAAACCCTTTTGACAAGTTTGTGCATGCAACTTGTTTGCTTATCATTCTAAGTTTAGCGCTTGCTAAACCTATTGCTTCCGACTGCGTCAGGCATGAAGGGATATTGTATGATGAAGAACATCACTCAGTCTCTGGAACTTGGGATCCTTATATAAGTTGGTGGCTAAGGTTCTTGCCAGAAGATTATCCACAGTTCAATCCGCTTTTATCAAAGGAAGACAACTAGTTGATGGGGTGGTCGCCGTTAACGAAATTATAGACTTAGCCAAGAAATTTAGTAGACTTTGAAAAGACTTATGACTCCGTTAGTTGGAGTTATCTTGACTATATGCTGGCTAGATTTGGGTTTGGTGAGAAATGGCGTGGATGGATCAGAGCTTGTGTTTTTAGTGGTAACTTATATGTGCTTGTCAATGGGTGTCCAACCGAAGAGATTAATATCCAAAGAGGTCTGAAGCAAGGAGACCCCATAGCACCGTTTTTGTTTCTTTTAGTGGCCGAGGGGTTGAGTGGTGTGATTAAGAGTGCTGAGGAGCGCAATTTATTTACTGGGTTCAGAGTGGGAAATGCTGGGTTGTCAGTATCTCATCTCCAGTATGCGGATGACATCCTTTTCCTCGGGGAGGCCACTATAGATAACCTTTGGACTCTTAAAGCAATCCTTCGAAGTTTTGAGCTAGCCTCTGGTCTAAAGGTGAATTTTGCAAAAAGCTGTGTCATGGGGGTTAAGGTCAATAGCAACTTCTTAGGCCTGGCTGAGCGGTTTCTACACTGTCGTGTTGGCTCCTTACCTTTCATGTATCTTGGTTTACCTGTGGGAGCAAATCCCCGTAAGGACATAACTTGGAAGCCTCTGTTAGATACGTTGGCTAAGAGACTTAATGACTGGCAGAACAAGTATGTTAGTTTGGGAGGTAGGGTGATTCTTTTAAACTCTGTTCTAAACTCGATACCCATTTTTTTACCTATCTTTCATGAAGATTCCTGTAAGGTCTGGAAGCGCACTGTGAAACTACAAAGACAATTCTTGTGGGGATGTACTAAAAATGAAAGTAAGATTGCTTGGGTAAGTTTGGTAAATGTTTGTAAGCCTAAAACTGAAGGAGGCCTGGGTATACGAGACCTTAGATACGTGAATCTTGCCTTACTCGGTAAATGGAGATGGAGGCTTCTAGATGTGGGTCAAGGTATATGGAGAGATATCATTTTGGTTAGATACGGATTGATGGATCCCTCACCTCATCTTGGGGGTCGACCAGTGGGCTTAAGAGGGAGTATCCCTTTTAGGGGGTCCAACTGACTCTATCTCGGATTGGTTTTCTGAGGGAATTGGGAAGAAAGTTGGTAATGGCTCTTTGACATCCTTTTGGTTTGATCCGTGGTTCGGGGATCATCGCTTAGGGTGCAATACCCGAGGCTCTTCCAAGTCTCTCAGCAGCACAATAGTAAGGTTCAGGAGATGGGTAAGTGGGAGAATGGTCAATGGGTGTTGGACCTTGTCTGGCGTAGAGAGCTCTTTGTTTGGGAGGTGGCTTTGTTGGAGGACCCCTTAGGGGCTCTAAATTCCTGCCATATTTCTCATGCTCAAGACACGTGGGTTTGGAAGCATGATGCCACCAGCACCCTCTCGGTTAAATCGGCTTACACTATGCTTTAGAGTACTTTGGGAGTTAGTGTTCAATCTTCTGTTGCTTCCAGCCATGTACTGCCAAAGGTTTGGAAGTCACATGCACCTTCTAAAGTGTTTGTCTTCCCGTGGCAACTCCTTCAGGACATGATTTAAACTCGTCAAAACCTTTTTAGGCGTCACGTGATTAGGGATCTTAGTAATACCTCGTGTGTCTTTTGTGAGAATACAATAGAGTCGGTTGATCACTTGTTCATAACCTGCGAGTTGTCTTCTTCTGTGTGGTACTCTGTTGTTAGGTGGTTAGGGGTTCAGTTTGTGTTGCCCAGAGGGATAATAGGATTGTTCGAGTTATTTTTAGAGATAGGTGTTGGTAGGAGGGCTTACCTGGGGTGGTTACTAATTTGGCATGTTGTTATTTGGTCGATCTGGAATTCACGGAATGATTTGATCTTTGCTAGGGGAACTTCCTCTGTTGATTTCTTGGTTGAAAGGGCGAAACTCTTCTCTTGGAAGTGGTTTATGGCCAAAAACCCTGGTATCCTCTGCTCTTTTTATGAATGGGGGGTACAACCAATTTTGTGCTGGAGCCATTAGATTGGTGTCTTGTCGTGGTGACCTTTAGTTTTGGTGGATTGGATGTAGTGCGAGCCTTCTTCTTACCTCCAATATTAGTTGGTTCTTCCTTTTCTCCCCCTCTTGATGGTGTTTGTTTTCTTGGGTCAGCTGAGGTGCTTCGTTGTTGGGAGTTTTGTTCTTTTCTTCCTTATTCTTTGGAGTCTTAGTACTTCTTATACTTGTTATTGTACTGATTTTTATTATTTATATCTATATATATAATTTGTCATTAAAAAAAAAACACTCTAGAACTTGGGAGGTAACCTTGTAAGACACAATACCACATACAAAAACTCAACTTACAAGCAGAACTTCTCAATAAGTAGAAGAATATCCTAAAATTGCGAGGTTGTTACGTAAGTTTAAAGTTGTGGAAACACCTACAAGGCTACAAGTTTGAAAACAACTTAAGATATTCCCCATTTTGAATGGTATTTTTAGCGAGGACAATTTTGAATGCGAGGGAGGGTTCTAATGTAGTCAATTTTGAATGACGAGAATACGAGTCCGGCGAGGTTAGGATCTGAGTCCAGCGACGTAGCGAACTTCAGAATAAATTGCATGAGGGAGGCAAAGTTAGGGTTGAAGAAAAGTTAAAGAGGGAAAAAGAAAAGTAGAAGAGCAGGTGAATTTTTAAATATTTGTATGGTTATTGGTGGGACTTTTTAGAACCCGGTTAGTTTATCTAAAATGTTGAGTTTTGAAGATTGACTTCATTTTTGGTAAAATAAGCACGAGGCCAAATGTGGGTTCCAATGCTGTAACATTGGGAACCACGGCCTGATAACACGCCTTATCTTATCTTTGTCTAAAGCGCACGGATATGTTTGAAGGATTGAAGAAACAAACTTGCGCTTCCTTATTCAACAAGGAACGAGTTTGTTAGCTGAAGATTGAAGATCTACAGCTGGAGTTTTTAAAGGATAAAAACAATTCAAATATTATTTGTTTGTTAAAAGATAAAAACAAACTAAATATTATTTGTTTGGTCAAGAGGATCGTTGATCTAAAGCGGAAGATTTAAAAAGATTAGTTTGCAACAAACGATTCTATCCTTCATGAAGCCAAAGAAGATTCAAGACTCTATATAAAGAAGCAAGTTTCATTCGTTGAAGAGTACCTGAAACCATTGAAGATACAAATGATATAGAGCGATTGAGAAGTTTTAGGCATAGAATTTAATTTAAGGCTCCGTTTGCCCCGACTTATTTTTCACTTTTCTATTACTCTTTAAATGAAATAGATAAGTAAAAAATTATGTTTGACCTTATTTCTCCTTGCTTTTGACTTCTTTACTTTATTTCTATATTAATTTTACGTAGAAATAAGGTCAAAAACAATTTTTTACTTCCTTAATTTTTTTAAAAAGAACTAGAAAAGTATAAAATAAGTCGGGCCAAACGAAATCCTGGTTATTCTTTTGAGTATCACAATTGATACTTGATTAAGAATAAGTTGTTCACTCTTAAGCTTTTAAGCACAGAGTGTGATTTGTTTATTAGGAACAAAATTAAAAATCCACAGGTTGTGTGGTTGAGGGGAAGTGAGAGAGGTCTCATACTTAGGACGTTTTTAAGTAGAAATCTATACGAGTAGTTGCTAGGTGATAAGCTGTAAACGGAGCATTTGCGGAGAGCTTTGAACTACTTTACCATAGTGGATTTCCTTCCTGGATTGGTATCCCCAGAGTAGGTGAGTTGCACCGAACTAGGTTAACAATAAATTGTGTTATTTAAATTCTGTCGATTTATTATTGTATGTCCAGAAGGACCGGTGTTGCAACATCGTGCACCACATTGGTCCCTCGCGTGCCAGAATTTCATAAAACATTTAGCATATGCTTACCCATTTTCCCCTCAATTTGCACGGGGTTTTTGAAATCCTCCACAAAATAACCTCATGTATCCAGCGTATTTTTTGTAGTGACATATCTCACCAATAATCCTCTGATGATGCAGTTACTAAATACTAACTAATAAATAATCAAATTTGAAGCTAGTTAGGTCAATTAAATTAAGAGTCAAATATAACTAAATCAACTGGAAAATAACATACAATTGTACTTTATGCATCCATCAAGTAACGTGAGGGTTTGAAAAATTTGCATATATTGTGGTTAAGGAAAATGCTTATGTGCACGACAAACTTTCGTGTGAATGTGAATCCCATAAATGATGCGACACATATTATTAAATACTTTCAATAGAAGTTCAAAATATTTTCATCCTTTTGTTGTTTGAGTTTAGGTTCGAAAACTTACAAGACAAATGGAAAAAAGTCAAAAGCAGATTTTTTTTTTTTATGGAACGTATAGCTTTTGCTCAATAATGCATGGAATGTTGTGATTTTCAATAAAAACTTTTTCATTTGAACATATTAATTATACAACCAAAGGAACATACGATTACGATCTCCAGCATTCGGAACTAGTTTTTCTTAAAAGTGCAAAATGCTAACTGGCAAAGTCTCATCATTAATATTATACTGTGCAACTAGCCATAAGCTAATGGATTAAAATTCAAATCAGTGAATCAGATACTTGATATAAGTAAGATTGAGAAATTAAACCTTATCTCTGCAGGAGGCTTTTTTTCCGATGTTGTAGACAAATCCACCTTTTCTTATAATAATATCACTCCATAAATACTTATCTGGGTTAGCCCATATAATATAAAGGCCTGTGCATTTAACTTAATTACTATTCTTCTAATACTGTATTTCACGAGGTTTATGTTACATTTTACAACATATTTCTGCCCATCAAAGACAGTGTGTCAGCAAGAGACTCTTATCTCATCTACTAAATCTTTTTTTAGTGCAGCAAAATCTTGCTTTGAGTCGGTTTCAAACCATCGACTATAAAGGGAATGTTTTTGTTGAGAAAAACTTTTGCAAACTCTATATCATCCTTGTCATCAAAGTCACCCAACCCTTGCATAAACCAAAAACAAATTAAACATTGGAAGGAAATTTCTAAGCATAATCATGATTATTTTTCAATTTTTCAACACCTACCAAAGTTTTTCAATGTTGAAAAATAATCATGATTACACTTAGAAATTTTCTTCCAATGTGCAGTTAGTTCTTGGAGTTTTGCAGGGATTAAGTGTGTTGATGACAAGGATGATATTGATTTCTTCAACTATATTAACCATCATATTTTTCTGCTGGGAAGAAGATTTCAATCGTGAAGCCCATGATTTGACATTTGCTTCCAATAAATCGGAGCCAAAAAGAGTGGATAAAGTCATTTACGGTGTGATGTTTACATTTAGATCATATTATTTAATTTTTTTTTTCAATTCATTTGTTTTTTATTTTATTTAATAGGGTAAAACTTATTTTAAAGCTAAAGAAGAAGAATATATAGTTATATCCATTTCAATGTTTCTTAATTCAGAATACATAAAGTTTGCAAAACCTTTCCTCAAGAGAAACATCCATGGTTGATGGTTTGAAACCAATTCAAAGGAAGATTTTATTTGCTGCACTAAAAAAAAATTAGCAGATGAGACAAAAGTTTTCCCGTTTGTTAGTTATGTATCTGTTTTGCACCGGGCCTAAACCTAACACGTTGGGGACATCCTCCTCTGGATCGTCGAGCAAGGCTCAAGAGCACAAAGCCCAATCCCATTTGATCGTTGGTCAGCGTACAAATCCCTCGCAGTTTGTAACGCTCGGCATTGGAATGATGAGCATTTAATGCTCATAACGGCTCCTCAGTCGTTTTCCGACTGCCATTGATGGCCATTACTGTCCATCAACGGCCTTGGCCCAGCGATGAGGGTTATATATAGAGCATTTCCACAACTCTACAAGGTACGTAATCTTCTATACTGAAAACTTTCACTTCACCTCAACTGACTTGAGCGTCGGAGTGTCTGCAAGTACACAACTCCCTCCGGTTGCATTGGACTAAAGCCTAAGGACAAACCACCGTACACCATCGCGGATTGGTCGACTCTGATCAGGTAAGATTAGTGGCGCCGTCTGTGGGGACTTCATAGTTTCCCCGTCTTTTCCAGAAATTGACAAAAACTCACAAAAAAACCAACATTCACGACCAATGGCCGGTGTCGGAAACCAGGAATTCGTAGGGGAAAACGGTCCCCTGAATCCTCAACACCACCAATAGGATGACCTTGAAGCATCCGTCACGCCGGAAGGTAGCGCAGTGCATGCACAAGTGACTCCACTTGATGTAATGCCACTGCAACAAGAGCTACCTACACAAGAGGATCCACTGGTGGTCCCACAAGTTCCTCACGGAGCACCAATGGAAGTAGTGATGGTCGCGTTGGTCAACACTATCAATCGCCAAGGACAGCTCCTTCGCGAGGAAACCGCAAACATGTGCGGGCAGAATGAGCTAATATGCGAGCATAATCGCCATATTCAAACAGTCGAAAATTCACGCACAACTTCTAGAATCTCGAGGAACACTTATCAACGCAGGTCCCCGACCACTGAGAACCACCGCTCACGATCGAGGTCTAGGTCCCCGAGACCTGCACCTCGACGAAATGAGGAGAGACCATTGAGTCCGGTCAAGGAGCATCCTCGAAGGTACAACCGCTCTCCTCCACCGAGGAACAATCGCTCACCACCCCCGAGGAATGGTGAAGTTGTGAGACGGGGAGGAAATGCTCGACCTCCCCGAAGGAGAGAATCTCCGGGCAGTGGAGATGAGAGGCATCAAGGACCTCTTTCACGAAGGATCATGGACATCCCTCTCCCACGAGGACTCGAAAAACCCCCATCACTAGACAAGTACGATGGAACAACCGATCCTGACGAGCATATTCAGAGCGTCGAAACGGCCCTCGACTATAGAAGCTTGCGAGGATCGCTCAAATGCAAATTGTTTCCCCTTTCTTTTTGAAGAGCATCCACTAGGTGGAGAAGCCTACCTCCAGGGTCAATCGATTTGTGGGACGAATTGTGCCGCCAATTTAGGGCACATTTCACTACTTCTAAACGACACCCAAAGACGGTAGCAAACCTGAAAGCAATAATCCAAGGTCCCGAGAAACCTCTTCGAAGTTACATCGAGAGGTTCAACAAAGAAGCTGTCAAGGTCGATGCGACCGACAAAATGAAGCTATATCTCCTCGAGGATGGGCTGCGAGAGGGAATGAAATTCCAAGAGGCTGTTGGAATCGTGGAAATGGCAACCCTCGACGAATTCTTCGAACTTGCCTAGCGGTACATTAAATGTGAAGAAAAACAAAAGGCTTCAGAGGTGAGGAGACCCAAAAATCAGGGGGAAGCTGGACTCTCCACGAACAGAGATGATTGTCGAGGAGAAGACAAGAAAAGGGATGGAAAGGTCAGAGAGGCCAAACCACCCAAGAGTCAGTTCACATATTATACTCCCCTGAACGCTCCCCGGGACAGGATACTGGCTGAAATATCAAGTGTTGAATTCAAGAGTACGGGCATAAAGTTCCCAAAACAACTGTCCGCAAAACCAAACGTGGACAAGAAAAAATTATGTCGCTTCAACAAAAGTTACGGACACGTGACTGAAGACTGCCTGCACCTAAAGGATGCTATCGAAATCCTGATTTAGAAAGGGTATGCACGACAGTATGTCGAAGGACAACCGAGGACCGAAAATAACCCTCCTCGACAACCTCAGTTAGCAATTGAGGTATCAAGCCCTGAACAAAACATTCAGGAAGACAACAGAGTTGCTGGAGATGTAGCTCTCGCCATATCAAAACCCGAGGACTTCCTCCCCTTGCCTGGCAACAATGAAAAAGACGCACTGGATTACCTCTCCGCCCATCTGGACGGAAGTTGGGAAAATTTCCCCGGAGCTCTAGTCATATTCGGAGGAGGATTTTGTAGGATTATCGAGAGGTAGACTTTTAAAACTCTTTTAAAAATCAAACTCAAGAGCGGAAAAAAAAACCCTTTGTCTAGAACACTTAGAACAACAATCACTATGAGTTCATATGTTTACCTCTTGAAGCGTCGAGGAGTTTGATCACGAGCGCTGCACGAACGACAAACGCCTCTACTCAGTCCACACGAACAGCCCCTCCGTCTACAGTGCTAGCTGTGAATGATCGGAAGTAGAGAGATTGAGAGAACAAGAAATCCCAGTGCAGCTAGGTTTTCTAAAACGTTTTCACGTGGAAAAATAAGTCAGCACAAGGGTTCTATTTATAGAACCACTTGTGTGTGCCATACCTTATGGTGTACTGTATTTCTCACTTGATTCTACCGTACCTTACGGTGTACAAAAAATAAATGAATCTCATCCATTTAATCAATCTGTCTCCTATCTGTTCTTATGTGTGTGACCCTGTAGGTTCTCGCAACGTTGGCAATAATATTAAATCATATATTTAATATTATAAACAGTGAGCGGTATCTAGCAACACATCACTGCTACCCAAGCAACGAGAATGTCATGTGATCTGACATAACCTTTATGTGATAATGATTATGTGTATAATTACCCTTTTGCCCTTATATCTAAATTGAACCCAAGACATAGTACGTGTCATCCTTGTATAGTCCAATTATAATATTTCCTTGATACCCGAGTATACTTAATCCAAGTCCAATATCTCATATTGACTTATTCTGGTGTAGCCACACACTTTTAGTCATACTCGATCAAGGGGCCCATAGATATTACTCCTGATGTGTAGAAGGGGCAAATCCCATCTAGGTCACTCATGTCCCTCAGCATGATTCGCAAAGTACCCATCAACCGACTTTATAGTTGTCCTGTTATGGACAACATTTGAACGGCAACAAAGTACTCGACTCCACATCTAGGGTCCATAGCGGTTTCAGGTCGAAGGGTGGTATACACCACTATCACTATGAGAATAACTTATGACACTTACATAACACACTATGTAGTATTCTCATGGCGGGTCAATCCAATATAAATATTACTCCTAATATTTATATCTATGTGAAGGCTTGATATCTCATATCCATGACCTGTGAGCAGGGGCGTCTCCGAGTTTTTGGAGGCCATGTGCCAAAATATAAAAGTGACCCTATAATAAAAAAACATAGATTTTTTTTATAAAAAAACATCATCGATTTAAATTGCAAATAACATAAAAAAATCATAATCACTATAATTACTGGTCGCTGGTGGTGGTGGTGTGATGATGTATGCAGTAGTACCCTAATTGTAATTAATTATTGTTCGCGCTTCTCTTCTCAATTTTAATGGACCATACGCGCTTCTGTTCTCATTTATTAATGTTCCTTTTTTTTTTCCTTTACAAAAATGGACATGGATCTAACAGTATTATAATATAATTATTTTTTTACACCTTCTAATATACTAATATTATTACCCTATAAAAATTTGAGGCCCTTATTTTTAAGAGGCCCTATGCCATGCCACACCTTGCCCATACCATAGGGCCGCCTCTGCCTATGAGATGTGGTCATCAGTCTACTCACATAATAGTCTCTATGTTTTACTGTTATCCCACTTCACAGTAAAGCCTTGACTATGGATACTTTAAGAATAGTTTCCTTAGGTTCAATGGGGTCTCACAATTAAGTCATACTTAATGATCCATTAAACAGATTAACTATTCTAGGGACTTTACTACTTTGCAAAACAAACATAATAAAGAAATGTCTTATTATTAATAATAAATAATTCGATACAAGTACCAAGTTCTAATAAAACTATTGGCCTCTAGGGCTTACACCAACAAATTTAATCCCGTCACCATCAGATCCATCAAAAGGAAACTCGATGAGCTAGAGAAGGTCTCCCCAGTTGGAGAAATCAAAATAACTGAGGTGAAAGAAAGTTCCATTCCTCTAGCATTCTATAGGGAAGAAGTCCCCGGAGGATTTGTGCTCGACATCATATATTGTTCGAGGATCGCCACGGGAATCTCGCAAATCATGGACCTTAATAACAATCAGCGGGCAAATCGAGGATTTGTGCTCGACATCATAAATTGTTCGACTAAAAAAATCTTCAAATCCCCGGTAATTCAACCAAAGTACCAGAACTTTGACCAACTAAAGTCATCATCCTCTTGCCCGAACATGACGACTTGGGGGGCTCTTGTTCTGGACTGGACCTAAAGTCCAACACGTTGGGGACATCCTCCTCTGGATCGTCGAGCAAGACCCAAGAGCACAAAGTCCATCCCATTACTGCCCATCAACGGTCTTGGCCCAATGCTGGGGGCTATATATAGAGCATTTCCACAACTCTACAAGGTACGTAATCTTCTATACTGAAAACCTTCACTTCACCTCAACTGACTTGAGCGTCGGAATGTCTGCAGGTACACAACCTCCTCCGGTTGCATTGACTAAAGCCTAAGGACAAACCACCGTACACCGTCGCGGATTGGTCGACTCTAATCCGGTAAGATCAGTATCTAAAAACACCAGATATTACCATAGAAAATAGTTTGATGGCCCAAAAATATGTTGAAAAATGTAAAATAAACCTCTTTGAATCGACTGGGCAATTCAGTACTAGAAGAACAGTGAGATACATGTATAAGCGTTTATATTATTTATCGTTTTTTATTTTTATTTGTATTTATAGGATAATTATTAGAAATTGCTTAGGACATAAAAATTAATTGTTAGTATTGTACAGTAATATGAGTATTATTAGATGACCTCTGATTTACATTTATTTCATCACTGCGTATTTATTAACGACTGCCTAAGCATAGGATTTACAATAAAAAAATTTAGGTGGTAAGGACCATGTCAGTGCAAGATACCTTTCGATATAGCTGAATACGATTAAGTAGTATGACCATTTTGATGGACAAATTATATGGGCTAACCCAAATAAGTATTTATAGAGTGATATTATAAGAAAAGGTGGACTCATGAACCTTGCTTTTTAGGCTCCTCTATATTACTTTAGGCCCCCCATACTGACCAAATTACCCCCTAAAGGTGTTTCGTATCATAGAATCCGAAAGTTACTTGTTTTGATTTTTTTTATAACAAACAACAACAATAAAGCCTAATATCCTCTTCTCTTTATCAAGAAGACAACAATTGAGAAAATCTACCGCCACACTCCCTTCCCAACGCAAATCCATCTTCCTCGACCTTCTCTCTCGCGAGTTTATATAGGAAACATACAAGTTTATAAATAACTTTTTTGTTTTTGTTTCTTTGCTTAAATGGTTGCAGAGTTGCAAAACTGATCACTAACACAACCAAAGAAACAAAAACAAAAGTTATTCACTGCAATTGATTTCAATGCAAATTTTCACATATATTGCACAATTTTGGAAAGTACGATCCGAAGTTTACCGTTTTTGGAATTTAGGATCCGAAGTTTACTGTTTTCGAAATTTACCAACCGAAGATATCTTTGGACGAAAATGAAAAAAAAAATAATAGAACATCGTCATTGATGTTGCAGCAAAGGGCAATGAAGAGAGTGGTAATTACGCATTTGAAGGTCTCAACAAAGAAAATCATTATACCTTTGAATATCCAAAATCACAAATCTACAAATTGAGTTTCAGGAAGCAAATTAAGTTTTCAGGTAGTTGTTCCTTTGACCTCTAGCATTTTGAGTTTCTGGGCTCTCATGAGTAGCTTTCTCCTTTGAGTTTGAGTGAACTCTGACTTTTACTTGGTAATTTATGGCTTTTGTTCAATCTGTATCTTGCTATTTGTAGCACTTGTTTGGATGTGTTTGATCTAGGGGCTGGTGTTATAGTATTGGCTGGCTTGTTTGTTGTATTGGAATGAATTACATACCGGCTTATTACTTTTGTTTTTTGATGGAAAACAAATTTCTTTCATTTATCATCCTTGTTCAAATTGGTGGGTGATATTATTAAAACGAAGACTGGGGAAATCTTTTGTGGTGATGCATAATAAATCTTGATAGTTTTGTTTTTTGATTGTTCTCATCCGACTTCCATAATAAATGGAAGGATTGATAACATGAACTGCATAGACAACTATAAGGTGAATTTGTAATCTTTATTCCGAAAAGGCTTAAATATGAAAATAGTCCCTGCAATTATGACTTGTTTTGATTTTAGTCCCTGCAAAATCTCAAAAGTTTTAAAATAGTCTTTGAGCTGGATTTTTTAATGACATGTCCCATTTTTGATGATTTGGCATATAATGACTAGGATTTATTGATGACATGGTACATTTTTTATGACGTGGATTAATACATTGATTTTTCATTTAATTTTTAATTTAAAATTAAGTTTTCCATTTTTCTAAAAAACAAATTAATATTTAAAAAAAAGGTTAGAAGGGAAAAATAACATCCCCAACACACTAATCAAAACAAAGAATTCAGATCCAAGCCGTACGGTGCTGGAAGGAATCAAATTGAAACCTGCACATGGAAATGGAGCTTGTAACGTCTATGGCATGCAAGATCTACGTTGCTACAGTGCCTCTTATGCTTCTTTGTTTATCCGACACAAACCCAGATGAACAACGATGCTAAGTTCAAGAAAGGAAAATAAAAAAATGGTTCAACCTCAAAAAGTTGGAGCTTTAGTGATCCTGAATTGCAGAGAAAAAATAGGGTTGCTAGTTACAAAGTTTATTCTGTCGAAGGTAAACTCAAAGGTTCTTTTAGAAAAAGTTTTAAATGGATTAAGGATAATGCAGCATAGTCGTTCATGGGTGGTAGTAGTGAAGATTATAATGATGATGGTTTAAATTTGTATTTGAAATTGAAGATGGTGAACATAAATGATCCTCACTGAATCGCGTACAAATAAATTAAACCCTAATTGCTAAATCATTCCCTTTTTCTATTTTTCGCTTTTAAATTTTTTTTTTTTAATTTTAATTTGTTTTTCTGAAAAATGGTAAACTTAATTTTAATTTAAAAATTAAATGAAAAATCAATGTATTAATCCACATCATCGAAAATGGGACATGTCATCAATAAATCCTAGGCAGCATCTGCCAAATCATAAAAAATGAGACATGTCATCAAAAAATTCTGCTCAGGGACTATTTTAAAACTTTTGAAATTTTGCAGGGACTAAAATCAAACTTTTTTTTTTGCAGGGACTAAAATCAAAACAAGTCATAATTGCAGGAAATGTTTTCATATTTAAGCCTTCCGAAAATAAAGGTGATTCGGAATGCAAGATCCGAAGTATACTAAGACTAGAATTAAGGGTATTTTTTGGGGGGTTTAGGAGTAATGTGAGGGGCCTAAAAAGCAATTTTCTGGACTGATTAGAGTTTTTGTAGTAATAATAACCGTCATTAGGCGTAATTGACAATTTTGTTTGTTTATTTAAATTCAATTAATTGTGGTGTCTGAAGGGGATAGTAATACTACTTCACTCTTTTCCTCTAAAATGTTTTCCTGTTCATTTTACACCACCACTAGTCCCCCACTCTCTCCATCCCTCTCATGCTTTCAGTTCCAACTCTCTATCTTCTTTCTTCATCCATCAATGAATCAAATCAATGCTCTCCCTTTCTCATATCTAAACATATTATTTTCGGACCACTCTTGGTCCCAACGGTTGTCTCCGGAAGAGAATCATGTGGAGGAGTAGTATTCATATACAATAAAATCTTCCCATTGTAGATAAAGTGTCAGTCTTCCCTGTGGCAACATTTTGGGCAAATAATGAACTCTAGTTGAGTTAACAAATATGTTTTCTTTGAAAATCTCAACTATAAATGTAATGTTTGGCTTTTCAAGTTTGTACTTAACACTTCTCACATCCTCTATATATACGTCTGTTGGATTTCAAGCTTTTTACACTTAACACTTTGCTGCTACACATATCTCCTATTACCTTCTCCTTCTCAAATATGGGTAACTGTTTTTCCACTGATGATTCAGCCTCCATGCAGGTTGGATCACGTTTTTTTTTTCTTGTGATGCTTGCCGAAGAACATTCAATACCAAAAATAAATTAAAAGAACACAAGGACACTCATCCAAAGGATGTTTTCCATGCAAGTGAAGGCTTCCTTTTGGAACAAGCACTAAAAGAGATGAACATTACAACAAGATGACGTGTACAAAGAAAAATAAGTTTTATGTGTTTATTTTTTGGTCTAGTTATGTTTAATTATTTATGTAATTTTAAGTTTAGTTTCAATGTTTTAAGTTTAGTTTGTGTTATGTTTTAAATTTCTATTTAAGTGTAATTTATGTCTAAGAAATGAATGCTACAGTATGTTTTAATTTAGTTGTTTGCCTTTTGGTTTGTTTTGGACTTGCTGCAACTTCTTATGTTTTAAAATGATATATTATAATCATGATCTAATTCATCAAAACATTCTTTCTTTTGTAGTTGCTCATACAAAAGAAACTTCAAAGAAAGAATATTTTAATGAATTAGATCATGATTATAATATATCATTTTAAAACATAAGAAGTTGCAGCAAGTCTAAAACAAACCAAAATGCAAACAACTAAATTAAAACATACTGTAACATTCATTACTTAGACACAAATTACACTTAAATAGAAATTTAAAACATAACACAAACTAGACTTAAAACATTGAAACTAAACTTAAAATTACATAAATAATTAAACATAACTAGACCAAATAAAAAATTAAACACATAAAACTTATTTTTTTCTTTGTACACGTCATCTTGTTGTAATGTTCATCTCTTTCAGTGCTTGTTCAAAAAGGAAGCCTGCACCTCGGGCATGGGAAAACATCATTTGGATGAGTGTCATTCTTGTGTTCTTTTAATTTATTTTTGGTATTGAATGTTTTTCGGCAAGCATCACAAGAAAAAAAACATGATCCAACCTGCATGGAGGCTGAATCATCAGTGAAAAAACAGTTACCCATATTTGAGAAGGAGAAAGTAATAGGAGATATGTGTAGTAGGAAGGTGAGAAGTGTTAAGTGTAAAAAGCTTGAAATCCAACAGACGTATATATAGAGAATGTGAGAAGTGTTAAGTGCAAACTTGAAAAGCCAAACATTATATTTAAAGTTGAGATTTTCAAAGAAAACATACCTGTTAAGTCAACTAGAGTTCATTATTTGCCCAAAATGTTGCCACAGGGAAGACTGACACTTTATCTACAATGGAAAGATTTTATTGTATATGAATACTACTCCTTGATAACTTCGTAAAAGCATGTCAAAGAGCAGCATATTTCTAGTAGTTTTAGCAGTTTTTAGCAAGTAAAGGAAGAGGAATCATGAGGAAAAAGGTCCATGTGTGAAGATAGTTGCTTATAACACAAGGAAGGAAGAATTGGGTGTTATCACAGGTTTCTGATGCCTGCGCGCCACGCAGAGGTGTTCCACGCGTCGCGCAGGGTTGACCAAGTGAAGATGGACGAAGTCTGGTACTTGCGCGTCGCGCAGGGGATGTCACGCACCGCGCAGGGTTGTACGTGAAAGCTCAGAGCCAGGGTCTGATGATGGCGCGTCGCGCAGCTTCATCTCGCGCGTCGCGTAACTGCATAGTTCATCCCACGCGTCGCGCAGATTCATCACACGTGACGCGCAGTGAGGAATAACTGCCTGCGCGCCGCGCAGGAACAAATCCTATATATATCCAAGTCATTTTCTGTTAAAAAGATTGGTCACTTGGAAAGAGAAACCAGCATAGAGAGTTATCCATTTTTAGATCTTAATTTCTGTAACAATGAGTTCTTCATTGATTTCTTGTGTAACTCAAAACATGAGTATCTAAATCCATACTTGGATTGGGACATCTTAGGTGAACTCTTTCAAAGGATGATTTGACAATTTGGTTTGTAATTTTAATAGATTTTTACTATGGTCTTATCTACTCTTTCTACCCTTAATGCTTTGCATTTCTTGATCATAAATGTAATGATTTAGATTGTTAATTCATTATGAGAATAGGGATTAATAATTGACATGGAAGTAGTAGAGCAATCAACACTCACTCTAGAGATATTGGAGTGTTGATTGTGATTAGGAAACACGCTTTAAAAACCTCAATAATTCACAATTCCACTAAGAGATTAGAGGAATTGTGAGCTATTGGGAGAAATTGGATCTTAAGAGATTAAGTTCAAATATCTTGTTGTTTCATCTATATACCGTAGTCCGAATTTGTTAGAAGTACTTAATATTGTAAGATCATGCTTTGAAGGAGGAATCCGATAGATTGTCCCGGTCCAATCTCTCTCTTGAGTGAATCGAAACATCACAAATAGTGCTTTTCTTAAGTGTGATTGAAAGTGAAATCTAATACCAACCCCCCCCTGTTACAATGCAAATTTACATAGCAATTGAGACTAGCTTCATTGATCTTGTTGGTTAATTCAATCCTCGTGGAGACTAGCTCCATCAAGTTTTTGGCGCCGTTGCCGGGGATTGTTGAGCAATCAACAAGGCAATAGGCTAGTGCTACAATTCAGTTTTAAGTTTGTTCATTAGATATTCAAAACAGAAAAAAATATTTCTCATTTGTTTCTATTATTTTTGTATAGATAAATTTTTCTCTTCATGTCTTTTTCATTGTGCTTTGCTACTAAAAGTTTTGTCTAAGTTTTGTAGCAATGAAATGGCTCGAGAATAGATTGTTTATTCCCAAAAACAACCCCAAACTTAGTGACATGCATAGTGCATCAATCACTTAGTTAGGTGTCTAAGCCTCCAAGAAAATCATCTTTTTTTCAATTTTCAGAAAATTTAGGTATATGTAAAACAAAAACATATTTTCTTACGGCTCAAAAGGGTTTAGCAAAGGATATATCAGGAATATAGGGTGGCTGGAAAATAGGCCCAAGGTACCAAAACAACATGCCTCGTGTATACATCTTAGCAATCAACCAATTAAAGAGAACACACAAGTTCTAGAGATGTGGCTAAGTGTGGACTCTCGTAATCAAGGAAAGATAAGTGTATGGCTCAAAACTCACGGCTAGGCCGGATTAATGAGTGGTCAACATTTATAAGAGCCCCTAAACTTTCTTAGCTAGCAATCATATCACACATAACTAAATCCAGAATATCACTTATTCATATTGTGCAAAAATCTAACAAGTATTGACTTAAAAGGGCAATTGCCAAAAAGATTGTCATAACAAAAAGTTTTCATTCATTCCAAAATATTCAACATAGACAACAAATAAGATAAATCTAAACAGTCTTCACATATCATTAATCAACATGCTTCAATTATTGATATGGCTACCAACACTACAAAAGCTTTAGAAAGAAATGGAGAGAGGGGATGACAAACCGCCTCATTGCGGTGTCCTTGATGGCGGATTAGAAGCATCCAGGCTTGCCAAGTTTCTCACATTGCCCTCATGATCATAACGGAGACCAAAATCAGTCACATCAAACGACAAGTTTGGATTTTCTACTCCAACATCATACTCTTGGCTATCTCCAAAAGGGGCATGAGGTGCATAGCTAGGTCCTCCATGGGGGCTAGCGGGAGGATGATGAAACATGTAATTCCTCTCCCATTCACGGCTCCGCCGTCCCATGATTCCTTCATAGCAAACTCAATCATCATGGAGGAACGCCTCCCACTCCCCTCGTGTCGGATACATTTCATAATCCGATGGAGGTGGGTGTTCCTCTCTATACCTCAAAGCTTCTTGATAGAGAGAACCTTGCTGATTGTAGTATATATGGTTGGCCCCCGTAGACTTGTAAAGATCCAACTCATGTAGCATCCGGGCCAACTCATCCTCATGGTGGGTGTAGTGAAACCCACCTTGAGGTGCTTGCTGCTGTGATACTCCTTCAAACCCATCAATCTCAGCCATTAATGCATCCTCCTCTTGATCGCTCCCCTCATTCTCATTCACATTATCATTCAAATAATCCTCCACCTCATCACCTTCACGATCTTCGTCAGGATCTTCCTCTTCCACAAACTACTCTCTCTCCGCTGCCGGTACGGGGCTAGAACGAAATGTACGGAAATAACTAAGCGTCAATGGGGCTACCGGCAAAATCTCCGCATCTTCATCTAGCTCCGGCACACCAAGTGTTTTACACAAAGCAAAGATCAAGTTACAATGGCCTAACCGGACACCCGGCCTCTCAACCCTAGCTATCTTCCGTATATCCATACTCAAAATCTCCCCCAAGTCGATGTCGGATTGATCCATGATCATTTTCACCAATAAAGCGTTCGGCAACTGAATTTCTGTGATGTTTGCAACCGGAGCCAAATTATGCATCACCCATTCAGCCCAAGCACGGCCAATAGGGTTAAAGTGGTGAATATGAATCTTGGTCGGCGCCGACGGCCTTCCCACAAAACTTCTTATTTCCTTTCTCTCTCGAATAGGCATACTTGAGCATGTATTGGAAAGGGGCATATAAGCACATTCTTGCACCCTAACCGTCCTCAACAACCGATTAATTGCATCACTCGAGTAATCAACTAATACTCCTCTCACATAAACCTTTCTATTCACATCCCCCTGAAACGCATTCGCATAGAATTCCCTTACAATATCCAAGTTCGCTTTAGCCTTACCACTTTCCATCAATTCATTAAACCGTACCCAACCCCTCCTCTCTAATTCACCAAATATAGCCGGTACTTCTCTCAAACCATCTTTAAAGCCCTTTTCTTGATTAATTTTTAGAGATTTGAGTTTGAGATACCTGTCACGGTTGACGTCTCGGAAGAATTTCTCACTAATCGGAGCCATATACCCACGATTGTTCTGGACAAATCTTTCTCCCCACGTCAATTCTCGCTCTGGCTCTTGTGGAGGTGCAGGTGGTGATGGTGGTGCTTGCCCACTACTTGAGCCTCCACGTTTTGACATAGCTCTCGTGAGCCTCCTCTTTTTCGGTTCCTCTTGAGATGGATCAGAGGTTTTTTTGGCCTGTCCCCTCAATTTGTTCAACATGTTGAGAGTTGGTAAGTTGAAATTGGATGGGTAATTGGGAATTTCGTGGCTTTTTGTAGTATGGTTTGGGAATTTGGGGTTTTGAAATTTTTGTGGAGTTTGGTGATTTTGGATGTGTGGGTGATGATAATATTGAGTGGAATGGAGTTTTTGAAGTGAATTTGAGGCATTGGAGCAAATGCCGCTTTACTCTAAATTTCTCAAAGAACTTCTCACCGAAAAGAGGAAGCCCTTGGATGATGACACCGTCGACATGACGGAAGAGTGTAGTGCATTGATTCAACGCAAGCTCCCACAAAAGAAAAAGGACTCGGGTAGCTTCACAATTTCGTGTTCTATTGGACATCTTTGCATAGGGAGAGCTTTGTGTGATTTGGGGTCAAGCATAAATCTCATGTTTTTGACTATGATGAAGAAGATACCGGGAGCGGTAGCTAAACCGACAAGAATGCAATTATCTTTGGCGGACCGTTCCATTGTGTATCCGTATATCTTTGGCGGATCGTTCCATTGTGTATCCATGATGTGCTTGTGCGCGTAGGGGAATTTATTTTTTCGGCTGATTTCATTATCATGGATATGGCGGAGGATAGGGAAGTTGAGTCCCTCTTACTTGGAAGACCATTCTTGGCAACCGGGAGAGCTCTAATTGATGTGGAAATGGGAGAGCTCATGCTCCGAACGGATGAAGAAAAAATCATGTTCAATGTCTTTGAGGCAATGAAGAGGCATGATGATGAGTCCGATTGCTTTAGAGTGGATGTTATTGAAGAAGTAGTGGAAGATGTCCTTGTGGAAGAACAACCTTCACCTCCATTGGAAAAAGTTATTGCGAATTCTATTGAAAAGGTGGAAGATGACTTTGAAGAAGAAATTGAAGAGTGCCTTAGACAACTTGAGGCAAATCTTGTGGACTCAAAGCCCAAATTTGAAGAAGTGTTGAGTGGCGACAAAGAAGAAGTTGCTCAAGAGGATAAGGCCAAGACCGTTGAATTGAAGGAACTTCCATCTCACCTAAAGTATGTCTTCTTGGGTGAGAATGGGTCCAAACCGGCGATTATCTCTAGCTCCCTCGCTCGCTTGGAGGAATCTATGTTGCTAAGAGTGTTGAGAGCAAACAAAGAAGCCATGGGCTGGGCTATTTCCGATCTTAAAGGTATAAGTCCTACACTTTGCATGCATAAAATAAAGATGGAGGATGAGTACAAACCCGTTGTGCAACCACAACGGAGATTGAATCCCACAATGAAAGAAGTTGTCAAAAAGGAAGTCCTCAAGCTTCTAGAAGCCGGTATGATATACCCCATATCCGATAGTGAATGGGTGAGTCCGGTGCATGTTGTCCCTAAGAAGGGAGGAATGACGGTTATCCGTAATGACAAGAATGAACTCATACCAACAAGAATGGTAACCAGGTGGAGGATGTGTATCGATTATAGGCGCCTCAACAAGGCCACAAGAAATGATCACTATCCCTTGCCTTTCATGGATCAAATGTTAGAGAGGCTTGCGGGGCAAGAATACTATTGTTTCTTAGATGGATACTCCGGGTACAATAAAATATCGGTGGATCCTCAAGACCAAGAAAAGACCGCCTTTACATGTCCTTTTGGCGTGTTCGCATACCGGAGGATGCCGTTTGGGCTATGCAATGCACCGGCAACCTTCCAAAGATGCATGCAAGCAATCTTCTCCGACATGATGGATGACACATTAGAGGTATTCATGGATGACTTTTCAGTTTTTGGTAAATCATTCGATTCTTGCTTGGACAATTTGAATGCCGTGCTAAAAAGATGCATTGATACTAACCTAATTCTAAATTGGGAAAAGTGTCATTTCATGGTAAAGGAGGAGATTGTGCTTGGTCACAATAGTGTTTGCATTGGAAAAATTTCGGTCCTATCTAATTGGGTCCAAAGTTATTGTGTTCACAGATCATGCAGCTCTAATACACCTTTTGACAAAGAATGAGTCTAAGCCTCGTCTTTTGAGGTGGGTTCTTCTCCTTCAAGAATTTGACATTGAAATCAAGGACAAGAAAGGAGTGGAAAATGTGGTGGCCGACCATCTTTCAAGGTTGGAAAATCCTTTGGTCACCACAAAAGAGAAAGTGATTAGTGAGGCATTCCCGGATGAGCATTTATTGGCTATCTCCACAAGGCCTTGGTTTGCCGACTTGGCTAACTACAAGGTAAGTGGGGAACTCCCGGAAGACCTCACAAGCCATCAAAGGAAGAAGTTCCTCCATGACTCCAAGTTCTACTTTTGGGATGACCCTTTTCTCTTCAAAGAGGGTCAAGATGGTATCATAAGGAGGTGTGTGGACACCAAGGAGAGCTTAGACATCATGTGGCATTGCCATAACTCACCTTGTGGAGGACATCATAGTGGACTGAGAACTGCCGCGAAAGTGTTACAATCGGGGTTCTTTTGGCCCACTCTATTCAAGGATTGTGTCGACTATGTGAAGAATTGTGACAAGTGCCAGAGGACCGGCATGATCACTAAGAGGGATGAGATGTCTTTGCAAGGTATGCTAGAAGTGGAACCATTTGACTGTTGGGGTGTGGACTTCATGGGACATTTCCCATCTTCTAAGTCTAACCTCTACATTCTTGTGTGTGTGGATTATGTCACGAAATGGGTGGAGGCAATAGCAAGCCCTAAGAATGACGCACACACGGTGGTAAAATTTTTGAAAAAGAACATCTTCACAAGGTTTGGTGTCGAGGGTGCTAATAAGTGACGGGGGTAAGCATTTTATAAATAAATATCTTGAAAATGTGCTCACCAAATACAATGTGAAGCACAAGGTTGCTACCCCTTACCACCCTCAAACAAGTGGCTTGGTAGAAGTCTCGAATAGGCAAATAATGCAAATATTGGAAAAAACAGTGGCAAGTTCCCGCAAGGACTGGTCATTGAAACTAGACGATGCTTTATGGGCCTATCGGACAGCCTTCAAGACCCACTTGAGATTTTCTCCTTACCAACTTGTCTATGGGAAAGCATGCCACCTTCCGGTGGAGCTTGAGCACAAAGCTTATTGGGCAACCAAGTTGCTTAACATGGATGAAAGCCTAGCCGGTAGGGAAAGGTTGTTGAAGCTAAACGAGTTGGAAGAGTGGCGATGTCGGGCCTATGAAAATGCGGTCATATACAAAGCTAGGACTAAAGCATATCATGATAAGACTTTGAGGCCTAAGGAATTTCATCCGGGACAACAAGTACTCCTCTTCAATTCAAGATTGAAGTTGTTCCCGGGAAAGTTAAAGTCTAGATAGTCTGGACCATTTGTGATTAAGGAGGTCTCTCCCTATGGTTCGGTTGAAATTTTCAAACCGGGGGAAGAGGACCAAGGTTTTAAAGTGAATGGCCAGAGATTAAAAGTGTACCAAGGAGGAGAGTTTCAGCGCCACAAGGTGGCCCTTATCTTCCGTGACCTTTGAGGTCATGAGACGTCAAGCATCGGGACGTTAAACAAGCGCATAATCCTCGGATTATGGACCGTCAAGCTATTGACGTTAAACGAGCGCTTTTTGGGAGGCAACCCAATTGATATTTTACTAAATAAATGTATATTGATGAGGTTTTATTTGTGTGTGCAGGTGAACCAGCATTACATGAGGAAAAGGAGGCAAAATGAAGCAGGAGAGATCAGAAAAATAAGGCATCAGACACCTGCGCGTCGCGCCATGCCATGGTGTGCGGCGCGCCGTACTACCAGAAATGTGAAGGTGATTCTCAGAGACCTGCGCGTCGCGCAGGAGAGCTCAGCAAACAGGGGAAATTCTCAGACATTTACGCGTCGCGCAGACCGTGCCACGCGCCGCGCAGAAGGAAATTTGAAAAGTTGAAGTGTAACGGACACCTGCGCGTCGTGCAGGAAACTGGGTTTGCGTGATTTTAAATGGGAAAACGCGTTTTTCTCACTTTTTCCAAAATTTCTCCAACTTCTCCTCTTCTTCTCCACTTCAAACACGATTTCAACTTACCCAAACCTCCATACACTCACTAAAAGCTTCTTCTACCACCAAATTCACTTCAAAAACTCCATTCCACTCAATATTATCATCACCCACACATCCAAAATCACCAAACTCCACAAAAATTTCAAAACCCCAAATTCACAAACCCTACTACAAAAAGCCACGAAATTCCCAATTACCCATCCAATTTCAACTTACCAACTCTCAACATGTTGAACAAATTGAGGGGAAAGGCCAAGAAAACCTCCGATCCATCTCAAGAGGAACCGAAAAAGAGGAGGCTCATGAGAGCTATGTCAAATGGTGGAGGCTCAAGTAGTGGGCAAGCACCACCATCACCACCTGCACCTCCTCAAGAGCCAGAGCGAGAATTGACGTGAGGAGAAAGATTTGTCCAGAACAATCGTGGGTATATGGCTCCGATTAGTGAGAAATTCTTCCGAGACGTCAACCGTGACGAGGTATATCAAACTCAAATCTTTAAAAATTAATCAAGAAAAGGGCTTTAAAGATGGTTTGAGAGAAGTACCGGCTATATTTGGTGAATTAGAGAGGAGGGGTTGGGTACGGTTTAATGAATTGATGGAAAGTGGTAAGGCTAAAGCGAAGTTGGATATTGTAAGGGAATTCTATGCGAATGCGTTTCAGGGGGATGTGAATAGAAAGGTTTATGTGAGAGGAGTATTAGTTGATTACTCGGGTGATGCAATTAATCGGTTGTTGAGGACGGTTAGGGTGCAAGAATGTGCTTATATGCCCCTTTCCAATACATGCTCAAGTATGCCTATTCGAGAGAGAAAGCAAATAAGAAGTTTTGTGGGAAGGCCGTCGGCGCCTTGGTACAAGTATTACGGAGGGTCGGTGATCAGTGCATTTTAATGCACTTTTTAATCACTCTGTGCTATGGCAATTTTATGACTTCTCCTGCTAATTTGGTATTTTTATCATGTTTTGTGTTTAGAGTCTAGTTTTGCTATTATTTATGTTTTGCTATTTATTTTCGTAATAAACAGTAATTTGACACCTCCTGATTGTGTAGACCATAACTTGAGCTACGAATATCGGATTGAGGCGCGGGAAAATGCGTTGGAAAGCTAAGAGAAAGAGCTACAACTTTCATGTTGAAGTCGAAAGCCAATTTGGAGCGCAAATAAGTCAAATAATTACGTTTATGTCCCAGACGTGATTTAAAATTACCAATTTCCAGCATAACTATATTTTTCGGCCCAATTGTTTTGTGGCCCGTTTTGCTTGCTTATAAAAACCCAAAATTCAGACCTAGGTCATTTTCTCACTCTTCATTCACGAAATTGTATGAACCCTAGAGCAGCCACCACTTGAATGGAGAACTAAATTCTTCTTTCAATTCGTTGGTGCAAGGAACTCGTTTTAGATTCTTGAGGTCTGTTTTTAATAGCAAATTCTGTTTTATATTCATGTTCTGTTATGTCAATTTCGTATTCTTAATTCAATATGTATGAAATCGAATTATAATGATGCTTAATCAATCTAATTCGATTCGACACCGTTTATTCAATTTAGTTTATCGCTTGTATAGATTATATTGAATAGGAATTGACATAAACTTTGAGCGCTTAGCAAAAAGGGTTGATCGAAATTCAGTAAGGATATTAATCTGACATTAGTACGCTTGTTTGCTTTATCATAATCAATTGAACGTTCTGTTATAAGCTTTTCAAACAGTTCGAATTCATATAAAACTAATTGACGCTTGATTAGTTAGTTTTATGATCAATCAAGGATAGAAACTGAAACGAATTTATTCTTTTGCCATGAACCTATGATAGATGATGAACAAAGTTAGACGAAACCAACAGATTGATTGCTTGCTACTTATTAATTTTCACGAGTTATTATTTTCTGTTTCAACTATCGAAAACCCCCATAATTTACAGTTTTTGAATTGTTTCTAATATAGTTAAACTGATTGTGAGTCTTTGGGAAACGACCAAGGTTAACTACCTTGTACTACTTTTCTTAAAACATTATTTGATCACGAAACGACCGTGACCAAATTGGCGCCGTTGCCGGGGACTCAAAATTGTGTTTAACCATTATTAGAGTTGTTCTGCAGGTCCTCGCGCCGAGGCGCAGAACTTTCGCGCCAGGGCGCAGGCAAAATTAGACAGAGACAGAATCTGGAACGCAGACTCGCGCCAGGGCGCAGAAGGTTCGCGCCGGGGCGCAAGCCACCAGCATTTCCAGATTTTGTCCCCTGTTTTTAATGAATTATTTACTGTTTCATAATTTCAGATTTTGTTACTGTATGCGCAAATAATAAAAAACAGTAATAGAGTGTAGTTCGCATCTGTTTTGCCTTTTCACCACTCTATTACCTCAGAAAAAAATCAGGTCTCAAAGTCCCCTATTTTGGGACAAAATAACGGGACAGGACCCTCTCGGGCCCAAATTCATCATTTTTCTATTTTTAATGAATTATTTACTGTTTTCATAGTTTCAGAAAATTCCCAAAAAATTTGTGTCTTCCTTATTTTATTTAATTAGAATTATCGTGGTGTTTTTATATTTTATTTTATTCAGTTTGACAGTTTTTCTGTTTTCCTCGCCCATTTTCTTGTTGTAGGACATACAATTACCATAATTGTGTTGTCACTTGTGCATGACCAGGTCTGCTGGACACCTCAATCTGATTCCTCCTGATCCTGAGATAGAAAGAACTTTCCACGCACTCAATAGGCTCAACCGAGCTAATAGTGTGCATCTTGGTGATATTGATTCTAACCCTATCTCTAATTCTAATTCTAATTCTGATTCTGACTCTGATTATTTCCATAATTTATTTAATTCTGATTCTGAACTTGAAAATCATAACATGGCTGAACAAACACTAAGGCAGCTTGCTGCCCCTGATGTTAATTATAATGGCTTATGTATTGAATATGCTGATGTTGCTGTACCGTTTGAATTGAAATCTGGTTTAATACACTTGTTGCCAAGGTTTAGTGGTCTTGCAGGTGAAGATCCTCATAAACACTTGAAGGAGTTTCAGGTTGTATGCTCCACACCATTGAGGCCTGAAGGTATCACGGAAGATCATATCAAGCTGAGAGCCTTCCCGTTCTCCTTACAGGGTGCTGCCAAAGACTGGCTTTACTACCTTCAACCAAATTCTGTCACATCTTGGGCGGATTTGAAGAAGGTTTTTCTAGAAAAATATTTCCCTGCATCCAGATCTGCCTCGATCAGAAAAGAAATATGTGGTATCAGGCAGAGCAATGAGTCATTGGCTGAGTACTGGGAGAGATTCAAACAACTAGTTTCCAGCTGTCCTCAACACCAAATCACGGAACATCTTGGATGCTGCCAGTGGTGGAGCACTTGTTGACAAAACTCCAGCTGCTGCCAAAACTCTGATTGAGAATATGTCACTAAATTCTCAACAATTCTCAACTAGAAACAATGCTGTGAACCAAACAAAGGGTGTCAACGAAATTCAGCCTTCTTCTTCTTCCTTCAAGGCTTTTGAAACTAGAATTGATGCCAGAATTGATGAACTTACTTCTTTGGTGAAACAGTTGGCAGTTAATAAACCTCAAGCGGCTAAAGTGTGCGGCATCTGTACTTCCCCTGAACATCCAACCGACACATGTCCTATTCTGCAAGATGATACAATAACTGAGCTACCTCAAGCATATGCAGCAACAGCAGCCCCTTACAATCAGAACAGGTATAACAATCCTGACCTTTCAACTAACAGGTACCACCCTAGTTGGAGGAATCATTCAAACCTCCGGTATGGGAATCAATCACAGGTTGCAGCCCCTTCTGCCCCACCAGCCACGCCTTCACTGGAGGACCTTGTCAAGCAACTGGTTGTAAGTAACACACAATATCAACAACGAACAGATGCTAGCATTCAGAGCTTGACAACACAGATGGGACAAATGGCTAATGCAATAGGCCAATTGCAAGTTCAGGGCTCCGGTAACCTTCCTGCACAAACAGTTCCAAATCCAAATGCGAATTCAAATGTCAGTGCGATTACCTTGAGATCCGGAAGAGTGCCAGAACCAGCTCCAGAAAAAAAGAAAAAGAAAATCATTGCATCATCATCTACTCCTGATATTGAGCCTTCTGCTCCAACTGAAGCTGAAAAAGAAAAAGTTTATGTGCCACCAATTCCCTTTCCTCAAAGGGTGCAGAAAAATAAAAAGAAGACAGTTGAGGAAGATAAAGAGATTCTGGAGACATTCAGAAAAGTGGCAGTTAACATTCCTCTCCTTGATGCAATTAAGCAGATTCCTAAATATGCAAAGTTCCTGAAAGATTTGTGCACAAACAAGAGGAAGGTGAAGGAAAATGACAGAGTCAGTTTGGGCAGAAACGTTTCTGCTTTCATTCATCCAAATTCCAGTTCTTCAGCTAATGTCTCAGCTCTCAATCAGACCCTGCCACAAAAGTGCAAGGATCCGGGAGTTTTTGCTATTCCTTGTTCCATTGGGGATAGAAAATTCGAAAATTGCATGCTTGATCTGGGAGCAGGTATTAATGTTATGCCTACTTCTGTTTATAATAACCTTGATCTTGGTCCTTTGCAGCCTACAGGTTTGATCGTTCAATTGGCGAACAGGAGCAATGCCCGCCCTGCTGGGGTGCTAGAAGATGTCCTTGTGCAAGTGAATGATTTAATTTTTCCTGCAGACTTCTACATTTTAGATATGGAGGAAGAAACTAATTCCAGCAGGGCACCCATCATTCTAGGCCGACCATTCATGAGAACGGCAAAAACAAAAGTTGATGTTTATGATGGAACAATGTCCATGGAGTTTGGCGACATTGTCGTTAAATTTAACATTTTTGATGCCATGAAACATCCCTTGGAGGAGCACTCTGTTTTTTATATGGATTTGATTTCTGAATTGGTTGATGAGACCTGTCCTGAATTCTTTTCTGCAGATTTTCCTTCATTGTCTGATTTTGATGATATTTACTCATGTGATTCATGTACTAACACTAACCTTTGCTCTGTTTGTGCTGAGATTGAATCTGCTTTGCAGAATAATAACTTTCATACAGGTGAAGGTGAAGTTGTTAATGCGGCAGTTTGTACGGTTGAAGTTCTTGACATTCCGGCTGTTCCAACAAAACCATCCATAGAACAGCCACCGTCTTTAGAGCTTAAACCACTTCCTGAAAATCTGAAATATGCCTACTTAGAGGAAAATGAAATGCTACCTGTGATTATTTCTTCTAACCTTGATTGTGAACAGGAAGAAAAGCTATTGCAGGTTTTGAAGCAGCATAAGAAGGCAATCGGATGGACCTTAGCTGACATACCGGGCATTAGCCCTACGATGTGCATGCACCGGATCCTCCTTGAAGAGGGAGCTAAGGTGGTGAGACAGCCTCAAAGGCGACTCAACCCCTTGATTCTTGATGTTGTTAAGAAAGAGGTGACAAAATTGTTACAAGCAGGTATCATTTATCCGATCTCTGACAGTAGTTGGGTAAGTCCGGTGCAAGTTGTACCTAAGAAATCTGGACTCACTGTGGTGAAAAATGAAAAAAATGAACTTGTACCCACTAGAGTCCAGAACAGCTGGAGAGTTTGTATTGATTACAGGAGGTTGAACCAGGCAACTAGAAAGGATCACTTTCCTTTGCCATTCATTGACCAGATGCTTGAACGGCTGGCAGGTAAATCACATTATTGCTTTCTTGATGGTTTTTCAGGTTACTTTCAGATCCATATTGCACCTGAAGATCAAGAAAAGACCACTTTCACGTGCCCCTTCGGCACATTTGCTTACAGGAGGATGCCCTTTGGTCTTTGCAATGCACCTGGCACATTCCAGCGATGCATGACTAGTATTTTCTCTGATTTTATTGAAAATTGCATGGAAGTGTTTATGGATGATTTTACTGTTTATGGTGCTTCTTTCGATGCATGTTTGACTAGTTTGAACTTGGTTTTAGCAAGATGCATCGAAACTGACCTTGTTTTAAATTTTGAAAAGTGTCATTTTATGGTTGAACAGGGAATTGTCTTGGGTCACATAATTTCTGAAAAAGGAATTTCAGTTGACCCTGCAAAAATTGATGTGATTTCTACACTGCCTTACCCATCGTGCATTCGCGAGGTTCGTTCTTTTCTTGGTCATGCAGGTTTTTACAGGCGTTTCATAAAAGATTTCAGCAAGATAGCTCTTCCGCTGTCCAACTTGCTCAAGAATGATGTGACTTTTAATTTTGATGATGCATGCAAACAGGCATTTGATTTCTTGAAAAAAGCATTGACTTCAGCTCCCATTATCCAGCCCCCTGACTGGAGCATTCCTTTTGAAATTATGTGTGATGCATCTAACTATGCAGTGGGAGCAGTTCTTGCACAAAGGGTGGAAAAAGCTGCCCATGTTATCTATTATGCTTCTAGGACTTTAGATTCTGCACAGGCTAATTACACTACCACTGAAAAGGAACTTTTAGCTATCGTTTTTGCACTTGATAAATTCAGATCATATTTGCTAGGTTCCAAGGTTATTGTTTTTACTGACCATGCAGCTTTAAAATACTTGTTAAAGAAGCCTGAAGCAAAACCGAGATTGATTCGGTGGATGTTGTTGCTTCAAGAATTTGATGTGGACATTAAGGATAAAAGTGGAGCCGAGAATTTAGTGGCTGACCACTTAAGCAGGATTGAGCGTGATGGAGATACCTCTACCATTCAGGATGACTTCCCTGATGAACAGTTGCTACTCCTACATGGGGTAACTCCTTGGTTTGCTGATATTGTTAATTATCTTGTTGCTGGTGTTTTTCCTGCAGGTGCATCTCAGACACAAATTCATAAACTAAAGAGTGATGCGAAGCATTATGTGTGGGACGATCCATATCTTTGGAAGTTTGGTAATGATCAGGTTATTAGGAGATGTGTCCCCGACTATGAGATTGAATCCATTTTGCATCACTCTCATGCCTCTCAAGTGGGAGGACACTTTGGTCCTCAAAGGACCGCGAGAAAAGTACTAGACTCAGGTTTTTATTGGCCCACCATCTTTAAGGATGCTTATGAGACTTACCGCACTTGCAAGGAGTGCCAAATAGCAGGTACAGCTATCACTCGTAAGAGTGAAATGCCTCAGCAATCTATGCTTTTTTGTGAGGTATTTGATGTATGGGGGATTGACTTTATGGGCCCCTTTCCTATGTCATTTGGATTTCTTTACATTTTACTTGCTGTTGATTATGTTTCAAAGTGGGTTGAAGCTATCCCCACTAGGACTAATGATGCTAGAGTTGTTGCAGATTTTGTCAGGTCTAATATATTTTGCAGGTTCGGAATACCCCGAGCCATCATAAGTGACCAAGGCACTCATTTCTGTAACCGCACCATGGAGGCTCTGCTCCGGAAGTATGGAGTTGTGCACAGAGTCTCTACTGCATACCATCCCCAAACTAATGGGCAAGCTGAGATCTCAAATAGGGAGATCAAACAAATTTTAGAGAAAATGGTGCAACCAAACAGGAAGGATTGGAGCCGCCGTCTAGAAGACGCACTTTGGGCTCAAAGGACAGCTTTCAAGACACCCATAGGGATGTCTCCTTATCGACTTGTGTTTGGTAAGGCATGTCACCTTCCTGTAGAGATTGAACACCGTGCTTATTGGGCGGTGAAGGGCTGTAATATGGAAATGCAAGAAGCAGGTAAAGAAAGAAAACTCCAATTACAACAACTTGAGGAGCTGAGGCTTGAAGCCTATGAAAGCTCTAGAATTTATAAGGAGAAAACTAAGCATTTCCATGATAAGATGATTTCTAGGAAGGAATTCTCTGTGGGCCAACAGGTTTTATTGTTTAACTCCCGCCTTAAACTAATGGCTGGGAAACTTAGATCCAAGTGGATTGGCCCTTTTGTTGTAACTAATGTTTTTCCTTCTGGTGCTATAGAAATAAAAAGTACAGGTACAGACAAAGTTTTCAAAGTAAATGGACAGCGACTGAAGTTGTTCCATGATTCTTCAATAACTGAAGAAGCACCTGTTGAAGAGCTCTCCTTGGACGAGCCTTCCTACACCCCATCTGCTACACCTTAGCCCCTCGGGTGTGTTCCTTCCTTTACTCTCACTTTATGTTTATTATTACATTGCGGACAATGTCTGGTTTAAGTGTGGGGGAGGAACATTTTACATTATGTGTTAAAAAAAAAAATAATAATAAATAAAATACAAAAATAAATTTCATGAGTAGTCACATGTTTTAGGACTAGAGCAGTATAGCTGTAGGATTGGTGAAATTTTTGGAAATTTTTGTTTTGATACTTGATATGATGATCTTTGCACCTAAATGCACAACTGCTGAAAACTTGCAAACTTAGTAATGGCTTGATAAGTCTTTAAAATACACAATCATTAGCCTAAGTTATCTGAGTATAGAATACAATAAGGAAGTATGATTAGGACTAAGTTTGGGGGAAAAGCGAGATTACTTGATTGTAGGATCATGGCTAGATTTAATGGTGGGACACTGCATTTCTTTAAAAAAAAAAAAAAAAAAAATTAAATAAGTTCCTGTGCCTAAAACTGGAGGAACAGTAAGACATATGTGGAGTTCCTGTGCCTGAAACTGGAGGAACAAATGCTGTGTAGGGTGCTCTACTCGGAGTAACAGGTTGGACTCATTACAAGTGAGATCCCGTCAGGTGAAAAGGTAGAGTGGCACCTAAAGCATAACTAAAAATGAACTTAAGTAGTGTCCCTGCGTATAAAAGTCAAAAAGTCTGTGAGAACATGAAAAGTGCAGCTTCCCCTCAAGCTGAAATCTGAACCCGAACTCTTAATTGTAGGAAGGAAAAAGAAAGCTTAGTATTCTGAATGTGTATTTTAGAGAAGGATCCTGTCATGACTCTGGTTGATAGTAATAGGCAGTACACACACGCACGCTTGATCATCATTGATAGTTGACATATAAAAGTTATACCAATCTTTGAAAAACAATCCAAGGCTTGTAGCTTGAATCTTAGAATGTGTTGATTACTTGTGATGTGATTTTCATTTCGAGTTTTGCACGGAGAGCAAAAGCTTAAGTGTGGGGGAATTTGATCAGTGCATTTTAATGCACTTTTTAATCACTCTGTGCTATGGCAATTTTATGACTTCTCCTGCTAATTTGGTATTTTTATCATGTTTTGTGTTTAGAGTCTAGTTTTGCTATTATTTATGTTTTGCTATTTATTTTCGTAATAAACAGTAATTTGACACCTTCTGATTGTGCAGACCATAACTTGAGCTACGAATATCGGATTGAGGCGCGGGAAAATGCGTTGGAAAGCTAAGAGAAAGAGCTACAACTTTCATGTGGAAGTCGAAAGCCAATTTGGAGCGCAAATAAGTCAAATAATTACGTTTATGTCCCAGACGTGATTTAAAATTACCAATTTCCAGCATAACTATATTTTTCGGCCCAATTGTTTTGTGGCCCGTTTTGCTTGCTTATAAAAACCCAAAATTCAGACCTAGCTGATCTTCTTGACACTTCACACACGAATTGAAAAGAACCCTAGCAGCCACCACTTGAATGGAAAACTAATTCCTTTTATCAATCCGTTGGTTTGAGAAACTTTGATTCATTATTTTGAGGTTTGATTCTAATGCAATTTCAATTCATGTTTCTATTTCTTTCTCTGTAAATTTCTACTTATTAACTTGCAATTCGTTTATCATATTTGATGCTTAATTACATATAATTCGGTTTGCAAGTTTACGAGATTATTCGAATTAAGTTATCGCTTGTTTAATTTAATTCGGTTAGGAATTTACAGAGTCTACACACGCTTGTTGTTATAGGATTGATTTGAATTCACGTTTTTTTAATTTATATTATTGATCGTGATTCTGTACCGTGATCAAATAATGTTTTAAGAAAAGTAGTACAAGGTAGTTAACCTTGGTCGTTTCCCAAAGACTCACAATCAGTTTAACTATATTAGAAACAATTCAAAACTGTAAATTATGGGGGTTTTGTTTGGTTTAAACAGAATATAAAGAAAAGTGTGATATTCGATTGATTTAAAACGATCAATTCGTTGGCTTTAGGTAACTCATTCTTGATTCTATCATATGGTTCACAAAGAATAAATTCATTATATGCTCATGTTCTGGTTGATTTATAAAACTGAAATAAACAAGCGTTAACAGTTTTATACGAATTCCATTCAAACAAGCGTCAAATGCGTTCAACTAATCGTAGGCAATAGTAAACAAGCGTACTAATGTCAGATTAATATCCTTACTGAATTTCGATCAACCCTTTTTGCTAAGCGCTCAAAGTTTATGTCAATTCCTATTCAATATAATCTATACAAGCGATAAACTAAATTGAATAAACGGTGTCGAATCGAATTAGATTGATTAAGCATCATTATAATTCGATTTCATACATATTGAATTAAGAATACGAAATTGACATAACAGAACATGAATATAAAACAGAATTTGCTATTAAAAACAGACCTCAAGAATCTAAAACGAGTTCCTTGCACCAACGAATTGAAAGAAGAATTTAGTTCTCCATTCAAGTGGTGGCTGCTCTAGGGTTCATACAATTTCGTGAATGAAGAGTGAGAAAATGACCTAGGTCTGAATTTTGGGTTTTTATAAGCAAGCAAAACGGGCCACAAAACAATTGGGCCGAAAAATATAGTTATGCTGGAAATTGGTAATTTTAAATCACGTCTGGGACATAAACGTAATTATTTGACTTATTTGCGCTCCAAATTGGCTTTCGACTTCAACATGAAAGTTGTAGCTCTTTCTCTTAGCTTTCCAACGCATTTTCCCGCGCCTCAATCCGATATTCGTAGCTCAAGTTATGGTCTACACAATCAGGAGGTGTCAAATTACTGTTTATTACGAAAATAAATAGCAAAACATAAATAATAGCAAAACTAGACTCTAAACACAAAACATGATAAAAATACCAAATTAGCAGGAGAAGTCATAAAATTGCCATAGCACAGAGTGATTAAAAAGTGCATTAAAATGCACTGATCAAATTCCCCCACACTTAAGCTTTTGCTCTCCGTGCAAAACTCGAAATGAAAATCCATCACAAGTAATCAACACATTCTAAGATTCAAGCTACAAGCCTTGGATTGTTTTTCAAAGATTGGTATAACTTTTATATGTCAACTATCAATGATGATCAAGCGTGCGTGTGTGTACTGCCTATTACTATCAACCAGAGTCATGACAGGATCCTTCTCTAAAATACACATTCAGAATACTAAGCTTTCTTTTTCCTTCCTACAATTAAGAGTTCGGGTTCAGATTTCAGCTTGAGGGGAAGCTGCACTTTTCATGTTCTCACAGACTTTTTGACTTTTATACGCAGGGACACTACTTAAGTTCATTTTTAGTTATGCTTTAGGTGCCACTCTACCTTTTCACCTGACGGGATCTCACTTGTAATGAGTCCAACCTGTTACTCCGAGTAGAACACCCTACACAGCATTTGTTCCTCCAGTTTCAGGCACAGGAACTCCACATATGTCTTACTGTTCCTCCAGTTTTAGGCACAGGAACTTATTTAATTTTTTTTATTTTATTTTAAAGAAATGCAGTGTCCCACCATTAAATCTAGCCATGATCCTACAATCAAGTAATCTCGCTTTTCCCCCAAACTTAGTCCTAATCATACTTCCTCATTGTATTCCACACTCAGATAACTTAGGCTAATGATTGTGTATTTTAAAGACTTATCAAGCCATTACTAAGTTTGCAAGTTTTCAGCAGTTGTGCATTTAGGTGCAAAGATCATCATATCAAGTATCAAAACAAAAATTTCCAAAAATTTCACCAACCCTACAGCTATACTGCTCTAGTCCTAAAACATGTGACTACTCATGAAATTTATTTTTGTATTTTTTTTATTTATTTTTAAACACATAATGTAAAATGTCCCTCCCCCACACTTAAACCAGACATTGTCCGCAATGTAATAATAAACATAAAGTGAGAGTAAAGGAAGGAACACACCCGAGGGGCTAAGGTGTAGCAGATGGGACTTCCATGTCTGGTGGTTTTGGTGGAGGTCTTTCCGTACTACAAATACTTGAAACAGAAAAAAGCAAATAGCATGTGATCTTGGATATTGGTACAAAATCTGGTGGCTTAGGAGGGATAGCTAGCACATATGGTAAACCTGCACTAACAAAAGCATATAAATCACAAAATCCACAGTTAGCTTGTGAATCAGATAAAATAAGTGGAAGAGATGCACAAATGGAGAAAGACCACTGCATGTTCCATGGCTTAATAAGAGGCTCCACCAACAGTTTCCCTACTATGGAAAATGGGTGTTTGTGGCTAAAATCCACACTTTCAGTGTCAAATTCAACAATTGATTTTTCTTGAATTTCTGCACAAGTGATTGTCAGCATCGAAATATCTTCATCTAAAATAGCTGCATTGATCTCAAGACAAACATTACAAACACCACATTCACAAGCAAAAATTTCATAAGATTTATCTACTTCAAGAGAAGTACATAATTCATCCAAATCAGATTGTGAAGCATTTTGTGGTGTAATCTCTTTCACGCATTCACTTGAGTTCATGCTATTTACTTTGTGTTCATGAGATGAAGCAAACAATGTTTTAATGGGCTCACCTGGAGAGTCATCAAGACTTGTATTACATTGCATTACCTCCAGTGGTGCAACATGTTGTACATTATCATGAGACATCTTGTTCTCTTGAATTTGATGGTCGATGGAGACTATTTGTTCAACATGATCAGGATGGACTTTCATAACTTGAAGAGATTGCATATGTTGCTGAAATTGTGAATTATCTTCAACCCCTAAAAATTGGTTCATACCAAAAAAACTAGTATCGAACAATATAGGACATGCATCCATACTATGATAGTTTGATCCACAAAAATTACAAAACAAAAGTGGAATATGATTTTGAAAGCATGCTTGTTGTTCTCTTACTTCCAGCAAATTAATAAGATAAGCTAATTCATCCAATGAGGTACCCATTCATCCAATGAGGAAAACAGAAAAACTGTCAAACTGAATGAAATAAAATATAAAAACACCACGATAATTCTAATTAAATAAAATAAGGAAGACACAAATTTTTTTGGGAATTTTCTGAAACTATGAAAACAGTAAATAATTCATTAAAAATAGAAAAATGATGAATTTGGGCCCGAGAGGGTCCTGTCCCGTTATTTTGTCCCAAAATACGGGACTTTGAAACCTGATTTTTTTTCTGAGGTAATAGAGTGGTGAAAAGGCAAAACAGATGCGAACTACACTCTATTACTGTTTTTTTTTATTATTTGCGCGTACAGTAACAAAATCTGAAATTATGAAAACAGTAAATAATTCATTAAAAACAGGGGACAAAATCTGGAAATGCTGGTGGCTTGCGCCCCGGCGCGAACCTTCTGCGCCCTGGCGCGAGCCTGCGTTCCAGATTCTGTCTCTGTCTAATTTTGCCTGCGCCCTGGCGCGAAAGTTCTGCGCCTCGGCGCGAGGACCTGCAGAACAACTCTAATAATGGTTAAACACAATTTTGAGTCCCCGGCAGCGGCGCCAATTTGGTCACGGTCGTTTTCGTGATCAAATAATGTTTTAAGAAAAGTAGTACAAGGTAGTTAACCTTGGTCGTTTCCCAAAGACTCACAATCAGTTTAACTATATTAGAAACAATTCAAAAACTGTAAATTATGGGGGTTTTCGATAGTTGAAACAGAAAATAATAACTCGTGAAAATTAATAAGTAGCAAGCAATCAATCCGTTGGTTTCGTCTAACTTTGTTCATCATCTATCATAGGTTCATGGCAAAAGAATAAATTCGTTTCAGTTTCTATCCTTGATTGATCATAAAACTAACTAATCAAGCGTCAATTAGTTTTATATGAATTCGAACTGTTTGAAAAGCTTATAACAGAACGTTCAATTGATTATGATAAAGCAAACAAGCGTCACAGAATCACGATCAATAATATAAATTAAAAAAACGTGAATTCAAATCAATTCTATAACAACAAGCGTGTGTAGACTCTGTAAATTCCTAACCGAATTAAATTAAACAAGCGATAACTTAATTCGAATAATCTCGTAAACTTGCAAACCGAATTATATGTAATTAAGCATCAAATATGATAAACGAATTGCAAGTTAATAAGTAGAAATTTACAGAGAAAGAAATAGAAACATGAATTGAAATTGCATTAGAATCAAACCTCAAAATAATGAATCAAAGTTTCTCAAACCAACGGATTGATAAAAGGAATTAGTTTTCCATTCAAGTGGTGGCTGCTAGGGTTCTTTTCAATTCGTGTGTGAAGTGTCAAGAAGATCAGCTAGGTCTGAATTTTGGGTTTTTATAAGCAAGCAAAACGGGCCACAAAACAATTGGGCCGAAAAATATAGTTATGCTGGAAATTGGTAATTTTAAATCACGTCTGGGACATAAACGTAATTATTTGACTTATTTGCGCTCCAAATTGGCTTTCGACTTCAACATGAAAGTTGTAGCTCTTTCTCTTAGCTTTCCAACGCATTTTCCCGCGCCTCAATCCGATATTCGTAGCTCAAGTTATGGTCTGCACAATCAGAAGGTGTCAAATTACTGTTTATTACGAAAATAAATAGCAAAACATAAATAATAGCAAAACTAGACTCTAAACACAAAACATGATAAAAATACCAAATTAGCAGGAGAAGTCATAAAATTGCCATAGCACAGAGTGATTAAAAAGTGCATTAAAATGCACTGATCAGTCGGCGCCGACCAAGATTCATATTCACCACTTTAACCCTATTGGTCGTGCTTGGGCTAAATGGGTGATGCATAATTTGGCTCCGGTTGCAAACATCACAGAAATTCAGTTGCCGAACGCTTTATTGGTGAAAATGATCATGGATCAATCCGACATCGACTTGGGGGAGATTTTGAGTATGGATATACAGAAGATAGCTAGGGTTGAGAGGTCGGGTGTCCGGTTAGGCCATTGTAACTTGATCTTTGCTTTGTGTAAAGCACTTGGTGTGCCGGAGCTAGATGAAGATGCGGAGATTTTGTCGGTAGCCCCATTGACGCTTAGTTATTTCCGTACATTTCGTTCTAGCCCCGTACCGGCAGCGGAGAGAGAGCAGTTTGTGGAAGAGGAAGATCCTGACGAAGATCGTGAAGGTGATGAGGTGGAGGATTATTTGAATGATAATGTGAATGAGAATGAGAATGAGGGGAGAAGGAGTATCACAGCAGCAAGCACCTCAAGGTGGGTTTCACTACACCCACCATGAGGATGAGTTGGCCCGGATGCTACATGAGTTGGATCTTTACAAGTCTACGGGGGCCAACCATATATACTACATCAGCAAAGTTCTCTCTATCAAGAAGCTATGAGGTATAGAGAGGAACACCCACCTCCCTCGGATTATGAAATGTATCCGACACGAGGGGAGTGAGAGGCGTTCCTCCATGATGATAGAGTTCGCTATGAAGGAATCATGGGACGGCGGAGCCGTGAATGGGAGAGGAATTACATGTTTCATCATCCTCCCGCTAGCCCCCATGGAGGACCTAGCTATGCACCTCATGCCGCTCTTGGACCTAGCCAAGAGTATGATGTTGGAGTAGAAAATCCAAACTTGTCGTTTGATGTGACTGATTTTGGTCTCCGTTATGATCATGAGGGCAATGTGAGAAACTTGGCAAGCCCGGATGCTTCTAATCCGTCATCAAGGACACCGCAATGAGGCGGTTTGTCATCCCCTCTCTCCATTTCTTTCTAAAGCTTTTGTAGTGCTGGTAGCCGTATCAATAATTGAAGCATGTTGATTAATGATATGTGAAGACTATTTAGATTTATCTTATTTGTTGTCTATGTTGAATATTTTAGAATGAATGAAAACTTTTTGTTATGACAATCTTTTTGGCAATTGCCCTTTTAAGTCAATACTTGTTAGATTTTTGCACAATATGAATAAGTGATATTCTGGATTTAGTTATGTGTGATATGATTGCTAGCTAAGAAAGTTTAGGGGCTCTTATAAATGTTGACCACTCATTAATCCGGCCTAGCCGTGAGTTTTGAGTCATACACTTATCTTTCCTTGATTACGAGAGTCCACACTTAGCCACATCTCTAGAACTTGCGTGTGTTCTCTTTAATTGGTTGATTGCTAAGATGTATACACGAGGCATGTTGTTTTGGTACCTTGGGCCTATTTTCCAGCCACCCTATATTCCTGATATATCCTTTGCTAAACCCTTTTGAGCCGTAAGAAAAGATGTTTTTGTTGTACATATACCTAAATTTTCTGAAAATTGAAAAAAAGATGATTTTCTTGGAGGCTTAGACACCTAACTAAGTGATTGATGCACTATGCATGTCACTAAGTTTGGGGTTGCTTTTGGGAATAAGCAATCTATTCTCGAACCATTTCATTGCTACAAAACTTAGACAAAACTTTTAGTAGCAAAACACAATGAAAAAGACATGAAGAGAAAAATTTATCTATACAAAAATAAGAATTAGCATCAAGGATGATTGTTTTCAATTATTTATATTTATTAATTATTATCTTAACCTCACATAATTTGCAGCATGAAGACCCTTCTAAGATATGACTCATTAAGAATTAGCACCAAAAAGGATTACTTTGGAAAATCTCCAACTAACCTCCGGAATTTCATAGTTTGCTGTTCCCCACAACAACTAGTCAAAATTTGATTAGGTACATTGGATCCTGCAGTGAAGACTAAATAATAATTAGGTGGGAAACGGAGACGAAACACTCAACTGCAAACTGATGTACTTCAAGATGTTAATGTTAATTAAACACATTTGTTCACATGTTAATTAAACTTATGATTATTAGCTCGTCCCCCTTATGAAGAGAAGCAACAAGTTTTCCATCAATATTTTCTTTGACAACAAGCATACAGTCAACGAGTATCTTGACAAGTGATTCTACAGTTTCTGTTGCAAGTCTGCAACCAATGAAGACAGTAGCAAGAATACAATTATCCAAGTGAAATTGAGAACACAGGGACAGTTTATCAAGGTATGAATAAATATGCATCAAAACAAAATACACCTAGGAACACATGCTTGTTTATCAATTGGCATGGAGTGGTAGAATATCTTAATTTGTGTTCCTTTTCCAATAGTAAGAAATGACTTAAAGAATCATGAAAAAGGATAAATATTTATTTGAAGTAAAAAATTACCCCTTGATGTACACAACAAGTCCAAAATATTTTCATCCTTTCGTTATGATGCACGGGTACTCCATTTGAGGGAGAGAACCGGGTACGTACCCGTACTAATACCAGGTACATACCCGTACCTTAATTTATGTCCATACACGTACATTAGTTTTTCTAAAAATGTCGTACCCCGTATCGGGTAACGGTACTGAACCCTCACCTAGGAAATGTAGACTTCTTTGAGTTTAGGTTTGAAAACTTACAAGGCAAATGAAAAAAGTCACAAGCAGGAATTTTTTTTAAGGAACATATAGCTTTTGCTCAATAATGCATTTTCAATAAAAACTTTCCATTTCATTTCAACATATTAATTATACAGCCAAAGGAACATACAATTACAATCTCAAAAGTGCAAAATGCCAACTAGCAAAGTCTGATCATTAATATTATACTGTACAGCTAGCCATCAGCTAACGGATTAAAATTCAATTGAAATTCAAACTCAAATTCAAATCAGTGAATCAGATACTAATATGAGTAAGATTGAGAAATTGAACCTTCTTGTTTTTGAAAATTACTCTCTGTAGGAGGCTTTTTTTTCCAATATTGCAGACAAATCCAAGCGCCTGCATGCATCAGAGGGTAATGCGGCTGTGGCTCTTTGTTGCAGTCTACTGATTGATTGCATAACTAAAGGAGATTTCGACTCATGAAACCATTTAGGTGATAGAATGCAGTCAACAATTTTTCCTGCTGATCCATTCTCTACACTTTCCTGAAAACAATTGACCAACATACTTGTTCAAACACACTAATCCAAAACCAATACCGTTAAAAGAAACTAGATATAAAACTTATCAAATTGAAAACTAAAAAGTGAAATAAAATTTAACAGAGATGAATTGAAGGAGGAAAGAAGGGCAAGCAAAGAAGTGTTGCGGTGTGGTTAATCACATGCCAAGACATCTCTTATATAGAAAGGAAAAACATTAAGAAAAGTTGGAACCCTAGTAGAAAATTGAAATATCTTACCAAAAAATTTGGATTTCCTGCTTGCGTGTTGAGTTAATTCGTCCCTCTGTTTGAAGGTAGAAGATATTCATCGATTTGGTAATGCTTGAAATCCGGATTTTGAATGGAGGAGAGTATATTTAGCTTGGAAAGGGAAAGTATTGGAGATAGATTTTTCCGTTGTGTTGAAAGCTACTTCTCCTATTAAAGCCATAAAAGGCGCTGCAAGGTTGAAGAAAGCAGGAAAAGAGTTGACTGTTTGTCAGTAAAATGTTTGGCTTGTAGTGGGGAAAGGTTTAAGGGCAGTTTGTTTTGGATTTTTTCTTAAAATAGATTTTGTAGTGTTAGAAAATTTTGTATAAAAAAATTGTAAATTTGTTTTTTATGAAAGCTTAAAATGAAAATTTTGTTTGAATAGTTTTTTTTTTTTGACAACTTTGAATAGTTATTTTTAAAATGTTATTTTATGTATTTCATCATTTAGTGAAAAAAATTTGGATATTAAAATTTCAAAAAATCACTTAATTTTGAAGTTATTTCAAATAGATTTTCACAAAAATCATTTTTGAAATACAACTTTTCGAAAAAATTGTGATTTTGACTATGTTTTGAACTTCAATAATATACATTTATGTTATATGATGTCAAAATTAGTGTTTCAATTTAGAAAAAACGAATACAAAAAAAACTTGTAATATTTTGAAAAACTGTTTTACAAAATCTTTTTTTTTTTTTTTTTGGATTACAAAAGGGGCCGAAACCCAATCTATTTTAAAAAATACAAAGAAAAAATTTATTTTTTTAAAGCTGAAACAAACACGCTCTTAGTCTTTACGGTGTGTTTGTTTTGGATGATTTAGCGAAGACAGATTTGACAAGGTAGAGAAGAAGAGAAGAGTTATAGAACTTCTCTGGTTTGGTTCATGAGAGAAGAGTTTTTAAAATGAGTTTTTGGAGAACTATTTCTTGGTTAAACTTTAGTTATCTTGCGGCCGAACTTTGAACTACTAAGAGCATTCACATTCATATCATTCAATTTAGTTTCTTAAATGGACTCTACATATTTTTTTTTATATTATTTCACACTTTTTAACTATTTAACTCAATTAGTAAAAAAAAAAACTATTTAAGCAACTCAACTACATTTTTTTAATATCAACATCACTCATAAAAAATCTAAACTGGTCCCACTGACCCCACAAAAAGTGAGTTAAAATTTTGGAAAAATTGGTGAGAGTCCTATGAGTCAACAAGCAAAATGTTAGAAAACAATAAACAAATGAAAAAGGCACATGTGCCTCATTTGGCATCGTGGTTGAAAAATACCATTCCACCAAACTAAAATAGTGGTAGTATAGTGACAGGATATTACCACCACCAATATTAGTGCTTTAAGACCTCATTTCTTTAAAAAATAGAGGGTTAAAAACCACAAAACAATAACTAGACAAATAAAAGGGAAACAAATTCAAAAAGAACGGGTGCAACTTCCAAGTGACCGCAATGAGGGTTGAGAGAGTTAAACAAAAAATATCAATTGAATGAATGAAATATGAGAATGAGACGGATAAATATGAGAGTGAGATTGTGGGTGGGTGGGTGTTGTGTAGTGTCGTTCCTAACATTTAACATTTTATGGGCCTCGGGCAAAACATAAGAAGAAAAAAAACTTATTTCATTTAACGCAATATGCATTAAACATAATAATAGTTTTACAAATAAGAAACAATTTTTTCGAGTATATTGAGATCTAAAATCATTTATAATCACATCAATATTAATGTTCCCCAACGTATCATTCTCAATTGACAAAAAAAAAGTAAAATGTGTGTGTTCTCACTTCTCACGTATTATAATTTATTTTTATAATAATAATAATAGTACATTATATGAATCTCTTGTAAAAGTTTAAATTTTTTTAACAAGAGTTGAATCAAATATGAACACGAATACAAAAAATTATAAATTTTTATCGAAAATATTCTTATAAATTAGAAACATGAATAAAAAAAATCATTCAAACATGTCAAAGTATACAAGAGTTTGTTTAAAAGTTGTGATAGAAAAATTTTCAGTGGTTAAACAGTGTGAAAAAAATCTTTAGGGACTAAAAACGAAATTTTGAAAAACTATGAGGACCATTTACTTATTTAACCCAAAAATTAAATGAAGATATTATTATGACCGAAGGAGACCGGAGTATAAGCAGAGTATCACCTTCACTCATAGACTAGGGTAAATAGTGCTTCAGTTGAAACGAAGTATAATCTTCAGTCAAAGAATACGGTTAATAACGCTTCAGTTGAACCAGAGTATAATCATAAGTCAAATGATACTTTATTTGTAAATTTTATTTTATTTTTATACTTCTTAAGTCATTAACTTCAACAGGAGTATAACTCTCGGTCAAAGACTAGGATTAATAGTGTTTCATTTGAACAGAAGTGTAACCCTCATTCAAAGTCTATGGTTAATAGTATGTGCTTCAGTTGAACCAGAGTATAATCTTAAGTCAAATTATACTTTATTTTTAAATTTTAATTTATTTGTATAATTTTTAATTTATTAACTTCAATCAGAGTATAACCACGAGTCAAGGACTAGGGTTAATAATGCTTCAGTTGAACCAGAGTATAATCCTCGGTCAAAGACAAGAGGTAATAGTGTTTCAATTGAACCATAGTATAATCTCAAGTCAAATTATGCTTCATTTTTAAATTTTACTATATTTAATTTTTAAGTCATTAACTTCAACCAGAGTATAGCCATAAGTTAAAGACTAGTGTTAATAGTGTTTAATTTGAACCGAAATATAATCTTAAGTCAAAGACTAGGATTAATAGTGTTTTAATTGAACCGGAGTATAATCTTAAGTCAAATTATACTATATTTTTAAATTTTACTTTATTTTTATAGGGTAAAGGTTATTAATGGGTTCTTGCAAGTTGATAAGCCTTGAGAATAAGAGACCACCTCGGTTTAGAACATTCTTATGGAGAATAAGCTATGCTCCATTTGTAGGTGCTCCTTTCACTCCTTTTCAAGTTATGGATAAGTGGCGGCGGCGACGACGGGGAAAAGGCAGCGATGACTATGGAAGATGATGGAAAAGGAAAACGCGATGCAATTTTTCTTCTTCTGGTTTTTACTAGACAAATATATAGTGCACAAAATATATGGTAAAGTCTTTAATCTCAACCGTTCCCTTTTTTTTCTGCCACATGTCGCCTATTTGTGCAAGAAAAGGAATAAATGGAGCCTCCCTAAATGGAGCAAAGTTGCACTCATTCTTATGCGGATTCTCTGTTAATTACATTGGGACGGGACATTTGCTACATTTGTTTTCTCCACCTTTAGATTTATTTTTAAAATAATTTTCCATAGCAAAATATTGCAGTGTTTTAAAAACCGGACTGGACCGGCCGGACGGACCGGTTGAACCGGAAATCAGAGGGTGTATCGGTCTGGTCTGACTGTTGGATCGGTTATGCAATCAAACCGGCCAAAACCGGAGAACCGGCGGTTTCGAGAACCGGCGGGTTGATTGCTTCTTTCTCTTTTTTTTATCGGACAGCAACATGCATTTTACTAAGTATCAACAATCTAGATTTAACAAATCTAGATTTAGAGAAAAGTAAAAATTCAAACAAACAAAGTCCAGCTCTTTTAAAGATGAAGAAATTAATCTAACATTGAGATTTTTAGAAGAAGATGAAGATTAGGTAATAGTAGGACGAAGGCAGACAATATATCAATTTTATCATGGTCTTTGTCTTGCTTTGATGTTCAGTCGAGAGGAGAATAATAAAAATACAAAGAGGGTATGCATTTGAAAGAAGAACCAGAGAGAGATTGAAACTGGGATTTCAAAAGGAAAGTAAATATTTGATGTGACAATAAATAAAAATACTCCTGAGTGGTAGATAGTTGTGTGTGGTACACAGTTTTTCATATGCATCGTAAATTGAGATATGAATTTATTATATAGACAACTTTTTTTTTTTTTCTTACCGGTTTTTATTAACTTTTTTTTATAATACTATTTGTTTTTACTATTTTAACTATTCATTTTAATTTATAGTAATATACTATATATTTAAGGAAAATTCTATGGTACATTTGATAGTTTTTAATGTACCGGTACATTAGGTCATCAAATTAGTAGATAAATAAATTTTCTTAAAAAAAAAAATATTTTCTATCATTAAAAACATTATAATAACAAAATGTTATTTATCAAAATTGACAAAAATATAAAATTTGATATTTTTTTAATTTTTATGTATAATAATAGTCAATATTGAATTTTTTTAATGAAAAAATGTTAAAAATTTAGTATAATCCTTATAAACAATGAAATTGTATTTTTTTCTTGAGATATTATATCTCCTAAATACAATGATCGGTTGATAGTTTGTTAATTCATAAAAATAACTACAACTTTATCAATTTATTAACATAATGTACCGGTACATTGAAATTATTTGAATGTACCCTAGAAGCTCCCTATATTTAATTAAAAACACTTTTGTTACTAACTTGTTTCTTGTATACGTATATTTCATGTAATATATGTATGATAAATGTAATTTTCTTATTTATTTTATTGTGTGTGATGAATATATTTAGAGTTTGAATTTAAAAATAAACTTATAATATTTTGAATTCTTATTTATTTTATCCGGTTTAGTTATGCGGATCGACCATTGACCCAGCGGTTCAACCAAGAAACCAGTAAACCAGTACCCTCGTCGGTTCGATGTCCGGTTCGGTTTTTAAAACACTGAAATATTGAAATTTGGAACATATTCTTATGATGAAATCTGTGATAATAGGATATTTTATTTATCAAATCTTTCCTAAGACAAGAAAAAAAATCACCTCTCAACAAAAATCATTACTTTTCTAACTAAACATATAAATATAAATATAGAAAAACCTTCGATTCATATGTTCATAAGTTCTCGTGATATCGATATATTTTTATTGTGGAGATAGAACCGTGAGCTTGCAACCTATCAAGAGGACTATGAAATGAAATTGATAAATATAAAATTTTAAAATTATTTTATTAGATAACTTAAAGGTGTTGTTTAAACTTTTTTTGATTCTTAACTTCAATTGCAAGTTTCGTCATTTGAGCTTTTATGTCCACTTTCGGTCCATGGACAATAAAAAATAAATATTTTATTAAGGACTGAGAAAGTGTGAATTTTTTTTATGTTAATAGAAACGAAAAATTAAAGACAATCAATTGATTTTTTTATTGTAGAAAAAAAATTAACTGGTTATTAGTAATAATATAAATAAAAAACATATTTAGTATTAGTTTTTTTTACTAAAAATAAAGGATATTCATTCATTCAAATTGATAGAGTAAATCGATGCAATAAAAATTCAAATTCGCTAAAAATAAAAGGATGAATCTGCAAACAAACTCACAACATCCATTTTAATAGCATAAAACGACAAATTACATAAGCCTACGAATATGACTATATTGAAGTGTCTGGAATGTCCATGCCTCCAGATCTGCAGCGTTGATGACACAAAAATCGACATTGAATCGATTTGCACTTGATCGGATCTAATCCTTCAACCTGAAACAAATGAACACAGCACAATGATGGCAAAATAAAATACACCGCACAATTACGACACAATAAAATACACCGCACAATGACGGGACAACAAAAGACACAAAACCAAACAAATATGTGAAAAATCACACTTATTTAATAATGAGAAATAAAAAACAATTTGGAGGGGTGATTTCTGTTAGAACAAAAATGGTTCTTAGAACAAACTCCAAAGAGCTTGATAAAGTTTTGATGATAACAAAGTATTAATATGCAATTGAGAACACTAATGATCTTATATGAAAATATGCAGTTAACAAAGAAGATAGAATCTGAGAAGCTCAAAGCAAATTATATGCATCTGAAGCATACAGAGGTTCTGAGAGAACCAAGTTTGAAGAAAGCTTATCATAAGCTACAAGAGTCTCAGAAGCAAGAAAAGTCTAAGAAGTAAGAAGAGTTTGTCAGAAGCAATTTAAGTGTACTCTCAGAAGCTACACAAGAATGACAAAATATATTCATCTGATGTAATCAAGTCTAAGAGATATCTCCTCAAAGTTAAAGTCTATACAATGACAAAATGGATGCTGCTCTTGGTTAGTCCAACAAGTCAAGAAATGAGTATCAAGACAACGGTACGAAGTTACCTCTTCTGTGCAAAGGAACTATCTTCGAGAAACAAAGAAGCAGAAGCAGTTTTCCATTTATGGAATAAGTTAAAATGGTCTAGTATTTTTCAACGGACAAACTGATCTTCCACAACAGTCATATTCAAACGTCTTTATTTCAATGTGCCTATAAATACAAGACCTCTTTAAATTGATTATATGTTGAACAATCGAACATTTCAAAGAGCTTATACACGAAAGAACTGCATTCAACAGAACAAGAAGAAAGTGTTCGTTCAATTCAAGGAACTCAATAGCAAACATCTGCACAAGACTAGAACTCAAAAATCTTCACTCTAACATCAAAGCAGTCTGTTTGGATATATATTGTAAAAGAGTTAGTCTAAGGTGTACATTTGTAATCAATCTTATTTTACATAAGATTCAAAGTGTCTTGCTTTTATGCTTGAGCAATTTGTGAAGTGTCTTGCTTTTGTTCTTGAGCAATTTGAAGTCTCTTGCTTGTGTACTTGAGCAATTTGAAGTCTCTTGCTTGTGTGCTTGAGCAAATAGTGTAAGCCTTTTGTTTGTGTGCTTGAGCGTCAGTTGAAGTCTCTTGCTTGTGTGCTTGAGAAAATTGTGTAATCTTTCGTGATTATAGTGAACTCTCTTGTTAAAGAACAAGGGGATTGGAGTACTCTCAAGTTGTGAGGGGAACCAGTATAAAACTTTGTGTGTGTGTGTGTGTCTCTCTCTCTCTCTCTCACTCCTTCTATATCTTGCTTCTGATTGTGTCTTTGAGTTATCCGCTGCCAAAATTGACTCTGATAGATTCGTTAATCTTGAAGAAATTTTAAAACCTCAAAACACAATTCAACCCCCCCTTCTTGTGTTTTTCACACCTTCAATTTCAAGTCAATATTGACCTGAAATCACCCCTCTTTGATAAACTAAGAAGAAGAATAAGAAGAAAAAAAAAAGTTGACGGCTAGGGTTAGAACTTAGGAGAGAAGAATATTTAGTATTAGTTAATAATTAATATTAATATCATTGTGTATTTATTTGTTTAAATTAATTGATTGTTTAAATATTTATTATTAATAAGTTAACCCTTTTGGTTTATTGGTCAATTCAATATGGGCCTAGCCCATTACCCAGTTATAAAAGAAATATGCAACCCTAGTTCTCGTATTCTCATCAGCCGCTAGCTATTTTATTTTCACATTAGCCGCAAGCTATTTCCTTGTTCTTCCATGTTCATCTTTGCCGTTCTTCTTTTTCTTCTCCCTTCTTCATTCTTTTTCTTCACCTAAAAAAATCCTCTCTGTGCCACTATTGCGGCCTCGTCGGCCACTTTTAACAACATAATTTCGTTCATTTAGTTTCGTGAAATTCTTTATACTTCTTACGGCGGCGTAACTTCCATTTCTTCTGCTTCATCGTGTCTCGACTCGACTCCAGGTGATCCTTTTTTCATACTATGTTTGTTAATTGATTTTGCTAATAATTCCCTTTTATTGTTCATTCTTAGTTTTCTTTTTTGCTTTTATATAAACATGTCTCTGTTATTATATTTTAATGGGAAAGATTGAACTTTGTAGAAAAAGTGCTCCTTCTTAATATCTTCAATCAACAAGATTAAAATCCGTGTCATTGTTGTTTGTTTTTGTCTTATTATTTGGTCCTTTATTTTTTATGTTACTGATTTTAAAACTTTATCTCCTTTAAAAAAAAAAGTTATCTCCTTTTTTCTTCTTTGTGAACTTGACATTTATATACATTGCTTTATAAATGTTAGTTGAGACTTGACATGAGGCATTTAAGGCTTTAGAAGATGATTTGCATATCCTGTAAATCAAACAAAGAAGTTATATTTAAAAAATTGATTTTCAAAAAATTGCATCACGGTTTTTCTCTATTAAATTGTTCTTGTAGCATATTGCATCTTGCATTTTAAGTTGATGTTTTATTACTTCTTAATTTATGTTTCATCAGGTATTTTTTAATTCGTAAAATTCAAATATGATTTTTGTATCAATATTTCTTATTTCCCTTATGATCAGGTGTCAATAGTATTGATGATATGTTTTAGAAACTTACACTGTGTATTCCAATAGCAAAGATAGATAAACTTCATGGTTTTATATAATGAAGTGCTCACAATTCATTGATGGGGGTTATATTTATGTTCTTATCAAAGATTTAATTGAAAGGTTCGTACCGTTCAATTAAATGTTTGATAGGAACTTGAATAAAACCCTCATCGATGAATTGTGACCACTTCATTATATAAAATTGTGAAGTTGATTTATCTTTGCTATGTGAATACACAGTGTAACTTTCCAAATCCATAGTATCAATACTATTGACACATGCTTAGAAGGAAAATATGAAATATTGATACAAGAATCATATTCACATTTTATGATTTAAAAAATGCCTCATAAAACATAAATAATTAAGAAGTAATGAAACAATAACTTAAAATGCAATATGCTAAAAAAACAATTTAATAGAGAAAAATATATCAACATTGAAAAATTGCTTCATGATGACTTCACGTCATTACTATATTTCTACCTATTCCAAGACTTATTTACGAGGTTTTAGTACGTTTTTATTATGTTTTTGCACAACAATAAGTGGAAGTTACGTCAAATACAAGGCTGCTGAAAGCACAAGAAAAACAGAAAATTTGTGAAAAAAGTAACAGAGTTGGCGCGGGGCGCCAATGAGCTGTGCGGGGCGCCAATTGATTGCAAAATTTTACCCTCTTCTCTGTTAGTTGGCGCGGGGCGCGGGCATCCTGCGCCGGGCGCGTGCGCGTAACTTTGGCCTATATATTGGGATTTCTGAAGCAGAATTATGGTACAAAATTTTTACAGCAGAAAACGGCATTTTCTTGGAAGACACTGCCTTTACTTGTCCTTACCATCCCACAATGTTGGTGGACACTGTCTTTACTTCTGTCCGTACACAGGACTTTATCTGCTTATGTCCGCACACATGACCTTATTGCTTTCCGTCTTTACTTCTGTCCATACACAGGACTTTATCGCTTTCAGTCTTTACTTCTGTCCGCACACAGGACTTTATCTGCTTATGTCCACACACAGGACATTATTGCTTTCCGTCTTTACTTCTGTCCATACACAGGACTTTATCGCTTTCAGTCTTTACTTCTGTCCGCACACAGGACTTTATCTGCTTATGTCCGCACACAGGACTTTATTGCTTTCCGTCTTTACTTCTGTCCATACACAGGACTTTACTGCCTTCTGTCCGCATACAGGACTTTATCGCTTTCTGTCTTCATTACTTTTGTCAAATAATCTTCATTTCATTCAAATACTCGTAAACATAACACTCATAACATCATATCATAGCATTTTATAGTTAATCCGGTCAAAAAATGGTGTACTCTGTATTTAAGTCTCTTCCACCGTCGAACCAAAACAAAAACATAATAAAAAATCATCTTTTTCTTTTTATCTCCGATGGAAGAAACTTAAATAGGGGCATCTGTCATACCCCATTTTTTGACCAATCGCTTTTTGCGTCTTTTTTTTAGACGGGTTTTCTTTGTTCGTTTCTAACGAAATTTCGGCAGAGAGGTATTTTAAAATACCTCATTTTGTGTTCATTTATTATTTATATTTATATTATTATTATTATTATTATTTTTGTTTTTTAACTTTTATTATTTTTATTTGTTTTATATTATTCAGTTTTTATTTATTTTATTTGTTTTTTATTTATTTCTTTATTTTCTTTTTTCTGTTTTTTTAAATTAATTAAAAAAAAAAAAAAATTGTCCAAAGTCAACTTCCAAACACGCAAAGGGTACGTTTCTGCAGAAAAACAGAAACACAGTGTACTTTCTTGTCCAATTTCAGATTTTTGTTCCCCATCTTAGAAACCCAATTTGTGTATATAGTGAACAGAGGTTACATGAACAGGGGGAGGATTTTTTTTTCAGAGTCAGCCGCAGAAACCTTCTTCAAAATCAAATCATAAGCAGTAAACAAAAAAATCAAAAAGGTTCAGAAAATCAAACAACCATTATCATCGTTGTTCATCACCCTCATAACCCAAAAATCAAAATCAATCCCAGAATCACATCATCATCCATCATCAATTAAATCAAATCCAGAACCAAAATCGCAACAATCACCACCAAACCATTCAAATCGAATCCGGAACAGAAACCACAAATATCAAATCAATACCACAAATCCAAATCGCCCAAAAACGAAAACGAAAGGAAACGAACAGAAGGAGGAGAAGAAATCACGTTCAGAACCGAAAACAATCAAGGTTGAACACTTTTTTTCTTTTTTCCGATCTAGAGCATTTGGTTAGGATTTTGGGATTTTTGGGTTTAGATTCGGGTTTAGAATAAGGGATAGAAGGGTTTGGTTGAAAAAAATTTGTTTTTTTGGAAATTTTTTAGGTTTTGGCCGGCGGAGCCGCCGCCGGAATCGCTCCGGCGTGGCGGCGTCTCGCTGGAAGGGATGAATATTCATCCCTGGTTCTTCATATGAAGAACCCAAGCAGAGCCCAGAAAAAGAAGAAGAAGAGAGAAGGGAAGAGAGGCATCGGCCGAGAGAGAGAAGAAGTGAGGAAGAATGAGAAATTTTTTGGGTTTTGGGTATTTATACCCTGACCCAATCAGGTGCGGGCTGGTGCATGGCCTTATGGTGCACCAGCGCACCCAGAACCCCTTAGATCTGATCCAACGTCCATGATCAACCTCTCCTGTGATCAAATCAGGGACGTCTGATCCATCAGACGGCCAGAATTGATCCTGGTTTTTTTTTGTTTGTTTTTTTACACAGATGGGCCCTTGTTTGGGCTGGGCCTTACAGTTTTGCTGCTTTTTACACCCCTGTTTATTTCGTTTTCATGTTCACACCCCCCTGTTTTAATTTTTTTTTTTTTTTAGCTTATGAGATAAGTGCTTTTGGCATAAGCTTTTTTAGCTTTTATTTTAGCCAATCAAGCATGATGTTGAGGCTTATTTTATTTTCCTATTTATTTGATATTTAAAAGTTGTTAATATTACTTTATGTCTTTATTTATTTTTAGCTAATTTTATTTTTTAAGCTTATGAGATAAGTGCTTTTGGCACAAGCTTATTTTTAAGCTATTTTAGCCAATCAAGCATGATGTCGAGGTTTATTTTCATCCTTTTAGTTTCGTATTTATTCATTTATGCTATTTATCCATGCATATCATATTTATTTCATGCATCCATTTAGTTATCATTTTTACCCCTTTATTTTTTTGTAATATCATTATTATCACAATATTGAATGTTTATCGCTTTATTAATAGTCATTTATTTTTGCTCTTGAATTTAGGATGTAAATAGGCCAAGTGTAAATTCTAAATAAAAGTGCATAGCATACCCCGTCTCTTGCATCATTTCATATTTATTTTTTCGCAAAGATTTTAGAGTGTGATTAGGCCAATGTACCCTAAATGAAAAATTGCATCTCATGCATATTTATTTTTTATCGCTTTCCGCCAATATGCGTAACGTTAAATTCCGAGGGAAAAGGCGTCGCTTTGATCAAAATATCATTGCGAATTGTCTTCGTGTTTAATTTATTTGTTATGACGTTTTAGGTTAGTGTCATTTTGCGCGCGTAACCATTACCTATTTTCTTCTCAAAAATGAGGTCAAAACCTCTTTCAAAAAATACATAATTATTTTCTTTTCGAAATATCATGGAAACACAAAATTTTTCATCAAACATTTCTATCAAAAACCTTGGCATTCAAACCAAGTGTTCTTTTTCTTACAAAAACCTTGGAATTCAAACCAAGTGTCTTTTATCACTCAAAATATTTTCTCAACAAACCTTGGATTTTAAACCAAGTGTCCGCGTCTTATTTCATAATCAAAATTCAAATCAATCTTAATCATTTAGACTTTCTTTCACAAATAAAAAATAAATCAAACTCACACTTTTCTTGTTATCTTTAAACCATTTTCAAAAAAAAACTTTAAAATCAAACAAAACAAATTTACTCGTAATTTTTACCCCGAACTACGGTGGTTTGATCCCTCGGGTACGTAGGCATGAGACTTGTCTCTCCAATCAATAAAATCAACAAAAATATTTTTCTTTCTTTTTCGTCACTTTAAACTTTTCTCGATCACTACTTTAATTCCTATACTTATACATTTTTTATAAGCAATTAAAATTAAGCGCAAAGTTAGAATAAAAACAAGAGGTTCCTATAGAGTACTATAGATACTTAGGGTGCTAATACCTTCCCTTCGTATAACCAACCCCCGAACTTTGTTTCTCTAAAAAAATAGGGTTTTTTTTCGAACTTTTTCCCTTTCCCTCGGATAAATTAAAGATCGGTGGTGGAATACTAAATCGCCGCGACAGAAATGGCGACTTCACTGGGGACAACCAAGCGGGTTGAACCTAACTTGTTTTAATCTTTGTTTTGCGCTATTATTTTATTGCTTATTTGTTTATATATGTATATATGTTTTCTTGGGATCTCTTGAGTGGTGAGATAAGTCCTAACCCGGGCTTGAGCGACACAATAAGATAGGATGGGATGAAATCATAGTGACATGTCTTTAGATTATGAAGCACATGTGTTATGATCCCGCTCGGTGGAGGCCTCACGACGGTAGTACTCGTCGTCATGATAAGTCATGATGGTGTTATTACTTTCAATGTGAGTGTCCGGAGAAGCCGAGGACCTTTAGATTACCTTTAACCCATCTTGGCCTTTTTAGGGCGTTCTGCGGTGACTAATCAAGAGTAAGTCTTGGATTTAGTTGTCACGCGAGACTACACTCAAACGAGATCATCTTGTGAATATTAATGGAACGAGAGTAGTCACGTAATCCAGTGGTGTTCATGAGGCGGTTGATGACTTTGGGAACTTTGTAGAACCCGTCATGCAGGTACAAATAACCCTAGTACTCACCATATGGGAGGGCTTTTACCCTTAACTCCATCATTATGTATCCCAACCTTCCAGTTGTGTTATGAATCATTGTAACATAATCATGCATCCATGCATTCATTTCATCATAAGAAAATCTTTTTTCGAAGGACCTAAGAGAATTATTTTGTAAACATCGCAGATTATGGACCTAAAGAAAAGGAACACTAAGAAGTACAGTTTCAAGGAACCGGATCTTTCCCGGCTAAGAGAGCTAGGATCTCTAGTCCCTTTCCCCGAAGATTTCCAAAAGCGATATGGGAAGCTTTTGAGTATCCTCAATACAAATGTCGAAGAAGGGGCTCTTAACACACTTGTCCAGTTCTACGACCCAATTTATCACTGCTTTACTTTTGTGGACTATCAGTTGGTCCCTACTCTAGATGAATTTTCATATTGGGTTGGTTTGCCAATCTCGGAAAAGGTACCTTATACCGGCTTGGAAGAATTTCCCGCACCTTAAGCTATTGCAAAGGCTCTCCATTTGAATAGTTCTGACATAGCCTCTAATATCACTAAAAAAGGGGGATCTCAAGGTTTGACATCCAATTTCTTATTCGGAAGGGCGTTTATGTTTGCTAAAAAAGGGAGTGTGGACGCTTTCGAAGCTATCCTCGCTCTACTCATCTATGGGTTGGTGTTATTCCCCAACGTCGACTACTTTGTTGATAGTAGTGCTATCCAAATCTTTTTGGGAGAAAACCCTGTTCCTACCTTACTTGCGGATGCCTACCATTCCATTCACCATAGAACTCAAAAGGGTAACGGACTTATTATTTGTTGTGCACCATTACTATATAGGTGGTTTATTTCACACCTACCTCAGACTAGTCGCTTCAAAGAGAATCCAGAAAAGCTCCGGTGGTCCCAAAGGATTATGCCTCTTACTTCGGCCGATATAGTTTGGTATAATGCCGCTTCTGATGTAGGAGCAATCATTGACAGTTGTGGAGATTTCCCCAACGTGCCTCTTCTTGGCATACGAGGAGGAATCAGTTATAACCCTACTCTTGCTAGACGACAGTTCGGATATCCCATGAGGGATCGGCCTGAGAGTGTCCTTTTGACCGGCATATTTTATTCCAATGAAGAAGGGAGCCAATACATGAGGAAAGAGTTTGCTCGGGCTTGGTACAATGTCCGTAGGGAAGGAAAGAATCAGTTAGGAAGGAAGCTTGGTATTGTCTCCGAAGATTACACAAAGTGGGTAATAAGTAGGGCTATGAACGCGGGATGCCTTATAGTTTTGAAAAATCATCTTCTGCTGATGCGTCTTCTTCTACCACACCACCTTCAGTTATCCCATTCGAGACTATAGATGAATTCCAGGAACTTTTGACTAAATTGAAACTTGAGAAAGAAGCGTGGGAGAGAAAGTTCCGAGAGTCTGAGATTGAGAACAAAGAGTTGAAGGAGAAGTTGAAAGAACAAGAGAAGATGCTCTCTCTACAAAGTGGTCTGTTGGCCGAGAAGGAAGATATGATTAGGGTCAAGGATGCCTTATTGAGACAAGATAGCAAGAGGAAGAAGAGGCAAGGGGATTTATTTTCCTCTGGCTTCGATTCACATTTTGATGGCTAGTTGGCTTCATGTAAATTGGATTTAGTTTTGTTTTATGTTTTTATTTTGTTTGAAAAATGGTTGTAACCTTTGAATTATTAATGCAATTTTTATTTACTTTTCCTTTTCTTATAAAATGTTTACAAAATTATTGTCTTAAAGTCCTTCGGAAAAAATCTCGCATATTTTAACATAACATACTCATGCATCATATCACATTCATAAGTTTCAAAAAAATCGAGTCTCATATTCTTTCTCTCCTCTCTGTCCCAGTTAAAGTGGCCCGACGACCACGCCCACAGCCATCTCGCACGTACAACACTCGAGCAAACAGGAAAAAGAGAATGGACCAAGTTGAACAAGAGAACGTTGAGCTCCATGGGGAAGTAACAACGCTCCGGGCTGAAGTAGAAAAGCTAACCGCCATGGTGACATCGTTGGTGGCTGCGCAGAATCAGCCACTAACCCCTCCTCCTCAAGTTATAGTCATCTCTGAAATCGCCTCTGCCCCGGTTCCAGTGGTACCCGTCAACACACATCAGCATGTCATGCCCGAAGGTTATCCTTGGGGCATGCCCATGAATTTTAATGAAGGGCTTCGACCCCAAGTTCCCGAGGTCCCCACTCCTACTTTGCCACATGCTACTGTTGTTCCCCAACCTGGGACGACTTTTCCTCAAGTCACTATGTGTGTCCCTCAGTCAACAATGACCATTTCATCTTCCGTAGCTCACACCGTTCCTTATGTGAGCGAACCAGTCTATCATGCGGAGGATCCAGAGACTTATGGCCGTATGGATAATCTTCAGGATCAGTTTGATAAGATGCAGCTCGAGATTAAGGCCCTTCGTGGGAAGGATTTGTTCGGCAAAAACGCCCATGACCTTTGCTTGGTACCAAACGTTAGGATCCCACCTAAGTTTAAGGTCCCCGAGTTTGAGAAGTACAAAGGAAATTCTTGCCCTCAGAGCCATTTGGTAATGTACGCCCGATAGATGTCCACTCAAACAGACAACCACCAGTTACTAGTCCACTACTTTCAGGATAGCTTGACAGGTGCCGCTTTGAAGTGGTACATGGGCTTAGATAGTGCCAAGATCCAAACATTCAATGATTTGGGCGAAGCTTTTGTCCGTCAATACAAATACAATCTAGACATGGCTCCAGATAGAGATCAACTTCGAGGTATGTCTCAAAAAGATAAAGAGAGTTTCAAAGAATACGCTTAGCGATGGAGAGAGATTGCCGCTCAGATTTGTCCACCACTAGAAGAAAAAGAAATGACCAAGATTTTCCTAAATACTCTTGATTCATTTTACTATGAACGAATGATTGCTAGTGCACCCAGTGATTTCACTGAGATGGTAAACATGGGAATGCGACTTGAAGAAGGGGTCCGACAAGGACGTTTGGTCAGAGAAAGTGTTCCGGTCAACAGTACGAAAAGGTTTGGGAGTAACTTTGCAAGGAGAAAGGAGTCAGAAGTAAGTATGGTGGCCCATGGACAGAATCAACGACCGTATGTGGGCTACCAACACGTTGCAGCTGTCTCACCAGTGCCTCAAAACCCGCCTTACCAGCCACAAATGACCCAAAGACCACCTTCGCACTATCCACCACTTTATCAACAAACATATCCTCAACAACCATACCCACAACAACCACAAATTCGACCACAAACTCCCCAACAACCCTACAATTATCCCAATCGCACCCAGAGAAATCCATCATTTGACCCCATACCCATGAAATATGCCGACCTACTCCCCGCCTTACTCGCCAAAATTTTTGTCCAGACGAGACCACCTCCACCTGCGCCAGCAGTACTACCTACTTGGTACCGTAGTGACCTAACTTGTGCCTTCCATCAAGGGGCCCCTGGCCATGATGTAGAACGTTGCTACGCCTTCAAAAAAGCTGTTCAAGAATTAATCCATAATAAGGTGTTGTCCTTCAAGGATGAAAATCCCAACGTCCAAAACAATCCGCTGCCCAATCACGGGTCCTCTGTCCATTTTATCCAAAGTTGCCAAGAAACAAGCACCATTCTCAGTATAAAGGATATTAAAACCCCGTTGGTGCCCATTTATAGTAAAATGTGTGAAGCAAAGTTGTTTAGCCATGATCATGCAACTTGTGAGGAATGTTTGAAGAATCCTCAAGGTTGTTCCCGAGTTCAAGAGGACATACAAAGGTTGATGGATAAAGGAGAATTGGTAGTTACAAAGAAGAGCGAGGATGTTTGCGTCATAGTACCAGAATTCAATGTCTCTGACCATCTCGAGATGATATATAATAGTGGAGAGCCCACAGTTACCCCGCTGGTGATCTGCTTGCCAGGGCCTATGCCATATACGTCCCTGAGAGCTGTGCCATATAGATATGATGCCACCATGTTGCAGGATGGGGTGGAAACACCTATTCCTCCTTTGATATCCGTGGACAATATTGCAGATAATAGCAAAATACTGAGGAGTGGGCGTATTCTTCCGGGAGTTGTTCAAGGAAAGACCGGTGGTCTTGTTGAAAAAACACAAATTCCTGACTCTAGTGGGACTGGTGAAAGGGTGTATGAAGACTCAGATGAAATTTTGAAAATGATCAAGAGAAGTGAGTATAAGATCGTGGATCAATTACTACAAACCCCTTCCAAGATTTCAATTTTATCACTCTTAATGAATTCTGATGCGCACATAGATGCACTAATGAAGGTCTTGGACCAGGCATATGTCGACCATGATGTAACCTTGGGCCAATTTGGTAGCATAGTGGGGAATGTCACAGCCTGCAATAACTTGAGTTTCAGCGACGAGGAACTCCCTGAAAAAGGAAAGGATCATAACTTAGCATTACATATCTCGGTAATTTGTAAATCTGATGCCTTATCCAATGTGTTGGTGGGTCATTTGTCGGCTTTTTCTTATATCAGTGCTGATGTTAGGGACGGTACGTCTTTCCAGGGGCTTTCTATTGAAGAGAAAAGTTCGAAAAAGGGGAAAACATTTATGTCTTCTGCAAAAGATGCGCAAAGGGAAGTACAACAAAGGTCACATCTGAAATGGGGGAAGTTATTACAAATGCCAGAAAGAAGACACATGGAGGGTCTGGGTTCTGCTCCGTCTACAGGAACGGTCAATTCAAATAAGGGTACTTTCGTCAGTGCCGAACCGATTCACACTCCACCAGAAACTAATGCTATCATTGAAGACAAAGTTGAAGAAGAGCAACCTTCTTTCGTGATTCCAGGGGGAATTTGCCGCAATTGGGTCGTTGTTGATGTCCCTTCTGTCACTCCTCTATCTAAGTAATATGTTTGTCTATTTTTGTTTTCCAAAAATCCTTTTGTCCGGCCCAAGGCAAAAGCTAACGCATGTGGGGCTTTGTTTTGAGCTTCAAGTGTTTTAATGAAATTGTCGTTCTTACCATGACTTTTTATTTTTTGTTTTCATTTTATTCTGGAAAATGGTAACACAAAAAACCAAAGTATATATTTTATTTTCCTTCTACTTCCTATCTTTTAATCATTTTTCAAAAGGTTTGCATTCTTTTATTTAATAAAATCAATCATAAATCATATGCAGATTAAGCATCAGTGAACCCGTTGAACACAATGTTCCTAGGCCCTCTCCCAACTTTGAGTTCCCTGTTTATGAGGCTGAAGAGGAAGAGGATGAAGGGATCCCCGATGAGATCAAACGACTATTAGATCAAGAGAAGAAAGTCATTCAGCCTCATGAGGAAGCTGTGGAGTTAATTGATTTAAGTTCCGGCGAAGGGAAGAAAGAAATCAAGATTGGGGCATCCTTAGAAGCATCTGTCAAAGAAAGGGTGATCGTTTTACTCAGAGAGTATGTTGACATCTTCGCCTGGTCGTATCAGGATATGCCCGGTTTAGATCCCGAAATTGTGGAACATCATTTGCCTCTGAAGCCAGAATGTCCTCCAGTAAAGCAAAAGTTAAGAAGAACTCATCCGGATATGGCTCTCAAGATCAAAGAAGAAGTACAAAAACAAATTGATGCTGGTTTTCTTATCACATCAGAATATCCTCAGTGGTTGGCTAACATAGTACCAGTTCCAAAGAAGGACGGCAAAGTCAGAATGTGTGTTGATTACAGAGATTTGAACAAAGCTAGTCCGAAAGATGATTTTCCTTTGCCTCACATTGATGTATTGGTTGATAACACAGCTAAATCCAAGGTTTTCTCCTTCATGGATGGTTTCTCCGGGTACAATCAGATCAAGATGGCAGTTGAAGATAGAGAGAAGACCGCTTTCATTACACCTTGGGGCACTTTCTGTTACAAAGTAATGCCTTTTGGTCTAACAAATGCGGGTGCTACTTATCAAAGGGGCATGACCACCCTTTTTCATGACATGATGCACAAAGAGATTGAGGTATATGTAGATGATATGATTGTCAAATCGGGTACTGAAGAAGAGCACGTGGAGTACTTATCGAAAATGTTTCAAAGGTTGAGGAAATATCGTCTCCGTTTAAATCCCAACAAATGTACTTTCGGTGTTAGATCCGGAAAGCTCCTGGGGTTCATTGTTAGTCAAAAGGGTATCGAGGTAGATCCAGACAAAGTTAGAGCCATCAGAGAAATGCCAGCTCCACAAACAGAAAAGCAAGTTAGAGGTTTCCTGGGTCGACTAAATTACATCTCTAGATTCATCTCCCATATGACTGCCACATGTGGGCCAATTTTCAAATTGCTTCGCAAAAATCAAGGGATTGTTTGGACAGAGGACTGTCAGAAGGCTTTTGACAGTATCAAAGAGTATTTAATGGAACCTCCGATCCTTATCCCTCCAGTTGAAGGAAGACCGTTCATCATGTATTTAACCGTGCTAGAGGAATCTATGGGTTGTGTGCTGGGGCAACAGGATGAAACCGGTAGAAAAGAGCACGCAATCTATTATTTGAGTAAGAAATTCACAGATTGTGAATCTCGATACTCCATGCTTGAGAAGACTTGTTGTGCTTTGGCTTGGGCTGCCAAACGTCTCCGACATTACTTGATTAATCATACTACTTGGTTGATATCCAAAATGGATCCAATTAAGTACATTTTTGAGAAGGCAGCTCTAACCGGAAGAATTGCCCGTTGGCAGATGTTGTTATCCGAATACGATATTGAGTTCCGTACCCAAAAGGCAATCAAGGGTAGTATTCTTGCTGACCATTTGGCTCACCAACCAGTTGAAGATTACCAGCCAATCAAGTTTGATTTTCCAGATGAAGAGATCATGTATTTGAAGATGAAGGATTGCGATGAACCGGTGTTTGGCGAGGGACCAGATCCTGAATCCCAGTGGGGTTTGATATTTGATGGGGCCGTTAACCTCTACGGTAGTGGAATTGGGGCAATCATTGTTACCCCTAAAGGTGCTCACATTCCTTTCACTGCGAGATTACAGTTTGAATGTACTAACAATATTGCAGAATATGAAGCTTGCATCATGGGCATTGAAGAAGCTATTGACTTAAGGATAAAAAACATCGACATTTATGGAGACTCAGCTCTTGTGATTAATCAGATCAAAGGAGAATGGGAGACTCGCCATGCTGGTTTGATTCCTTATAGAGATTATGCAAGACGGTTGTTAACTTTCTTCAACAAGGTTGAGCTACATCACATTCCTCGTGACGAGAATCAAATGGCTGATGCTTTAGCCACTCTATCTTCAATGTACCGAGTTAATCGCCGGAACGAGATACCAACCATCAGTATTCGGTGCCTTGAGAGACCAGCATATGTGTTTGCAACCGAGGAAGTGGTGGATGACAAGCCTTGGTTTCATGATATCAAGATGTTCCTTCAGAAGCAAGAATGTCCCCCTGGGGCATCTAGCAAAGACAAAAAGACTCTGAGAAGGCTATCCAGTAGTTTCTTCCTGAATGATGAGGTGTTATACAAAAGAAATTTTGATATGGTCCTGCTGCGGTGTGTGGACAAACATGAGGCTGATCTATTGATGCATGAAGTACATGAAGGTTCATTCGGAACCCATCCTAATGGACACACAATGGCCAAGAAAATGTTAAGAGCCGGCTACTATTGGTTGACAATGGAGTCTGATTGTTACAAACATGCCAGGAAATGCCATAAATGTCAGATTTATGCGGATAAGATACATCTACCGCCAACTTCTCTAAATGTACTCTCTTCCCCTTGGCCGTTCTCCATGTGGGGTATCGACATGATTGGTCGGATTGAACCAAAGGCTTCCAACGGACACCGTTTCATCTTAGTGGCCATTGATTACTTCACCAAGTGGGTTGAGGCAGCATCTTATGCCAATGTGACTAAGCAGGTGGTCGTACGTTTTATCAAGAACCATATTATCTGTCGTTATGGTGTTCCTAACAAGATTATTACAGATAATGGGACAAATTTGAATAAAAAAATGATGAAAGATTTCTGTGACGAGTTCAAGATTGAGCATCATAATTCATCTCCTTACCGGCCTCAGATGAATGGCGCAGTTGAAGCTGCAAATAAGAACATCAAGAAGATTGTGCAGAAAATGGTGGTCACTTACAAAGATTGGCATGAAATGTTACCTTTTGCTTTACATGGATACCGTACTTCAGTTCGTACCTCGACAGGGGCAACCCCTTTCTCTTTAGTATACGGCATGGAAGCAGTACTCCCCGTAGAGGTTGAAATCCCATCAATGAGAGTCTTAATGGAAACTGAGTTGGCCGAGGCCGAATGGTGCCAAAATAGATATGACCAATTGAATTTAATTGAGGAGAAACGCATGGCGGCTTTATGTCATGGACAATTATATCAGAGAAGAATGAAACAGGCTTTTGACAGGAAGGTTCGGCCTCGTGAGTTCCGTGAAGGTGACCTTGTGCTCAAAAAGATTTTGTCCTTTCAGCCGGATTCCAGGGGCAAGTGGACGCCTAATTATGAAGGCCCGTATGTTGTCAAAAGAGCTTTTTCTGGTGGTGCTATGACTCTCGCAACCATGGATGGTGATGAGCTCCCGCGTCCTGTAAATGCCGATGCAGTCAAGAAATACTTTGTCTAAAATAAAAGAACAGCTCGCTAAGTTGAAAACCCGAAAGGGCGGCTTAGGCAAAAATGAGCGTCTCGGTGGGCTGAAAACCCGAAAGGGCGGTCCAGGCAAAAATTAGAGACATAAACAGAAAATAATATCCTGATAGGTCGAAAACCTGAAAAGGCGATCTATGCAAAAGTTAAGGAATAAGACAAGTAACTGCATCGGATCAGGCATCACTTACTCAGAGTACCTCGATTGACAGAATATCTTTGGCTTACAGCATTTTAGACTGCAAATTCAAAGTTGTTAGGGAGAATAGCGATCATTGTGTTTAACGTACCTTTCCCACCCAATTACCATTTTTCATCTTTGTAACGATCTGTGGGGTTGTGCTTTTCGCCAATCGCCACTCTTTTAATCAAATTCGAGCCTGTGCCCTCTATTTGGAATTCAAATTTATTTGCAATTTTGTTTCCCCCTCTTTCAATTTAAAATACTTGAAGCAAAAACTCAAAAATAATTTAAAGTTTTTTAGTAGTTCTTTTTTTTGAAAAAAATAAATGACAAACATATTTCTTAGATTCCTGAGTCATACAAGCATATATCAACATTGTTCCGAAAGCAGACAGATTCAACAAGGCAAATACAGTCATTGCTAAAATAAAAAAAAAAACAAAGCTCAATAAGTCGAAAACCTGAAAAGGCGGCTTAGGCAAAAAAATGAGTGTCCCGGTGGATTGAAAACCCGAAGGGGCGGTCCAGGCAAAAATTTGGGGCAAAACAAAAAAAGAAATATATTCCCGGTGGATTGAAAACCCGGAAGGGCGATTCAGGCAAAAGTTAGGGATTTCAAAAAAAAAGGAAAAAGCAAAAGCATGACTGTTGAAGCAAAGACCATGAGAAAATATTCGGTTTCAGTGTACAAAATGGTGACTTCTGCCAGACCTCTGACCGATGGGCTTTACCCCAAGAAGCAATCACTCTTAACATGGATTGACACACCATACCGGGTTTTACCCCGAGGATCTGATTTATTTCACCTATAACGATGGTGTCCCCAGCGGAGAACTACCGAGTGGTTGTACGGATACATCGGCCCAATGCTCATCTTGCCTGATCCAACTTTTATCTCATCCAGTCATGTACAAATATCATTCAATCATACAAATACAAGCTACATACATACATACATACATACATACATACAATCATTCACATATGTATACATACATTCATATTTACATACAACATGCAAACAAAATCATTCATACATACTGCATTGACTATCACGTGTCCTGCTTCAATACATCACAAAAAGAGTCATCCCCAGTGTATCTGGTCCAGAGATGTCTCCATCAATCATACATCACAAAGAAAGCCATCCCCAATGAGTCTGGTCCAGAGATGTCTCCATCAAACATATTCAAAGTAGCAGGTTTTGCAAACAATCAACTGCAAACTTATGGTTAATTTCCCCAAAGGAAGTCATTTCCAGTGCGTCTGGTCCAGACAAATACATATTCTTGTCATGTCTCGCTCTCCCACAATGTCAGCAGACAATTTATTTCCTCGATGTGTCCTTACCATCCCACAATGTTGGTAGACACTGCCTTTACTTGTCCTTACCATCCCACAATGTTGGTGGACACTGTCTTTACTTCTGTCCGTACACAGGACTTTATCTGCTTATGTCCGCACACAGGACCTTATTGTTTTCCGTCTTTACTTCTGTCCATACACATGACTTTATCGCTTTCAGTCTTTACTTCTGTCCGCACACAAGACTTTATCTGCTTATGTCCACACACAGGACTTTATTGCTTTCCGTCTTTACTTCTGTCCATACACAGGACTTTATCGCTTTCAGTCTTTACTTCTGTCCGCACAAAGGACTTTATCTGCTTATGTCCGCACACAGGACTTTATTGCTTTCCCTCTTTACTTCTGTCCATACACAGGACTTTACTGCCTTCTGTCCGCATACAGGACTTTATCGCTTTCTGTCTTCATTACTTTTGTCAAATAATCTTCATTTCATTCAAATACTCGTAAACATAACACTCATAACATCATATCATAGCATTTTATAGTTAATCCGGTCAAAAAATGGTGTATTCTGTATTTAAGTCTCTTCCACCGTCGAACCAAAACAAAAACATAATCAAAAATCATCTTTTTCTTTTTATCTCCGATGGAAGAAACTTAAATAGGGGCATCTGTCATACCCCATTTTTTGACCAATCGCTTTTTGCGTCTTTTTCTTAGACGGGTTTTCTTTGTTCGTTTCTGACGAAATTTCGGCAGAGAGGTATTTTAAAATACCTCATTTTGTGTTCATTTATTATTTATATTTATATTATTATTATTATTATTATTTTTGTTTTTTAACTTTTATTATTTTTATTTGTTTTATATTATTCAGTTTTTATTTATTTTATTTGTTTTTTATTTATTTCTTTATTTTCTTTTTTCTGTTTTTTTAAATTAATTAAAAAATAAAAAAAATTGTCCAAAGTCAACTTCCAAACTCCAAACACGCAAAGGGTACGTTTCTGCAGAAAAACAGAAACACAGTGTACTTTCTTGTCCAATTTCAGATTTTTGTTCCCCATCTTAGAAACCCAATTTGTGTATATAGTGAACAGAGGTTACATGAATAGGGGGAGGATTTTTTTTTCAGAGTCAGCCGCAGAAACCTTCTTCAAAATCAAATCATAAGCAGTAAACAAAAAAATCAAAAAGGTTCAGAAAATCAAACAACCATTATCATCGTTGTTCATCACCCTCATAACCCAAAAATCAAAATCAATCCCAGAATCACATCATCATCCATCATCAATTAAATCAAATCCAGAACCAAAATCGCAACAATCACCACCAAACCATTCAAATCGAATCCGGAACAGAAACCACAAATATCAAATCAATACCAAAAATCCAAATCGCCCAAAAACGAAAACGAAAGGAAACGAACAGAAGGAGGAGAAGAAATCACGTTCAGAACCGAAAACAATCAAGGTTGAACACTTTTTTTCTTTTTTCCGATCTAGAGCATTTGGTTAGGATTTTGGGATTTTTTCTTTTTGCATGGCCTTATGGTGCACCAGCGCACCCAGAACCCCTTAGATCTGATCCAACGTCCATGATCAACCTCTCCTGTGATCAAATCAGGGACGTCTGATCCATCAGACGGCCAGAATTGATCCTGGTTTTTTTTGTTTGTTTTTTTACACAGATGGGCCCTTGTTTGGGCTGGGCCTTACAGTTTTGCTGCTTTTTACACCCCCTGTTTATTTCGTTTTCATGTTCACACCCCCCTGTTTTAATTTTTTTTTTTTTTTTTAGCTTATGAGATAAGTGCTTTTGGCATAAGCTTTTTTAGCTTTTATTTTAGCCAATCAAGCATGATGTTGAAGCTTATTTTATTTTCCTATTTATTTGATATTTAAAAGTTGTTAATATTACTTTATGTCTTTATTTATTTTTAGCTAATTTTATTTTTTAAGCTTATGAGATAAGTGCTTTTGGCACAAGCTTATTTTTAAGCTATTTTAGCCAATCAAGCATGATGTCGAGGTTTATTTTCATCCTTTTAATTTCGTATTTATTCATTTATGCTATTTATCCATGCATATCATATTTATTTCATGCATCCATTTAGTTATCATTTTTACCCCTTTATTTTTTTGTAATATCATTATTATCACAATATTGAATGTTTATCGCTTTATTAATAGTCATTTATTTTTGCTCTTGAATTTAGGATGTAAATAGGCCAAGTGTAAATTCTAAATAAAAGTGCATAGCATACCCCGTCTCTTGCATCATTTCATATTTATTTTTTCGCAAAGATTTTAGAGTGTGATTAGGCCAATGTACCCTAAATGAAAAATTGCATCTCATGCATATTTATTTTTTATCGCTTTCCGCCAATATGCGTAACGTTAAACTCCGAGGGAAAAGGCGTCGCTTTGATCAAAATATCATTGCGAATTGTCTTCGTGTTTAATTTATTTGTTATGACGTTTTAGGTTAGTGTCATTTTGCGCGCGTAACCATTACCTATTTTCTTCTCAAAAATGAGGTCAAAACCTCTTTCAAAAAATACATAATTATTTTCTTTTCGAAATATCATGGAAACACAAAATTTTTCATCAAACATTTCTATCAAAAACCTTGGAATTCAAACCAAGTGTTCTTGTTCTTACAAAAACCTTGGAATTCAAACCAAGTGTCTTTTATCACTCAAAACATTTTCTCAACAAACCTTGGATTTTAAACCAAGTGTCCACGTCTTATTTCATAATCAAAATTCAAATCAATCTTAATCATTTAGACTTTCTTTCACAAATAAAAAATAAATCAAACTCACACTTTTCTTGTTATCTTTAAACCATTTTCAAAAAAAAACTTTAAAATCAAACAAAACAAATTTACTCGTAATTTTTACCCCGAACTACGGTGGTTTGATCCCTCGGGTACGTAGGCATGAGACTTGTCTCTCCAATCAATAAAATCAACAAAAACATTTTTCTTTCTTTTTCGTCACTTTAAACTTTTCTCGATCACTACTTTAATTCCTATACTTATACATTTTTTATAAGCAATTAAAATTAAGCGCAAAGTTAGAATAAAAACAAGAGGTTCCTATAGAGTACTATAGATACTTAGGGTGCTAATACCTTCCCTTCGTATAACCAACCCCCGAACTTTGTTTCTCTAAAAAATAGGGTTTTTTTTCGAACTTTTTCCCTTTCCCTCGGATAAATTAAAGATCGGTGGTGGAATACTAAATTGCGATTCGAAGTTAATTAATAACTCGATATCCAAAAATCACCGCGACAGCTATGTCCGGCTAAATCCTTATGATTGGCCTTAGGGGATTATAATCCCGAATTATCTCGAACCATGTGATTTCTTTTTGCTTATTAATTAATTACGAAGTTAGGTTCATCAATTTTTCTTTGTGCTTAATGCTTTACATGATGTGATGACTTGTGTGATGATGTTAATAATTTGTTTTACTATGAGAATAGGAATAGATTATTGATCTAGGAATTATTGTAAAATTAGTTTTCACATAAGAGATTTTGATTTACTAATTGAGATCAAAGATTAAAGCGCGAATTCCTCACTTGATCATAAATCACCTTAGAGATTTGGGATTCATGATCAAGGGAGAGGATTATGTTACCAAGACATTGGGCATAGTCACTTAATTTAATCGATCGTGAAACTAAATTTGTAGTTCGTTAATAAATATGGAATCACCGAGATGAATTAGGATTAGATGAACCAAAAGGTCCAATCGCGTGTTTCTCTCTAAAAACCCTAATCCAATTCAAATATTTTATTTGAATCTTTTCTAAATATTTTGTCTAAATCTTTTATTTAGGCAACAAATGCAAACAAACAAACTCCCCCTTTTATTGCTTTTAGTTCCTAGGTATAATTCAATTGTTTTGTCAAATATAAAACAATCCCTGTGGATCGATAAATTTTATTACTTAACGACGACTTTAGTACACTTGCTAAATTGTCATCACCTTCACTAGAATTGTGAATGACCTCAAATAGTTACATGGAATGGGAAGAGTACCTTATCATCTCATTTGACTGATACCTTAAGGCTCGACCGAGTGAGCTGTCAGATTAGGAATTGAGGAGTTACCAGGACGAGATAGTGAACCCTCAAACCTTGAGTGGATGTATAGTGTATTTCACGAGTAGAGCCCATAAGTGTGAACTGTACAAGTTCACACTAACATTGATTGAATGAAGATTCAATGAAGGAAGGGGCTCCGATGTATAGAGAGGACCTCACCATTTAACAAGGAATTCTTTGTCTATTCTTTATGGAATACCTAGTATCAATAAATAATTTATTAAAGGTTAAATACTTGAAAAAAATATTATGGTTGGGAAAGTTATAGTAGCAAAAGCCATTGGAATTGTTATTTGATACATTGGAAAAATCAATTTGTTATAGTAAGCAAATAATATCCAACCGGCATTATGTTTTGCATAAAGTTTTCTGAACTACTTTTGTGAATCTTTTAATCATAAGAGTTTTAGACTGGGTTAGCTTATCATCAGCGAACCATAGATAACCATAAACAAAATCTCTTCCTAATCTGTCCGACCGTCATTGCACCCAAGTATTTAATTACAGTGCTGATAACAGTAAATTATATTGTTTTTAGGTAGTTTTTACGATAGTTTTTAATACTTTTTAGTCAACTTGAAGACCAAATCCAAGAAAAAAAGCTTAAAGTTACGAAGTTACTCAGCTAGAAACAAGAAATGTGAAAATTGCATAAAAAAAGGGCAAAAATTAAAGGATTTAGCAGAATTCATCGTACCACGGTGGCAGCTATCATACTATGATAAGTTCATTTTTATTTGAAGAAAATCTTCAAAATTTTGGAGACAAAACAATTGACATCATACCACGATGCAATCCATCGTACCACGATGGCAATTTCTAAAGCCATCGTGGCACGATGCTACACGATGCGCCACGATGAAAAAGCCGAAATCCACTAAAAAAGTATAAATGAGCCCTTCTCCACCACCATTATTCATTCAACAATTTTGGAGTGCAGAAGACTCTAAGGAACAAAGGAGGAGAAGCATAAAGAGAGTTTAGAACTCTTTACAAAAGGACGTTTTCCCCAACATTGGGAAAGACAACTTGCTCTGCAAGATATTGAGGTTATGCTGCGCCACGATGAAAAAGCCGAAATCCACTAAAAAAGTATAAATAGAGCCCTTCTCCACCACCATTATTCATTCAACAATTTTGGAGTGCAGAAGACTCTAAGGAACTGAAGCGGGTGGAAAAATGCGCGAGCGGAAAATGCTCGCTAAACAGTAAAGTCGCCACCGAACTTTATTTATTCCCAGAGGAAAAGGAAAATATCGATAAAACCTTAAAAGCAATGGAAAGAGGGTCATCGCAACCATTTCCAGGTTTGGGAGTCGATTATGTGAGGGGAAGGTATTAGCACCCCTCGCATCCGTTGTACTCAACGGGAACCTTCTCGTTAATTTTAGGGTTAAAAAAAAAAGTGTTTAATTTGCTTGCATGATTTTAATTAATTATTATATACAAAGGGGAAAAAAGATAGTTTTTTATTAGTGTGCTTGACAGGATGTATGAATCCCGCTCCTACGTATTCCCGGGCCCAGACGCTGACTGCCAAACAAAAAAACGGGAAGGTGATCTCAGCCGTCTGATTTGATCAGACGGTCTTGATGAGATCCTGGTGATGGATGATTCCCAAGCCGCCTGATGGAGATCGAATGGTTATGGTAGCAGATTCTGCAATACACGTCCACACATGGGATCCAGGCCTATATATATATCCAAAACCAACCGAATTACTTATTTTTCCAGATTTTCTCCTTCTTCTCTCAAATTGCTCCTCTCTATTCATCTTTCCTTTCCTCAATTTTTTTCAAATCTTAAATCATGTTATTCTAACAACAAAACCCAACACAAACATAAATTTATACAAAAAGACAAGGAACAAATCGAAAGCCAAAATAGCATGAATGAAAATCAAACCGAGAGAAAAATCATATGAGGGAGCGGAAACGAGGGAATCGCCGGTGACTGTGCGGCGAAGATGTAGTGGTGGTGAAACTCAATGGTGCTGGCGGTATTGAATCCGTGTTCCCGGCGGCGGCGACAAAACCTCTAATTCCCCTTTTCTTTCTTCTTCGATCGGTGATGATTTTGTTCTGATCCCTGTCCTTTTGGTTCTGTTGATATTTCTTTTGATTTTTGGTTACTGTAGATTTTGGTATGATTTTGATCAAACTGAAAATTGAATGGTGATTGAACAAGGTGGGTGGTGTTGAGGGTTAGAGGTTGATGATGGTCATGACATTGGAAGTGGAAGATATGGTTAGTATTTGAGAGTGGTAGTAATGGTTTGTGATGGTTGTTAGTGGTTTATGGTCGAGGCAGTGGCGGTGATGTTACCGTGCTTTATCGTTATAATAACAATGCTTTACTATATGAGTTTTTTTGTGTTTTCTCCCTCCTTTGTTTGAAAATCTACTTGTTATTTATAATGAAGAAAATTAGGTTTAACTTGCAATGGAATGAAATTATATGAATTGAATGTAGTTTATGAGTGAATGAGGAATTTCTCCATTGAGACAGATTTGCCATGATTGCAAGATTCTTCCTTTTTATTTATGTTGATTTTTCTTGAATTTTTTTTTTATGATTTTTTTAATTTCTTTTGATAAAAAGTACAAAAAATAATGAATAAAGTTTTCTAAAAATAATGCCTAAAATAAAAAAACGAAAATTAAAATTAAAATTGTATTTTTGTGATTTTTGAATAAAATATAAGTAAAGTAAGAAAAATACAAAAAGATGGAAAAAGTGGGACTCAAACACATGACAGTAGACACAAAACTCCTTGAACATTCTCTTTATTACCAAATAGGCTAGCTCAAATACTTGAAACTAAATGCGACACAAACCTATATGATAAAAAGTATGGGCAAAATTTGGGGTATGACAGGAACAAAGGAGGAGAATCATAAAGAGAGTTTATAACTCTTTATAGAAGGACGTTTTCCCCAACATTGGGAAAGACAACTTGCTCTGCAAGATATTGAGGTTATGCATATGTATATTTTTACTTTATTGTTTTAATATGCTTTTGAATAGCTAAAATAGCTTTAGGTTAAGTCGAGTAGATGATCTCCTTATGAATGTTTGAGACATGTAATTCGGTATTTTTCAAGTATTAAATATTATTTCTATTATTATTCTTATGCTCTATCCTTGATTTAATGCTTTATTTTCAATACCGACTAATATTAGTAAATGAACACTTAGAACTAGGCGATATCCGTGATAGCGTAACTAGTTCTGACATAAGGACAACATAACTATAGTTAGGAGAACAAGAGCCTCTTAGTATCCTAACTCGGGGCTTAAAATACAGAATGATGGGACGAATGGATTAAATGACCACTTAATTAAGTTCTGCTTGTTTATCTATTGCCCGATTAAAATGAGGTGGTAAAGATGAGTGCTCGTACGGGTGGGGACCGTAACACGTACCCAAGGGATGTAGACGAGGGTTCCCTTAGTCTTAGTAGTGTAGCAATGATTCAAATGCAATAGGGTAAGTTTGGTATGCGGCAGCACATCTTACTATAATAAATTAAATTAATTCGCCAGATAATAAATTGGGTAGTACAAGATATAACACCAGTTACCAAACAGGAATAGGGAAAGTTTCGAAAGCACTTAACATATTCTTCATACTTTACCTTTGTTTTTTAATCTACTATTGTTGAATAAAAAAACCTTTTCAAAAACAAAAGCGATAAGCTAAACTATCCAATTCCTAAAAACAAATTGACAGCCTTGACACGATCCTTGTGGATACGAACTCATTCTAAACACTAGAGTGTGAATTATTACTCAATGATTGACTGGTTCACTTGCCAGATAGCAGTCAAGTGTTGTTAGGCCAATTAACTACATTTAGCATAAGAGTTGACTAAACTGTATAAATTCTTTTCTCTTATTGATATCATCCTGTTGTACTGCTCTCTTAGAGTGTTAACACTAAATGTCCCGAATGAAATATTTTCAGCCTCTCGGTTCCATTATCAATAATTTGTTCAATCCATTAGGAGCCAAGCTTTTGTTTAGAGTAATTAACTGAACTTACTTTTGATGCTATCAGTCACCAATGTTGATATGTTATTTCTCGCCATTAAGCTGTCCAGAAACAAGTAACTTAGTTCAATATCAATATTAGTAAATCACAAACAAAAAATCATGTGTTCAAACCTCCTAGTAATAACCTAACTGATTTAGTTAACCCTTCTTTGTAAGATTTTATCAGCTAATTTCTAATAAGATCCAAATCCATCATAGATCAAGAGAATTTTGTCAGTAGTAAAGAACTGTGAACTATGATCCTAAATCCCATAGAAGCAACCTCACCAATTGATGGTAAGTGTTAGAAACTAAAAGCGGATGTAGAGAACAACTTCAAGAGAAATCAAAGGGAAAAGAGAAGAGTCGTGAAGTCCACGACACTTTTTTTTTACGTAGACTGATGTTGTTAATGGAAACTACACTAGTTAATCAACCCTATAGTATTACCCGATATTTCAGGATTCGACGTGCGTTTGAACCTATTAATCTCCTACCCAGGGCTAAATTCCCTGGGTAAGCAGGCAAGATACCAACCTAATGAAGTAATTCAAATGGTAGAGTTATTGGCAAAAGCAGAAGATAGAATAGGTCAGAAAAGAAAATCGATCAAAAGCATGATTAGTGAAATTTGAGGAATTAAAGTAGAACTTAACTCATATGGGTAATATAAGTAGATGAAGTATAGATCGTTGTTGAACCAACTTAGCCACCAAATAAAGTATATTGATATAGAAGGAACATGGTGTCAAAAGTGAAGTATAAAGAGGAAACTAGCGATGCGAGACAATTGAAAACAATATAAATTGTAGTACATAAGATCCTCCAAACCTAAGAGAAGACATCAAGTGTGCAATGATACAATTGATGTTGCAAGGTGGTGCAGATTCTGAGCTGTAGTGCTACGACATAGAAGAAGCGATGAGGTGTGAGATGAAATAACCGATGGAGTACCTACTAAATTATCTTTAGGAGAACAAGTATAGCAGAAGTAAATGGTATAAACGGAAGGACAAGGTATGGGAAAAGATGTATGGATCAATCAGTAGTGATATAAAAGTGGAACGCAACTGAAAATAAATGGGTATTCGTAATAGATTAATCCGTTGAATATTACGCCATGAGAAGTAGTTAGTTTATTACCGAAGATTTGACGGTGTCAGAGAACCTGTATATTAAGGCCAAAATAATTCAGTCAAAAAGAAAACAATAAGTATTCAAATCAGAGTGCGTAGTTAGGGGATGAACTAGAATAGTATAATAATTCGGTGTCATGAAGAATTGAATTTCAAAGAGATGGATAACCGTAAATTGTTTAATGATCGTTCTGTGAGCATAGCACACATACGTTCGACACTAACTCTATGAACTGTTGAAAGATGGATTTGTTCACACAACTTCACTACGGAAGGTTGATAGTCTGTCAACTGAAATTGCAAGATATCTGAAAATCCGATATAGTTGATACAACTATATCTACGGTGGAAATTGAAATTATGAACAATAGTCGAGTAACTCAACCTGTCGAAGAGGAAAAATTAAATTGAGTACAAAGATGAGTAGTAAGATAAGAACGGTTCAAAATGTCGTAGTAGTGTAAGTAAGAGGTTATAACAAGTTTGCTTGAAGGGTGCGAAGTACCAATATGGATTCGAAGAGTAGAAACAGGAGGGATGTTGTGCCAGGAATGCTGCAACGAATGAGTTTACGATTATGAGTTTTAATGGGCGAAGTTGTACTCAGGAGGAGTATCGAATGAGTAAGGGTATATTAGCGACTACTAAAGTTTGAAGACTTGTCTCAACCTCTTAGAACCGTAATAAAGAGAAGTTGGAAACTTGATTGGAGGGGGGGGGGGGGGGGGGAGGGGGTGAGAAAATTATAGTTAGATGACACAATTGTAAATCTAAGACAAGTTGAAGGACAAAGAGATATATGAATTAATGACATAAACATAATAGGAGAGGAAAAAGAAGGATGAGATCCAATATTTCCTTCATTTGCTCTCTGCTGCTGTAAACCACCCCTAACAAACCAAGAACCCACTCCTTCAATTGTTCCATTTCCAAATCTTGCATGTTTGTTCTTCTCTCTTAAATAATCTCACTTTATCCCACAAAGAGAAAATTCATCTCATATCTTCCCTCTACTCTATAAGGCTATCAAACCCCTCCGCCACCAACACCCAAATCCCAAATTCTTCTATTCTAGTCCTTGAAGCTTATATGCGTAACTTCCACACATAATTAACCCATTAGAAAGGAAGAGAAACTGAGAATATAAGTTTATTAGAAGTTGAAGAACAAGACTAGAGTTGAAGTTTGAGATTTGTTTCAAATGTAGATGTTGTTGTACATGTAAGGAGAAAGGAGATATTGATTTTCATTCACATGGTGGTGGTGGTGTTTGAAAAAGGTTAAATCAGGAGATTGACATTGTAGTTGAAGAGGCGATGAACCTTTTTTGCATCGTGAGTGGGAAATAGCATGTCATATGCTAAAACTTTGAATTTCAAACTATTTGACGATGGACTTGACAACTTAAAGTCATTTATTTGGGTAAGCTGAGGAGTTGAATAAAAATAGGGAGCTTATAGGAATTGAAGAAAAGAGCAAGAACATGAGATAGTAAAAGGTTGGAGTTTTGAATCAAGCTTAAAGATTTTAGGCTTAATTAGTCTATTGGTCCCTTAAAGACATTTTAGGTTTTACATTGGTCCTTTAAAGAAAAAAATTCCGTTTTGGTCCCTTAATTATATACCGTTAGTCATAATAGTCCTCTCTGTTAATTTGTTTTAATCTAGACCGTTTGACTTTTTTTGTTCCAAATCTAACAGTAGAATTTGCATGTCCACTGAATATAATGGTGAACCATCATTAATTAATAATTTCTCTTATTTTTCATCTTCTTCTCTCTCTTGTTCTTCATCTTCAAATCAAACTTCAACACACAAAAAAAACTCAAAAACCCAGATCCAAAAATAAACACAGCAACATCATCTTCATTCTTCATCACCAACTTTATCAATCTTCTTCACCAAACCCAAAAAAAAACCAAATCTTTCACCACAACAACACAAATCTGATTTCACCACAACAACACAAACAAATTTATTTGGTTCTAAACATAAGTTTAAAGCATTAGTCACAAAATACATAATGAAAATTCAAACATAAATTTCCGAAGCAGGTGCATATCAATTTCTACCTACGAATTTTAGTTCTTCTTCACAATGAGAACGTTGATAATGTCAACCAAATCATTGCTCCACACAATAGATCTTTCACCACAACAACACAGTGGCAGCGATGATTTTTTATTTCTCATTGGATTGTTGAAATTTAAGAAGAAAGATGATTGATTCATGTTGTTGGGTTTAATTTTCTCAAACTTTCTTTTTTTGATTTTTTAATTTTTAATTTTTTGGGTTTAAGTATTTTTTTTTCTGGGTTATATTTGAAGATCTAAGTTTTGTTTGAAGGTATTATGAAGATGAAGATGAAAGTGAAAAGAAGTTAGGGAAAAAGATGAAGATATAGAGAGAAAAATTAATTAATAATGATGCACTTTTAGATATAGTGGACATTCAAAATTCAATGGCTATTTTTTTTTCAATAAGATCAAATGGCTTAAATTAAAAGATTTATTGAGATCTATGGTGGACCACATGCAATGTTAGTCCACCTAATACATTTGGTGCTAAAAACTAACGGAGAGGACCAATGTGGCAAACGGGTATGTCTTTAAGGGACTAATCCGGACCTTTTTTCCTTTAAAGGATCATTGTGAAACCTAAAATGTCTTTAAGGGGCCAATAGACTAATTAAGTCAAGATTTTATCATATTCTTATGCTTCAATTGAGGTGGGTTCCTTAAGTTTTTAAGACCTTATTTTAATTAGTTTAATTACGAACTTAGATGATTTTAGTTTAGTATGCAATATGATTAATAATAATAATTTTAGTTTTAGTTCTAGACTAGAAATTGAAAACTTATGCATAATGTGCTATACACAGTTCCCCTTGCGCTCATTTGTACTAAAAATATGTTTAATGATTGTCTCATAATGTGGTAATAGATTAGGGATCAATGGGTACATTTTAACTTGTGGTTTAAACTTGAGAATTTTTGAAAAACTAATTTTTGACTATCATGACTTGAGTCATGCCTCGGAAAGTATTGAAAATTATTCTTTCCTACTGTCAAGACTTTGGTCACGACATTGGTCAGACAACATATTTTGAACAAAAAATGTTGTGAATCGAGTCACAACTTCCCTCCGGATCTGTGACTCGATTCATACTGTATAAACTTGATTAAATGTTAAACATAGATTTTATAAATCATGTAAGTTTTTTCAGGATGGGTTATGTGGGCTAAGCAAACAACTTATGATATTATGTTAGAATCGATTGACCTATTATACAGTGGATGTTTATACACCACGAATCAAGTTAAGACGGTGGTTGAAGTCGAACCATCGTATTTATTATCTTTTGGCTAATAGGATTATCGTATATTATTAGGAATTCAATTATGTAAATTATGATGGTGAGCTTCAGTCGTGTCGATGCATTTGACATCATAGACGGATATGTCAGGCCTCTATGTCCGGCTCACCTCAGAGTGTCTTTTGAATTTTAAAATAAACAAGATAATTAATAATGTGTTACACCTTTATTTTATGTGAATCATGTAAAACTACTATTATGATGTTCAACTGACTAATTATGAATCCCCAGTGTAGCCACCAAGTAGTTGGGGTAGTACGAACTCACTGAGGCTTTAGAAGTCTCAACACATGAATTAATGATTTCAGACAAACATGTTGAGCATGACCAAAAGGGATATGAGAGGTTATTGGAGCAGACGACGTAGTATGAGAATGTTATGTTATTTTTTACATGTTTATTGAGTATGGGATACGAGACATTGTCTTGAGTGTTATTAACTATCTATTATAGTAGCAATTAGCAATACATAAAGTAGTTGTACGACTTAAGATTATGTGGTGATGGATCCACTCCTTTTTGTCAATATGGTCAACAATATTCATGTTGGACAATAATCATGACTCCCTATAATCTTCCTCGTAACTCTATATATGTTCTTGACCATGATCGTTCATGACTTCATGGTCCATGTAACCCCAAAGCAAAATATATGTGCATTTGCACCTTTTGATTGATGAACTTGTTGTTTGATAAGTCAACCTTAGTCTAATAGAAATTAGTTAGAATAACTAACACTTAGGTCAATTACTTGTTCAGCTAGCAAGTGATAACAATAATTTCTATGATGTTTTTAGTTTTTTTTTATGTCATCTTAGTAGTGTACTAGTGTTTAGATAGCCAATAATGGAAAACACCTAAGGAATGGAGCTACTTAAAAATTGAAGAAAATTAGCTCTAAAGTCATCGTGTCACGATAGGAACAAATGTTTGCAACAAATCTACAACTAGCATCGTGCACCCGCAAATTTCTCACGCACCCCCCAATTTTTAGCGCGCCCCCCCAAATTCTCTCGCACCCTCAAAATTCTCGCACACCCCCCAAATTTCTAACGCGTCACCTCAAATTAATCATGTCAAAATCATTTTGCTGTGGGAATGGTTTCAAAGATTTGCACTCCAAAATCATTTAGTACATAAAATGGTTTTCATTAGAAATGTGGGGGGTGGGGGGGGGGGGGACTGTTAAGTGCATAGGGGGGGGGGGGGGGGGACTGTTAAGTGCATAATTATAGGGTTGTACTCCAAAACCATTTTATGCACCTAATGGTTTTGGAGTACAACCCTCTAAAACCATTCCAAGAGCAAAATGGTTTTGGCTAGAAATTTAGGGGGTGTGCGAGAAATTTGGGGGGGGGGGGGGGGGGATTTGTTAAGTGCATAATTATAGGGTTGTACTCCTGTTAGGCATAAATCCACTTTTTCACGTAAACAACTCCAAAACTATTTTATGCACCTAATGGTTTTGGAGTACAACCCTCTGAAACCATTCGAGCAGCAAAATGGTTTTGGCTAGAAATCCGGGGGGAGGGGAAAAAAAATTGGGGGGGCGCGCAAGACATCTGGGGGTGCGCGAGAAATTTGGGAGGTGTGCGAGAAAATTGGGGGTGGGCTAAGCAATCTGGGGGTGCTAGAAATCTGGGGGGTCCGCTAAGCAATCTGAGGTATTTATGCATCGTGTATAAAGAAATACTTATGCATAATAACTTTGCCCCAAGAGAAATTTGGCGGATGCACTAAACAATTTTCCCTTATTTATGCATGGTGCATAAAGTAAGGCTTATGTAGCATAATCACTCCCATATTAAACCAATTTTCACAACCCTTTTAAATGAAATAATATATGGAATAGTTACAACTTACAAACAAGCCGAATTTAAGGATAAATTATCAAATCAAAAGTGCCTTATTAAACAAGAAACCAAATGATACAAATAAATGACACAAACATAGATAGTTCTAGTACAATATTTTGTAAAGGCCTCTCTTCTCCAACTCATTATACACAGCATTCCAACCTGCTTGTGTTGGATGCAACCCATCCCAAAAGAAAGTTGATTCAGGATTTTCACAAACCAAATATTTCTTAACATTATTCTCATCTACACTTCCACAATTATACTCACTGCTTACTCCAAAGCAACATGGCTTCAAACGTTCCTTGATGTTATGGCTTGAAGGATTATTCAACACTGTCCTAAAACCATCAAAAATATCTAGAATTGTGAATGTGTTGTGATCATTGATTTCTTGGTTCAACTTTGTCACAGATCGGTTCAATAGATTGTTGTGGAGAGTTACTAGGTCATTAAATGTACTATTGCAACTTTGGAATGATGTTTGAGCAGTGGCTTGAGGAAGACAACCAAGGGGTTGTAAAGCACCTACAACAATTCTCTTAAATCCTAAGCTTTGGAGATGAATCAAATTGATGGTTGTTTGGTTAACCACTGAGGCAATGAAAGATGGGAAACCCTACATAACATTCATTATAATAGAAAAATAAAATGAGAGCATTTCTATATATATTTCTTTAGTTGAATAAAATATTTAGTTTAGAAGAGACAAACCTCATAAGGTCAAGAAAAACCATCAACCTCCTTGATAATTGATAGTATAATTTACGTATAACATATTGGTTTTTTCTAGTCCACTCCCTTCATAATTTGAGGGTATTTATTCATCAATGAGAACAAGTCATATACAAATCAACATGTGAATCCAAAAGTTTGTTACAAATTAGTTGTGGATATCACATGCAAATTCACTTATGTGACTTTGTTCTCATTGGTCGATAGATAAATACCCCAAATTATGAAGGGGTAGAGTAGACTCACCTAAGATATTAATTGCAAAATTTTAGACCAAATAATTTTTTTGACCAGGTAGCCTAATGGCTAGAAATTTCACTCTTAAGATGGATAAGTGGAGTTTCCGGGGTTCAAACTCCGACCCCGATATATAAAATGCGATGTTCCAACTGATCTAAGCTCACAGGGACAGAGATAATATATTTTTAAAAATTGAGTTTTTGTTTATTTTTGTTTTGAAAGAGATTTTATTTCCTATTGGTGTTTCATGTTTTTATTTTCACTAGAAAAATAAACATTTCAAAAGACATTATAAAAGTTTCTACCTTCACCACTGATCACTTATTTAAAAGGACAAGTCTTTTAACAATTAAACTAATTAATTGATGGTACTTGATAGTGAGTTTGACGCTTTAAATTTAAATCATAGAAATCTAGAGGGGATATATAATATAACTAATGATAATAAAAATTAAAATGATTAAGTTTAATTACCGGCAGAGATCCATTTGTGGCCAAGTAATAATTGTAATCATTTCCAGCAACTGAGACATATGCAATAGAATTAGTGATATCTGATAGAGTGTACACATTTTCTTGGACGAGTTGGTTGAAAATATGAATTTGAGCTGTCATATTTGGGCCTGAAGAAGATGTATCAAATACACCTGTACCTCCATATGCAAAGTTCATCCCATACTTTAAAGAATGCTTAGGCACTGTATAATCCCATAATCTGTGAGTAATCGGTGTTCTCAATCTCAAATACTTGGCTGCACAATATATAATTAAGAGGAAGCATTGATAGATTAGACAACATACCACTTTTTAATGTTTCAATTGATAACAATCAATAGTACTATTAGAGTGAGGGTCAATTAAATAACGTACCAATGAAATCCGTTAAAACTCTACCATCGGAGAATCTTCCGGTAGGTTTTCCAGGAGAAGTTATGCCATATGGTTCTTTCCATGAACCGGGTTTACTTTTGTTGGTGTTGCCGGTATCGACATACGAGTCTCCAAAAACAAACAATTTTTTTGAACGATGATGGATATGGTGACCGGCCTCAACCTGCAACCCGAATTGTCCTGTAACAATGAACAAGTACTTAACTAGTCAAGTTTTTGATTAATGGATCAATTAAGGATAATCAATTAACAAATAGGATATATATATATATATATATATATATATATATATTATTAGTTATGTAGTTTAGTGGATAGAAATTTCATTCATAGATAAAGTGAGATGACTGGGATTCGAACCTGACACTGAGCTGGGTATGCGGGCTGACCCGCCCCACATAAGCCCGCACATTAAACGGGGCTAGCAAGTCCGTCAGAAAATGTAAACGAGTTATGATATGTAGGTCCGAGTCCGGTCCGCGTAAGTCTGCGGGTTAAACATTGACCCGCGGACTATTACAAAAAAAAAATGAAAAAATCATTTTTTTCAAAAAATAACTAAAATATTTGATATAATAAAAGCTAAAAAACACTATATTGTTAATAAGTTTATGTTATAACATATAAATTGTAAATAACAAATAAAAAATAAAGTTTGTGACATTTTTTAGTTTATGTATTTTCTCTATACAAGTAATGCAACAAAAATAAAATTCAATAGATTCTCATCGCCATTCTTTCTTCACACACACAACAAATCTATAAAATAAACACAAGTGATAATTAATAAGAACTTCAATAGTCTTGTTCAAAAAATTAAAAAGAAGTTTAAAGTTTAATAGTTCAAACCAATATTAAGAGTACAACTAAAAATCAAATATCAACCAATTCAAAAATAAAATAGTAATGTATATATGATATAAAAAAAAATATTAATGTATATAATTAACTAATTAAAAACTAGTGAAAAATATATGGTCACATATGCTTGATGCCTCAATTGTAAGTTGTAAAACTTGAAAACTCTACAAAAGAGTTGTTGTTTTTTATAATTAGAGTTTAGACTAATTTTTTTTAAGAGAAAAGTTTAATTTGAACATGGACCAAGTTATAATTTGTAATTGATAAAATTTATAATTAATTATTATATATATAAAAAAGGGTCACGGGCCAACCCACACGGGCAAAAATATAAACAGACCACAAAAAATTGGTCTTAAGTCTGTGTGGGCTGCGGGTTAAACGGGTTGGCCCGTGGACCTTCGTCCGTATACCCAGCTCACTGCATATATAATGCAATGTCCTATTAATTGAGCTAAACTCACGAGACAACAAATACGATATATTAATTGAATATTAATAGATTCATTTTGTTGTAATCTTTTTTAATCTATATATTGACATTAACATTTTTTTTTATCCCATGTCATATTGAGCTATACTTGTGCTCTATTTAATACTTTTTTTTTCAATTAAAACATGCATTTATATTTCATGATTATAATAATTTCATTATCATACCTGAGAGAAGTACAAGTACTAATGAAAGACATGAGAGGATGAAAAGTTGCTTGTGTGAGTTCATGATGAATATATAGTAAATGAAAATTATCAAGGCACTAGGAGTTTTGAAAGATAAGGATTAGAAAATAAAATTGAAAGAACAAGCTAAGGAATAAGAGTTGGTGATGATAGAACTATGAAGGATGAATGGGGTTTTATATATATATATTGAAATTTCAAAGGTGGGAATAATGCTACAAAAAGGATTCATTCAATGGTTGAATGCTTGAATAAATTAAGATTTGATTTTGTCACTGGTCTGCTACGCCTACGTGGTGAAAACACGGCGGGAGGCTAAAGACTCAAGTATGAACAAAAGTATCCACTTGAGTATGATTACTGACTAAAAATAAATTGTTATATAAAAAAATTTTAAAAATAAATTGTAATTTCGTTGTAATTTCATGACTTTTGATCCTTGAATATCATCAAGTTGTATGTTAAATTATTTAAAATATGTTAATTATCATTTTATAATGTAAAAATCTAATGGAGGACCAAAATTGTGTGATTTTAAAATAGAGAAATCAATTTTAGTCTATGCACTAAATTCTAGTGGATGTCCATTTGTCTTTTCCCCATACCATCGACCCAATCAGGGGCGGAGGTACGGGGGGCAAGGGGTGGCTATGCCCCCCCCCCCCCCCCCCCCCCAGTTTTTTCAAATTTTTCTTGCTAGTACTAGTATTATACATATCTAACTATTGGGCTATAACTCTTTATGGTAAAAAAAAAAAGCTTTTTAACGATATAAAGTACAAAAGAAATATAATAAAATAAGTTGAGAAGTATTGGAGTAAAACCTAATTGTTCTCCCACTCCCAATTGCAAACCGTATCTCTCATTTTAGAAGTTTGAACCACTTATTTAATCTTTTAAATGGTGAAGTTGTATGAAAATATGGAATAAATATTGATTACGAAGTAGTATATATTGATAAAAAATTTAATCTTTTGAAATTTGGGTGTGTAAGTTGTTGGGAACCATAAATTGCATAAACAATAGTGCTTGTGTTGGTTCTTTGGTACAATGGTAGATTTATCATTTATATTTATTTGCACTAGATTTATCATTTATCAATGTGTTAAAAACGACTACATTGACTTTGAATAATACTTGAGTATGTTCTTAAATTTCTTATATATGTATTAGTGCATTTAAAAATTTATGTTTTCTATATACTAAATTATACCTTTTAGACTCGGTCCCCCTATGTTTAAATCCTGGCCCCGCCCCTGTCATATTATCGTATAAATAGAACATATGTTACAATGTAATATCACACTCGAGAATAAAAATTAGAAGAGTTTGTTTTTTTCTCTTTCTCTCCTTCATCTCTATTCTTCTATTCTTGTTCATGTTTAGAAATAGCTCATTATAATTTTTAAGAACATTTGATTATTCCAATTTATTTCCATCCTATTTGGACATTAGCAAAATCAAACAAGAATATATGTGCACTTATACTTGCATATGAAATGTTGTCGGGATGGATGACAATAGAAAATTAACATGTACATATTGTATGGAACATTCAAAGCTTGGTAGCAAGACATCATGGTTAGATTGTCATAGACATGTCCTTGCCAAATGGCCACAAATATTTGAAAGAGATAAGGATTCATTTTACAAAAATAAAGTTGAGAGATCAGAGCCGCCTCCGAGGTCGATAGGGGAGCAAATGAGATATGTAGTTGATACGAAACCAGCAAGCATGTGATTTCATGTGACATGACAATGATATAGTGTCCATGTGAGAATGTCATATATACATTTAACTTCAAACTCACACTATTATAGAAAAGAAAAATCGAATGAAAAAGACTTGATTAATTATCGGTGTATTGTAAATTGAGGCACATATTTGTCTATTCCCAAAACTCATGACTGACATTTATGTTAATGTGGATCACTGGAAACTAATTAACCGGAGGTGTGTAAACACTGAACTAAGAAATTATCCGCAAATATTGCGCAATTCCCCCAGAGTACAACCGGTTCTTCTCGATGATAAACGTACCGAGGCTATCAAGACACAAGAATTATATATATAGTTGATAACTCAGGCACTTTGTATGTTCTCGTTTTAAAGAAGCTCTGGTCTTATTATATATAAGTGATTCATAAATGTACGTTACTCATAAAAGGATAAATAGGAAATATTTGTTACCAAAGTTCACATTCAACTGAGTCTTATCTCATCATGTACTATAAAAAAGGAGCACATGGAAGACTTTGAAAATTAAGCTAAGAATAAGGAGATATTAGTTGAATGCAACGTACCAAATAAAAAATTGAGTAAATATCTCCTATTTAATAGGCAACAAGTTTAATATAATAAAAATAATTAAAATTAATTTTCAAATCAAATTAAATAAATAAAGATGAAATACACAACTTTTGAAATATCCAAAAATATCCAACAATCCCCCACATATTTCAAAAGTTTTAAAACCAATAAATAAACTAACATTGTTTTGAAATTATTGCCTATGTCACATTTGAGTGTGATGCATCAAACTGGTTTAGCAAGCTATATGAACCAGTGCTAGAATGATATACTTAACACACAGTGAATTTGGTGTAGCAAGCTATATGAACCAAAACCACTTGGCGTATGTTAACGGTATAACACTCGCATCACACCCCCACAATTCTCGTGTTACGCGGTGTTGCGCATTTAGGCCGTGCGCGTGTCTGGTTTTCATGAGTGCTCTAGAGACCCGCCACGGTCATAATTTAGTGCTAACTTAACTAACAAGTAACTTGTTTTTACCCATATGAACCTTCTTCATGGGATCTCCAATCACAAAGGTTGGGTTCCCATTACTTGCCGTTTTCTAGTGGCATATCCATTCCTATCAATTTTCTTCCCAGGGGTTTAGTATCCGGATCCGCTAAATTCACAAATATTGACTAAGACGTCTCAAAGTCAATTAATCTCATATTTTCTTGAGTCTATATAATAAACTCGATTTTCACAATAAATTTATACCAGTCTACTTAGATGGCTGCTAAGTGACAACTTATTCAACAATAAAATAAATCTACTTTTAGATTCATCTCATTGGCTCATATCCAATTTACAACAACATTGTATTATACAATGGATAATCACTCTAAATAATATCATATATTCTCAAACCGACTTCCACAATATACTTCATCAATTATGCAAATACGTTGGCTATATGCTTGACTCTTGACAAACCAAATCAATACTAAATACTGCCCATATCAATCACAAAATTCTTTAACAAATAAAAGGATTAATTAATTATTTCTATATGATCTAACACAATAAAAATTATCAACACAATATTATAGATTATCTGTAATATTGCAAAATCTGCCAAATTCCCCATAAAATATAACCATATTTAATATTTCCAAATAAATATATTTCCTCACATAAATTATTATATTAAACATGTCATGATAAATTCTTATTATGAGTTGTATAACCCCCACACTTTCACACAGATTAAACAAGTGCATATACATACATCAACGTAAATTCTATACACAATTTTTCAAAAAGTGATCTCAAATTATAAATATGATAAATATTTCAGTATATAAATTATACTCACAAACACTACACATAATTGGTAGAAATGATAATCATTCTTACGGATATAAGACCATCTAGTCCATGAAACATATACCAATTATCAAATTAATTATATAGAAAATCAGTTCAATCACTTTGCTGCTAACTAGTTAAATGTATAGATATAAGTCAGCAACCAAAAATATATATTCATGGATAAATTATTTCAATCACTATATTTGATCCCAAAATATATTCAGTTGCCGTAGAACAATTTAGCTTAGTCATTGTTAAATAAACTACTTATTAATGTTAATTTCAAGACAAATTCAACATAAAAATAAGGACTTGTGAGGTTATAATTTAGAAAATGTACCTGATCCCTTGTGGATGATTTCAAGGAAAAAAATAATGAAATACTTACAAGAAGTCGATCACCCTGCTGCTATAGTCTCTTTGGCAGGCTAATCCCCACATTTTGACATCATACAGAATAGAGAGAAAATGAAACCATCGTAGTGCTAGTTAAATGCGGGAGAAGTGGAGACCATCGACCTCATCCTTGTTGCCATTATCGTAACCATCTCCAGCCATAATTCCTTAGATTGTTAATGCGGATGACTGGAAACTAATTAACCGGAGGTGTGTAAACACTGAACTAAGGAATTATCCGCAAATATTGTGCAACTCCCCCAGAGTACAACCGGTTCTTCTCGATGATAAACGTACCGAGGCTATCAAGACACAAGAATTATATATATAGTTGATAACTCAGGCACTTTGTATGTTCTCGTTTTAAAGAAGCTCTGGTCTTATTATATATAAGTGATTCATAAATGTACGTTACTCATAAAAGGATAAATAGGAAATATTTGTTACCAAAGTTCACATTCAACTGAGTCTTAGCTCATCATGTACTATAAAAAAGGAGCACATGGAAGACTTTGAAAATTAAGCTAAGAATAAGGAGATATTAGTTGAATGCAACGTACCAAATAAAAAATTGAGTAAATATCTCCTATTTAATAGGCAACAAATTTAATATAATAAAAATAATTAAAATTAATTTTCAAATCAAATTAAATAAATAAAGATGAAATACACAACTTTTGAAATATCCAAAAATATCCAACAATTTATAGTTTCATGGTACAATTTGATTATTTACTCATTTGTTTTTTCTTAATAGTCACCATTTTCAATAATTTAATTTGCTTCCAACAATTATTTTAGCTTTTAACAATAATAATATCAAAAAATAATAACCAATTTACACCTTGCACCTTTTTCAATGAAATCACACATAGTTACAACTTACAAATAAGCCAAATTTAAGGATAAATTAACAAATTAATGAAAAAGAAGAGTATCTTACTAAACAAGAAACCAAATGATGCAAATAAATGACACAAAACATAGTTCTTCTAGTACAATATTTTGTAAAGGTCTTTCTTCTCCAACTCATTATACACAGCATTCCAACCTGCTTGTGTTGGATGCAACCCATCCCAAAAGAAAGTTGATTCAGGATTTTCACAAACCAAATATTTCTTAACATTATTCTCATCTACACTTCCACAACTATACTCACTGCTTACTCCGAAGCAGCACGGCTTCAATCGTTCCTTGATGTTATGGCTTGAAGGGTGATTCAATACTGACTCGAAACCATTGAAAATGTCTAGAATTGTGAATGTGTTGTGATCATTGGTTTCTTGGTTCAACTTTGTCACAGATTGATTCAATAGGTTGTTATGGAGAGCTACTAAATCATTAAATGTACTATTGCAACTTTGGAATGATGCTTGAGCTGTGGTTAGAGGAAGACAACCAAGAGGTTGTAAAGCACCTACAACAATTCTCTTAAATCCTATACTTTGGAGATGAATCAAATTGGTGGTTGTTTGTTTAACCACTGAGGCAATGAATGATGGGAAACCCTGCATACATTCATTGAAATTAATTTGCATTGTTAATAACATTCATTTATAATATAAAATAATAGATGAAAAATGTGTTCAATTCTTTTCTTTAGGGATTTTTTTTTATATTTAAGTATTAGTAGTTTAAATGCTTGAAATTTGGGATGACCGAAATATGAATCCCGACCCCTGCATATTTAATGTATTGTCCCTGCCAACTGAGTTAAAGTCACGTGACAGACTTTTTTTTTTGTCCGGTGACTAAAAATTACACCTTAAAAGTGAATAAGTGGAGTGTCCGAGGTTTGAACCTTGACTTCTGCATATAGAATGCGATGTCCGTACCGACTGAGATAAGGAACTTTAAAGTGGTTAGTGGTTAGACTTTCACATTATTAACTACAGAAAGTGGAAAAATTCGTAGTTCGAACTTATTACCGGGAGAGAGCCATTTGTGCCCAAATAATGATTGTAGTCATTTCCAGCAACAGAGACATAAGCAATAGATTTGGAGAGATCTGTAGGAGTGTAAACATTTTCTTGGATGAGCTGGTTGAAAGAATCAATTTGAGCTGTCATATTTGGGCCTGATGTAAATGTATCAAATACACCTGTACCACCATATGCAAAGTTCATCCCATACTTTAAATATTGCTTAGACACTATTTTCCTGAATTTGTAAGGAATAGGTGATCTCAATCCCAGAGTTTTGGCTGCATCACAAATAATTAGCTTTATTAATTAGTTAAGTGTAATTAATTGAGGAATTGAGGAAGTACTTTAATGAAAAAGATTTAATCTATACACAATTATTTGTAAAAAATCATCTATACCATCAATCAATTATAATCTATAACTGCTCGAACACTAAAAATAATTGACTTTTATTATATCTTCTCCTGAACAATTTATTTGTTGAGTGACGCTCATTAACTATTTGAGTTCGTTCACTTGGTTTGGTCATTGTTTATCAATATTTGATATTATTTATTTTATTTCATGAAATAATTAAGTTGTTCGTTTTAATGGAATGAAATTTATATATTTTTACTCCAATCTTTTTTTAAGTCACGAAATTAAGCTTCTCATGCATATTCCCATGATGCTTTTGCTTGTAATTTAGGACAATGTTGCATCCATAATAGCACATTAAGTAAACTACTACTCTTTTTTTATGACAAAAGAGTGTATAATATGGGTAGTAATTACCAACAACAAAAGGTAGTAGGTAGCATATGATGATTAACTATGGTTGACAATTTAATTAATTAAATTGTTTTCTAATCTCATGCCAATAAAAAATTGCCACATAGGAGTAGCTTTCTATCTACTTCATTATAAATATTCTCACTTCAATACTTCAAAACTCTCCAGCATTTTTCTTCCCAGAAAATTCTTTGAAAAGCTAAATCATACGCAAGAAGTGAGTGGTTAAACACATCTCAAACGTTAACATATGTTCTTAATTGTGACATTTAGAGTACATGATAAATAATTTAAAATAAAAAAAATTCTAAAAAATCACGTATTCAATGTTTTTTTAGTAAAAAGTTGTTATATTTTCTAATACAATAATTCATTTTTTTTAGATTGTAAAAAAACCACAAAAAAAGACGCGTTATCAAGACCCTAGACATATAGTCATTGGGTCGAGGTTGAATTGTTCATATATCTAGTTCGGAACATTAAAATTTGAATTATTCAATCACAATTCATCAATTACATATATATCACAAACTCACTTGTGTTTGTCTGGTGGTATTGACTTGAAACTTGATAGTATGGTCCTCTTTAAAGTCTCAGATTCAATTTTCTCTAGTGTCAATTTGAGTAAATTAATTTAACTTAAAAAAAAAAAACTACATATATATCACTACTTGAATGCATCAAATGTTTGATTACGGCAGATTCAATATTGGACCAAATACATTTATTTTTGTTGACCAACTTTTACTTATATTTTGGGACGGATGAAGTAATAATTAACTAAGACAAATTAAAAAGTGTATGATCCTATTGGTAGATGTTACATTATTTAGTCATTAAAAAAGAAAGAAGGCAGTGCTGGTGTTTCCATGTGATAAAAAGAAAATGAGATGCGTTGTTATCATGTGATTTTCTGCTTTTAATTCTAAAATTATAAAAACAAATTATATGTGTATACTTTATGACAAACACAAATCGTTAAGCCAAAATTGAGCACATAAAAACAAGACAACACAGTGGTGCAGCATTTTACATGTGAAAAAGAAACAACTAAGTCTAAATATATACAAATTATAATACATTATTATGGATATAAGCACAAGAAACGTAAAGTGGCAAGCCAGTGAAGAAAAGAACCCCACCCTCTCCAAAATTATAATAAACAGCAAAGGTGTATAATACAATACTAGCAACTGAACTAAAGCATCTGAATTAATTCCAAAACCAAAAGCATCACTTTTCATATGAAAGCTAGAAAAGTAAAGAATATAAATATAATAATTACTTACTAATTAAAAAGCATGCATTTGCAGTGTGTCATGTTATTATTAATTTAGAAATATATAGAAGACATACCAATGAAGTCCGATAAAACTCTGCCATCGGAGAATCTTCCGGCGGGTTTTCGGGGAAAAGTTATGCCGTAAGGTTCTTTCCACGAACCCGGTTTGCTTTTTGGGGTGTTTCCGGTATCAACATAGGAGTCTCCAAAAATGAACAATTCTATTGAAGGATGATGGAGATGGTGGCGACCAGCTTCAACTTGCAAGCCCTTTTGTCCTGTAACAATGAGCAATTAAATCTAAAATTATCTTAAGTTCTCTATATATAGTGACATTTTAATTTCATTTCATTTTGAGGTATAATAGTAATATATTTAATGCAAAAACCCAAGAAACCTTGAAAAACCAAAAAAAAAAAAAATTGGTCTAATAGCAAGGAATTTGAGTAGTATGCATGAAATCGTGAGTTCGATCCTCTATTTCATTATAAACAAAAAAAACTCATAAACATGTTTCCGTAAAAACAAAATAATTCATAAACATATACATACCTGAGAGAAGTACAAGTGCTAAGGAAAGACATAAGAGGATGAAAAGTTGCTTGTGTGAGTCCATGAATATGATTGCAAATAGACTCACCAAGAGTTATGAAAGGGAAAATATAATCAAATGAAGAATCTAAAGATCTATATATAGATGTTGTGAGAAGTATATATGAAGAAAAGATGGAGGATTATTAGGTTATATATAGTGAAATGAGATAGACGTGGCTAAAAGTTGGAATGTGGGAATTATGACTCAAAAATGGATTCAGTGGTTGAATGCGTAAATAAGCTGATTTGATTTTTTCATTTGGCTGCCGTCATGAAAACACGTTTGGGGATGAAGACTCAATAAGTATAATAACCAAAAGTGATTTTCAAAATATTAAATAAACTTGTTCAAAAATAAATAAATAAAATAACTAAAAGTTGTTCAGCCGTCTATTTTAGACCACGTTTCAGATGCACATTTTAAAAATAAAATAAAAATGGTTACTAATACCAAGTTTGCACCGTAGTTAACAATGATTAATCTCATCGGATAACCTATGGGACACATAAGTGAATTCTTCCCTTTCAATCGAATTTTTCCCATACGCATGAACCAGCAACCCCCGACCACATGTTTAAGAGGACCAAAACCCTTATCACTTGAACCAATTTATTGTTGGTAAAAAAAAATTATTGTTTAAAATTTATATGAATTTTATATATGGGATCTGCATTATTTGGTGAGATTTATGGGAATTTTATCTAATATAAAAAAAAAGTGTGTTAAGTAGTCTCTTAAGTTTTTTTTTAATAGTAGTCTCCTAAAATGTGTAGTTAATCATGTGTTAAAGGTAATTGTTTTTTAGGTAGGTATATAATGGCAAATTCATCGTAAACTCATATATATATATATATAAAAGTGAGAGTGTTAGAATTTGAACCTCGATCATATATATATATATATATATTATCTAGCCTAACAATTGTGGTATTTTTTTACTAGTGAACTATGACTTGTGGATACTTTTAAAAAGGTACACTTTTTATTCTGCTTAAAAAAAGTACTCGCTTAAATCTAACTCTCATCTTGGTAAATGCCATTTTTAGAATTTTTAGACTGTCAATATTTAAAAATTTTAGAAATTCTAAAGACGGTCAATATATAATTTTTAGAAGTAAAAGTTCATGACCCTTCCTATCTTTATGGATAAATAGGAATTTACTTAATTCCGATTTTAATACGAAATATAAGGTCGGTCTAGACAATTTGGAAGCCCTGTTTAAAAAAACGCAAATTTTTTTAAAAGAATCCTCCTCTGCTTTAATTATAAATAACATAATAAAAAGCACGTAAAAATATTTATCAAGAATTATCCTTGTTTACAAGGAATTTGAAACAATGGTTGTAGAGAAGGAGTAAATCGTCGAAAACCAAACTACAACTAAAAGTGGATATTTATGCATAATTATTGCACAAGCATGCTTTTTCCTTGCAAGCTCTTTGGCATGAGAAATATTTTCCTTTTTTTTGTCTTGTTCTCGTGAATCTTGCGATGAACCCATGTGTGATGCCTCTTTGCTACACATCTCTCATTGTTTCAAGGAACGCAAGCGATTCCCCTTCGATTACAAAAAAAATTTCTTCCCTCCAATGGGTTCCTGCCACCACAAAATGCCCTGTATGGTTACGCAAACTAACCCTACGCTAGTCTTGTTCAGCTCACGATGAAAACCCGCTTCCACATTGCATTTATGCTTTGTCTTTGAATTAAAACTTTTTGGTAAAATTTATTAAAGGTGGAGCAAATATAATTGCTCACTTGTCAAAATAAAATAAAATCATATTTATATTTAGAGTATCTTGAAGTGTATAATTAGTTCACCTACTAAGTCGGGAAGACTTTTTTATTCTTTATGTCAATTTAAAAAATTAAAATTTCAAAATGATCCACAATAAGTATTGAAATTTATAAGGAAAAGGATGCATTCTCATCTGCAGGTCAACTTGGCATTCTTAGGGATCCAGGAAGCAACACATATGAACGCTACACCACTTGCAATTTGGATCAATCTGTAAAGTTTGGAAAAACATACATGTATTTTCAGGATCAATGAAAGAAAGTCAACTCATTAAAAAATTGCAATTAGGAATATGGCTCCGGCGGGCGGCGGCTGCTAATATACTTGTTTGTACACATGATAATGATAAAAAAATTGGATAAGAAAAAGACTATATATTGATAGACCAGCGGTATATGGATTAATCAGTCATGGATTAATCAGTAAATGAAAACGAGTTATAATATATAGGTTCTAGTCCGATCCACATTAGTCTATGGGTTAAACAGTTGATCCGTGAACTATTACAAATTCTAAATTAAAAAATATTGAAATGATAAAAAATTCTTCTTTTTAAAAAGCTAAAATAACTATTATCGTTAATAATTTTATGTAATCACATATTAATTGTAAGTAACAAATAAAAAAATCACAATTTAATGTAGAAACATCACATTTTATATGCAAGAGCTGGAGTTTGAATACCGAACATCTCACTTATTCACGTTAAAAGGTTTTAACACAAAAAATTTAGAGGGAGAAGAAAAAAAAACACTCATAGAGAATACAATAACAATATAAAATTTGTATTTAAATTCTTAATCAATCAAAACTTAACCCAACTTTTAGTCAAAAAAAAAACTTAACCCAACTTCATTCTTTCTTCACTTAATGGTTTTATATAGTGAAAGTGTACACAGTAATTTGTGAGTTGAATTTTGGAGAGATTAGTGGACTTTGAAGGGTTAAATCTAACTTTTTATATTTGACATTTTAAAAATAAAATCGAAAAAACAATATACATGAACATATAATATCCTTTTAATTTTATTAAAATATATCAAAGTATAGATTATAAATAAAAGATAAAAAATATCAGTTTAGACTTAGCTACTATCTAAAACTTTCCTAAAACCAACTCACTCTATCGCAAATAATCCCTAATTAATTAAGGTGTCTCCAGTCTCCAGAGCAAATTAAACTTCTATAGTCACGCAGGGGCAGATCCGACATAAAATATTGGTGTGGTTAAAATGAAAGAAATTATAAATTAAATTATACTGAAAATACAAAATATATTAAATAGCCCCTAAACTATCAATAGTACATCAATTTGGTCCCTGGACTATCATTTTTCTCTTTTTTTTTTAAAGAATTGAGGGACTAAATTAATGTATTAATAATACTTTAATGACTATTTAACATATTTTGGTAGTTCAGGGACTAAATTGGAGAGAAATTGATAGTTTAGCGACTAAACTGATGATTTAGTATGTATATTAAAAAAATTGAAAAATCTAGTGTGGCTAAAGCCACACCCTACCCCAACATGTATCCGCCCATGTGGTTACGTGACCATCCAGACACATTCACATAATTTTTTAAAGATTTATGAAATAATTATAAGAATAAATGAAAAATTAAAATTTTGTGAGTATGACTAAGAAAATAATATTTGGTCACGTGACTCCATAAGAATAATTTGGTGTCTCCATCCTGCTTCCAAACATAAGCAATTTACATGAATATTCAAATTATCCATATTCAAATTGAAAAACATAGTCCTTAATATTAGATTGAAAGTTAAACATATTTATGAACCAACAATAAAAGGGTTAATCTTGATAACAAGGCCAGGGAAAACATCACTAGGATCATGAATATGTGGATTCTCTTCAACAATATAAGGATCACCACATTTTTCACTTATTGTTTGAAGTGTCTCTCCCTCACCAACAACATATATCTCATCACAAACTTTGTTGTAGTTGTTGTTCACATTAATATTACTGCTAAAATCATTCTCCAACAGCATATTCTGAATTTGAACATTGAAGTCATCATTTGTGCTTGATTCACATATACTCAATACAAATATCAGTGCCACAAATAGAGCACAATTCCATGAAATCTTCTCTGCCATTGCTGTTGATGAACACCCACGAGCCATTTGTGAATTGTAAAAATTTCTTGTTCAATATGATAATGTCATGTGTTTTTGTTGGTACAATGTTATATATGTTTGGTTTTATAGATAAAATGAGAAAGGGGTTTATGTGGCAGGTTGTTGGAGTGGGTATAGTTTTTCCTATGTGGAAGTTGAAATTGGAAAGAGTTGGTTTAACTGCTTTATTAATGAGAATGGTTTTTGGTTTAACAATTTTTCAAAAGATATAAATAGGGGTTGATTTTTCTTTTTAGCACGGGTATCTGACTCATTCAACTGGTTAATTTAGTTCGGGATCAGTTCTAACATCAAATGGTTTCAGCCTTTATTAAATTCAGCATCAACCACTATTAAACCAACAAATAATTGGTGTATGAATTTGACCTTTATTAGTAAATAAATCTTATATTGGGGTGACCATCATAGGCTGAGCCTACCGGATTTGTTGATAAGGGATAATCACAAATTATAATCACCACTAGTCCTGTTAAGAACCCATCAATGAAAATGTAGAGAGAAAATTAGAAAACTCTTGTATTGATGGTAATGAATAGAATTATAAAATTAGAAAAGTTATGTACAAATGACTATAGCAAGGCTTATTTATAGGTTAACTAACTAGTAACTAGAGGATTACACTATTGGTCAAAAAAAAAAAAATGATTACACTAAATTTTTAATATTTTTCATTAAAAAAATTCAATATTGACTATTATTATGCATAAAAATTAAAATAAATATCAAATTTTATATTTTTGACAGTTTTGATAAATTATATTTTGTTATTATAATGTTCTTAATGATAGAAAACATAATTTCTTTTAAAAAATATTCAATTATCTACTAATTTAATGACTTAATGTACTGGTACATTAAAAATTATCAAATGTACGATAGAATTTCCCTAAATTAAAAGTGTCATTTTTCTTGGTCTTATGAGATATCATTCAAGTTCTATAGTCTACTCAGAAGAAAAAGATGAAAAAGAAATTGTCAACCCATACGTGTACATGTATTGACTTGGAAGATGTCCTAAAACTGAAAGCAATCAATATAATGAGATATTATTTTTATCACAATATAATATCTGAGATATGATACATATATATAATAATATCCTTTGGGTGCCAATTCTCAAAACCAAGTATTCAATGTTGTCAACATCGTATGCTGTCACGTAAAATGATTCAATTTTACTGGTTTAAAGTATGGAAATCGCGTTAAATTAATGGTAAATTTGTTTATTTTGGCAAACTCAAAAGAAAAAAAAAATTGAATGAGTTAATTCCTGGTGAAATTGGTAAAATCGAATTAATTTATTTTAATTTTATTTGATCTTGAAATTTTCTTTTACGTGATTTTAAAGAAATTAGCACTTTTCTTTTTTCAGTTTGTTTTAATTTTTAATAACCTTAAAAACTTATTAAAATCTTGTTTTTTGGATAGATTTTTTATATTTTTATTATATTATAAAATAATTTAAGTTGTTTGATACAAATTTATGAAGACGTAGCTTAATTACCCCTGACACACTATTATGGGATCTGATATATTTTTGTTCATTTTATAACCAACCATCCCTGGTTTTTTTTCATTTTACATATTGCATTATTCTTACATTGTCATGATTTTCTAATTTGTGGATGGTTGGTTTCTAGTGATCACTTTCACAATTTCAGTTTGAAATTTGTTTTACAAAGCAGTCACTCTAAATATGCAAATAAGGAATACTAACTGATAGAAAATCCTGTACATGATAAGAAATAAGCATAAGATTTCAATGTTCTGACAATCTTACATAATATCTACCTAAATGAAAGGAAAGGAGGAAAAAAAATGCAATATGAACCCTTTTTTTTGCACTATTGGTTTAGTGGTCAACATAAACTCAAATGAACACAGGGTGTGTAGACTGTGTGGTCTGCTCGGGTCTACACACTTCTCCTCCCCCAATCGCTATTCGTTTAGTCGTTTGACTATAAGGACGTTTTATATGGTGTTTGGGTTTTACACACTTAGAGATTGGGGAGGGAGAAGTGTGTAGACCCGAGCTGATCAAACCCAAACACCACATAAAATGTCCTTAAATGAAGTAGTCAAATCACTAAATTGTAACAAAAGCCAATATGAACTTAAATGAAGTAGTCAAAGACTAAATAATTACTATAAATTAATATGAATGTAAGTGAACTAATTATGAATTGGATGTTGAATTATTTTCTAGACAGGAAAAGACTCCAACAAACAATCAGGGTCTTATGATTGGAAAGATCAGGCCAAATGGATCTAATGGTGGACATTCACACTAAAAACTTGTGAAAGGTATATTAGTACTCTAATTATGACTAGGGGTGTTTATGTAATCTCATAACACTGTTCTTGTATCTTTCCAGGCGCCAAGAGATAAGGTGGCAACAATTTGGAATGTGATAAATAGTTCAATTAGTTTGAACGAAGAGTTAAAGAGTTAAAAGTCTAAAGTTCAAATATAAACAAGAAGAAAAATATTAGTTAATTACTAATATTGGCTGTTTCAAAAAAAATGGCAACAATTTGTAAAAGGATGGTAGAACTCTGTTAACTTTTATGTAAGCATGAATGCCATATGTTATGGTCCCTTGGTCTTGGATCGGTTAACACGGTCTTAGACGCGGGAGAACCTTTCTTTCGACCTATATTGAAGACAGAAGCGGGCTCGTCCTAGACAGAGTCTCTTCTTGAATTCACAAGTTAACTTTGATAATAGTAATTGCTTGAATATTATTCCACTCTGAATGCCTTTAAATAGGCTTACAACAAAACTAATAGAAATCCAAATTAAACTATGATAATAACTAACTTATCCTAGATTTACTATTCTTTAAATTTAAAAGATAATTATCCTAAAAACAAACTTAAAAGGATAATAATTGCGAACAACTAATCCTAACAAACTTAAAAGGATAACTAACAAACTTAAAAGGATAATAATCTCTAACAACTAATCCTAACAAACGGGATTAGAGCTTCCTCCTCTGATACTAATTTCCCACGAATGAGTCCATATCATCACTTCCCCTCTCGGCATTGAGCGTGTCCTCAAGCTCAAATTCTGGATAAGCCTCACGAAACTGGTGAAAAGGTTCCCATGTTGCTTCTTCTGGAGTCTTTCCTGTCCATTGGACTAGCAATTCTTGAGTTCCTCGATTTATTCTACTGCGCAGAACTTCTTTGGGAGTAGGTAAGGCCTTTCCATCGAAGACTGGGGGTAAATTCCCTGGTGAAGTTGGTGAAGGTCCTTTATATTCTTGAGTCTTTCCTGTCCATTGGACTAGCAATTCTTGAGTTCCTCGATTTATTCTACTGCGCAGAACTTCTTTGGGAGTAGGTAAGGCCTTTCCATCGAAGACTGGGGGTAAATTCCCTGGTGAAGTTGGTGAAGGTCCTTTATATTCCTTTATATCCCGTGTTGTAAGTATCCCTTTTAAGCCCTTCAATTTGCGTTCAAATGCTCGAGCCATATTCATAGCAACTCCGAGGTTTTCTGGTTGCTGAAGCTCAATGTCTATCCTCAATTCAACAATCAGCCCAGCAGTAAATAAGTCTACTTGTTGTCTAGGCTTAAGATCATGAGTTCTGGCAAGCAAGGTTTGGAACTGGCTTTGATAATCTTCCACAGATCCAGTTTGCTTGAAGTTGGCGAGTTCTCCCAATGGGTTATTGCTCATAGGCGGTCCGAACCGTATTTGGCAGCATTCCTTGAAGCGTTCCCATCCTATTCCAGGTTCTTCTTCCATCTGATCAAACCATAATTGCGCCTCTCCTATTAGATGAAAAGCCGCTAACCCCACCTTGTCTTCTTCAGCGATCCTTTGGTTTATAAAAAACCTGTCGCAGCGTCTCAACCACCCTAATGGGTCCCCTGTTCCATCATAAGAGGGAAATTCCATCTTGGAGTAGCGCGGAATCATGCCTCCCCCCGTATGTGAACTGTTTCCTGAATTGTTTTTCCTTGGGCCTAGATTGGCTTCTTGAACAATGATGGCGAGGTTAGATATCTGTTCTTCTAGAGATGTCTGTCTAATTGCCATCTGCTTTTCTAGGGCAGTTTGCCTGGCCGTCATCTTTTCCATGAATTCCTTCATCATTGATGCTAAATCCCCGTCACCCATGTTGGCTCTGGATACCAAATTGTTATGGTCCCTTGGTCTTGGATCGGTTAACACGGTCTTAGACGCGGGAGAACCTTTCTTTCGACCTATATTGAAGACAGAAGCGGGCTCGTCCTAGACAGAGTCTCTTCTTGAATTCACAAGTTAACTTTGATAATAGTAATTGCTTGAATATTATTCCACTCTGAATGCCTTTAAATAGGCTTACAACAAAACTAATAGAAATCCTAATTAAACTATGATAATAACTAACTTATCCTAGATTTACTATTCTTTAAATTTAAAAGATAATTATCCTAAAAACAAACTTAAAAGGATAATAATTGCGAACAACTAATCCTAACAAACTTAAAAGGATAACTAACAAACTTAAAAGGATAATAATCTCTAACAACTAATCCTAACAAACGGGATTAGAGCTTCCTCCTCTGATACTAATTTCCCAAGAATGAGTCCATATCACCATATTGATCCAATTTTGTGATACCAATTATTTGGTCAAGTATTTTATAACATTGTTTCTAGTCAATGATGGCTTATTACAACTGTAACATGTTTTCTATTTCATACTAATATAGGTGAACAGGCACGAACTTCAATACAGTATAAAGAGAAAGTGAGATTAAGAGAGGTAGAAAGGATGAAGAGATAATGTAGAAGACATAGAAAGGATCAAGAGAGTGTAATATATATCCCAGTGATTAAATATATACAGCAACAGCATTTGTGTGTATATATTTCAAGATACTGTTTGCATCTAAATTGGAATGTCAATTACAAAATGACCCAGCCTGCTTGATCAATGACTTTCATACAATTATCAATACCAAAAAATGTGAAGCCGTAGAAGCTAAAGCGCTCTTTTTCTTTTTCATTGGAATGTCGTTTCCCCTTATCTGGTTTTCTGCAATGCTTCAAAATTCAGATAATTTCTCATATTCTGCTAAATGCTCAGAAATAGCCTGAAAAAACCCAAGTGAAAGTGTGATGAAACCCCTTTAATGCATTTCATTCAAGGTTTGCAGTTCATGTGAGACAATGCCATTTATGTATAAAATGCAATTGCAAACAGGAATGCCTGTGTGATTTATTGCAAGTTTCAATTACCTTCACCAAAGTACCTCCTCCATTGATGTATAAAGTGCAAACACAGTCATGCATCTTATGAATTTTTAAGGTTGGGAGAGCCAATGACATTGAACGGTATCTTTGTCTGATTGCCCTTTGCACTACCAGAAGCCTGACCAGCAGAACCCTTAGTATGTGCAGCCTCGGTTGCTACCATTGATTTCTTTATCTGCCAACAATATAACCAAATCAAGATAAATAAATAAAAAATAATAATCCCCATGATAATAATAACAAAAATAAAACTGTATACTAACCAAACAATGTTTTATATATTAAGCAAGGGTAGTACAAGAAGTTTGCCAGCAGTATGTGTTCATGCTGGCGAACCTAAAAGATATACTATAATTGAACAAGACAGAGAAAGGATACAGAAACTTACAGCCGCTAGGCGCTCCTTGTGAATATCACTTGCAATCTGCAAAACCATCACAAAGTACAAGCCAAAGAAGTGATAAGCCAACAGAAAATAAACCAATTGATTGAAACTTAAACATAAAATGTAACAAAGATTGATAATTCTTACCGGTTTTCTGTAGTTTTTAATCTCATCACCACCAAAACCAGGAAGTGTTATATTCCAATTTTTCTCTAAAAATATGAAGATATAAACTGTGAAAATGATGACAAAGAAATCAGAACACAGACTATTTTTTCAGTAACTAACCTAGATGTAAAAGTATGTCCTTGGCTTCCAAAGTTGTAGATTTCCTATGCTTGGCTAGTGAGCAACCAGACCTAATTATCTATTTAAAAGATAGATAAAAGAAAAGCCATTATTGGAAACGATCTAATACATATATATAGAAAAAGAAAAAATAAAGATCAGTGGATTATCTGGAAGGAAAAAAACATGTGTTTGTGAGCTGGTTCATTTTTAAACAAACCAAATATTACAAACGAAAATAGATTATTGGAAAGAGGAAATCATAGAACATTGAAACAAACCAACATCAATTACTTTGGGCTAAGCGTATGTTTGGTTCTACGGGGAGCAAAATTGATTTTGAGTGAATTGATTCTGACAAAAATTGAATTGAAAGTAAAGTTATTTATGTTTGGATACACGCATGTAAAAGTGAGTTGAACAATAAATTTGAGTGTAAAAATCAATTCTAGAATTAGACACTAATTCAGGCTTTCAAGTAGAATCAATTTTCTACAATAGAGAAACCAAACATGTCAAAATCAATTTTACACCCCTAAAATCAATTTTGGCTGCTCCAAAAGTGGAACCAAACATACACTAAAACAATCTAGCACAGGTGAAAATCAAATAATTAATAATTTTTAAAGATCGATAGTGTTTAAACAAAGGGTCTTGCTAACAAGTGCCCATAGGACACTTGTTAGAGAATTAAAAACTAGAAGATTTGGGTTGAAAATAATAATTTTTAAACTTTTAAGGAATTCAACACACCAATTCCAATACAATATTTTCCGTATGTGGTTCATTAGCAAGTGCATGAAGGGCACTTTTTAGCAATTTCTTTAAACAAATAATAATTTGAGGGGAAAAAACAAATGAAAGTTTGAAATTTTAAATTCAGATATTTATATATCAAATATTTGTTCCTACTTAATTTATAGGCTCCTTCTACCATGCACGAGTGAGAAAACTGTTGTATGGTGCACAACCTTTTTGATACTTTTTTTCACCATTAGATAGATAGTCTCTACAGATTTAATAGTACACCCACCTCCCTCTTGCTTTCTTCTCCACTGTGACTCTAGAGTTACTATGCTCGACGAACTTTTTGCTGCGACTCCTTTCTTCTCTCTAATGTTTCACATGATTTTCTTTATTTAGGTAGTAAGAGGCTGAGAGCACAATAGAGGAGCTGACAACGCCGGTGACACATTGTAGGTAGAGGCCACCAGCAGCAATGGGTAAGAAGTCGCATAAATGTGTGACAGTGGTAGATCCTCAGGCGTGGATTGCACTTGTAGTGACAAACTACATCGGAGGTTGCTGACTTGCGGTGATGGGGTAAACAGTGCAGTGATAGGGCTCCAGCTCTGTGCTGTGCTGATGTGGATCAGGTGGGTGACGGTGGCTTGGAGAAGGCACCGATAAGCCACCGATCAATGGTACAACACGGTAACGGTGTGGGTGCTTTTGGAAACTCGACAGAGACTTTGTGGCGGTGATTCCCTTCCCTCTTTATTTCTTCACTGTATTTTCACTCTTTTATTCCAGATTTTGTTTTATTGATTCTGAAGTTGTATGCTTTGTCTCTGGTGTTTTTTAGAAAAGATGGGTGATGGAGGAATTGTGGAAAAAGGGATGAAAATAGCCTCAACAAAAGTTCTCTACATTTTTTTCTCTTCTGTTTCTCTATGATTCTTCTTCTCCACTTTCTTATATGTACCTCTCTTGCTCCCTTTATCTTTCCTTGTTCAAGTTGTTAGATACGACGGGGAGCTGCAGACAAAGTAAATGGGAGGGAGAGGGGAAAAGATTTGGTGTTGAGGACTTGTTTACTGTAAAATTAGGTGGATTTTTTTTATCCAATGGTAAAAAAAAGTTATGCAAAATACACTACTTAAATTCTTAGTGCACGGTAGAATTTGCCTAATTTATATATGTTGAGTACCAGGATCTTGACCAGACTATATTCTTTAAAATCATTGAAACAAAAATATATTAATAATGAAAATTAACGTGTAATCTCGTAGCACCAATGTACAAGCAGCAGGGGAAAATGTACAGCAATCGAGATCTCAATATCTTCTCTACTTTTAGATTCAAATTAAATAAAAGACACAAAAAACAAAAATGTGTAGGTCATAGAAACAAAACAAAAAAGCACTGCACACATTATTCTGCAGGGAGATGTTTGAAAACAAAAACCAGTACAAACCACTACATTTAAAAATTATCCAGTAAAAGCAACTTGTTTCAAAATAATAAAAGAGGTAAGATTGAGGGAAAAAATTCAAAATAAAATAATAGAAAAATTTAACAAAATGTGAATAATCTCATCAGTCCAAACAGCACAATAAAATGAAAAGAAAAAACTCACAGAATCCAGAAAATTTTCTGCAATATCACCAAGAATATCTGCAACTTCAGGATCTAATTTCTCCAACGGATCAACCTGATAATAAAGCAGAAATGTAAATATAGGACAAAAAGAAACCTATTTCAGGAAAATTATGAAAGCTGAAATGCTTAATGACAACATGTTTCATTCAATAACCAGAGTCAAATCAAAACACGTCCATAATGTCTAAAAGTAAGTAGAGCTGGATTTTTGCAGAAAGAAGTGTTTTAGGAACCATCATTCAGAAGAAAAATAAATAGGGTAATGCAAATGCAAGCACTGAAGTGGTTCTAGAGCAAGGCAATGCGATGAATAATGCATGCTCCTTCATCATACATTCAGTAAGATACACAAGTTTTCAAGTAATACATTTGAATGAGGAAACATTTACATTAAACAAAAGAATTCTGCAAGTTTAGATTGATATACTTGGTACGTCCTCCAAAAACTTGAGTGAATATATTTGTAAGTAACTAAAGGATAAATGAAAAGGGAAAAGCGCATATAAACCTCAGTCACTAAGCCTTTTGCAATTAGACACCTTCACTATCAATATTGTCCCAACATCTATGTTGTTTTGTTAACTTGGATTAACTCCCTAACAAAGATTAAATCACAATTTTTTGTCTTTACTAAATCTAAACAATTAATTCATTTTGTTAGTTTTAGAAGAACATAATTTAATTTTTAAACTTAATAAAATAAGACAAAACCTTACTCCCTCTAGTTTCGAATATAAGCAAAAAAATATCAATATTTGGTAGTCTAAAATATAACAAAATTTAACTACTTTCACTTTATTTAATAATTAATAATGGTCACTTAAAATGAGTTGGGATCCTCTCCATTTCCTATCATTTCCATTTCTTCCATTACCAAAGTTTTTAAATGTTTTTGGGTATATAAAAGACATTTGGACCCACTTAATGTCACACTTTTACATTTATATTTCCAAAACTATATAGTAATGAAAGAAATGGAAAGAATAGGAAATGGAGAGGATCTTAACCCACTTAAAATACCCCTCAATTTATATGTTTTGCTTTCCAAAGACTATTTTATCTACATAGGACAAGTTTCAATGAGGGTGCATTTGAGAATACAATTTTAATTACACTTAACTAAATTTTAATGAGTGTTATTATTTTAAGTGTGACCAACGTGTAAGAGGCATTAAAAGAAGCTGTAGCAACACAGTTCATTACCAATAGTTTCAAATTCGAATTGCTAGGAAAAATAAACACCAATTAACCAAAAGCATGTATAAGCTTATAATATAATAATATCAAGTTGTAACATTCATTCAATTATACTTAATCACTTTATTGTGGATAAAAACTACCAGGCATTTACCACTAAAAAATTAGAAATTTGACAAACATTTGACGCAACTGAGAAACCCGTGCAAATAAATCCATGACATTTTCTGTGAGATACATTTGACCCAGTTGTGTTTTGTACAATGAACACCATATAACCTTCATAAACCCTAAATTACTAGCTTAAGCAGCAGTTACACGCCCTTCCATAGATCCATTTATAGATTAATATAAAATTATGAGACCCAGCCTAAATGGTCCCAATAAAACTGCTAGGACAATGCCCAAAACTCAAAAGCTAACTCTTTGATTCTAAGTAACTTCAATTGCTCATAACTTCATAAGCCATCATCCAATTTCTTACATGTCTAATGGGGGACCTAGGGCATCACAAATTCACAAACGGACCTTGGGAGAAACTTGAGAACTCTTTTGAATTTTAACGGGTCACTAAACTATTTTCAGATATTCTAATAAATAGTGAAATGAAATAGAATGCGAACGTAATAGGGTGGAATGGAGCAAAATGATTCCACGTATGTTTATATAACAATAACAATACATGCTGGTAAGTAATAATTAAAATATGAACAATGAACCTAGAAAAACCTATTATAGAACACATGTAGTGTGGCGCACCTGATTGACTAGCTCATGTATGCTTCTTTTGCTGAGAACACTCTTGCCCGATTCTTCTATATCTGCATTTGGTAAAGCATTTGGTAATCTACTTTGAATCCCTGGTTGAACTGCACCAGGTTGTGCGGCGACAAGTGATGAAGGTTTCTGATTTCCTGGCCCCTGTAGCCTTGCAACCTGGGGCTGGTGAGGCACGTGTAGAGCTCTTGAAGACGGAACTTGTTGCCCAAAATGGTCCTGGGGTTGATTAGTAGGCAAAGGATGCTGCTGTTGTGAAGCTGTTGGCAAGGATTGTTGTTGTTGTTGCTGCTGCTGCTGCTGCTGTTGTTGTTGTTGCTGTTGCTGTTGCTGTTGCTGTTGCTGTTGCTGTTGCTGTTGCTGCTGCTGCTGCTGCTGCTGCTGAGAAATATGTGTCCTTTGCTGCAAGGAAGGTGGGTTCAACTGCTGCCTATAAGCTGGGGATGGCAAAGGAGGCTTCCCTGTCGGCCCAGATGACAACCATGGCTGATTAATTGACTGCATACTTTGTGATGCACTTGGAGAAGGCGTTGCAGGTGATCCCACAGATGACGGTCTCATATGTCCATGACCTTGAAAACTCTGAAGAAAATATAAAAAACTAGGAAATCACAAACATTTCCCACCGTAAAAAAGTGTATTTGTATACAAAGAACAAACAATTACAGCATAACACTTAAAGTGAAAAAACCTCTTAATCACGCAACAATTGAAAATAAGAAATGCTCAATGTATTTAGACTTCGTTTGGATAAACAACTTAATTAAGCATTTATAGCACAAACGCTTATCATATAAAGGCTTGTGTATAAGTTACTATTTCTATAACAAAAGAGAAAGAAAAATGCTAACAACACGCACTCTAATCTCTCATATTGGGTGTAGTTCATGCAAGTCTCCCACCATTTTAGGAATGGGTCCCACATAAAGTGAGTATTAGAGTGAGTGTTGCTAGCCCATATCAAAGATAAAAAAATAAAAAAATTGTTTTCATTCAAGTTATTTTCACAAGCTATCTTCTACAATGGACATGCCATAAGTTGTTTCCATAGGTTATCCCAACCAGTCTCACAAAGTAGATAAATTCAAATAAGTCCAATCGAAACAAATCGTTACACACATTAAAAAGCACACAACCATACTTATAAGTAGAATTCAGTTTCACTTTCAAACAGAACATAGTAAACGCAAAATACTAACTTGTGAACCAGGAGGTTGATTATTTTGAGCAGCAGGTGGCGGTCTAAGAGACGGTTGAACCGGCCTCTGTTGATGTGTAGGCATTCCACCTGGCCGCATTTGAGAATTCGAACCCAAAGATCCTAACATTCCCATTCCTTGCATTGGCGCTCTCACCTAAACATATAAACAGTAACATTCATTCAGAAAAAGAAAAAAACAAGATTCAACCATCAACACAATGTAAAACCCTACCTGAGAGGTGTTAGAATTGGAGGTAGAATCAGATCGACCCAATCCACCAAAATGCTGACCGAAGGAAGAAGTAAACGGAGGTGAAGGATTCTGGTGGTGAGCAGGTACACCGATTGCCATACCGCCTCTAGGAGCGGAAGCGGAGGAAATTGAAGAAGAGGGAGTGGACGGAAAAGATGATGCAGGTGAAGGAGTAGCGGAAGGTGGAATTGAGGAAAAGTGCGAGTAATGTGACTGTGATGGTGGCGGGTTTCTGGTGAATGAAGGATGAGGAGGACGAGATTGAGGAGGAATTGAAGTTGGGGGTTTGGAGTTAGGAGTTTGGATGAGGTTAGGGTTAGGGATTGGGGAAGGATGAGATGGTGTTGAGATGGGTGGGGTTGATGGAGGGAGTGAGGATGGTGGTGGTGGTTGTTGTTGTTGTGGCTGAGATTGTGAGGGTTCAACGGCGTTCCTAGCGGTGGTGCCGGTGACTGGAGGTTGGGATTCCATTACTGTTACTGAAAATTATGTCGAAAATTTTAAACTTAACTGTGTTAATGCATAGTGGATTTTCGATTATTATTGTTACAACGAAGAGGGGAAAAAAAAGAAAGAAAGAATTCTTGACAAAAAAAATAAGAAACAAAGAAAATGTCACAAAAGCCAAATATTATTTTTTGACCGTATTATATATTTATTTATTTTGAGGAGGGATCCGTTGACTCCAGAGTAAGTCTCCATTGATTTACTCCGCTTATAACTTGATATCGGCATTATATTACTTCAATCCAACCGTTGAATTCAAAGATCTAATTGAGTTGATCTTTGATTTTTATAAAAATTTGTAGAGTTGATCTTTGATTTCAATAGTCTGAATACATAACTACATTTTTTGGATTTCTACTCAATGAGATCTTTGAATTCAACGGTTGAAATGAAGAAATATAGTGTCGATATCAAGTTATTAAGCGGAGTAAGTCAATAGAGACTTACTCTTGGAGTCAACATCTCATTTATTTTATTTAGAATATCATTTTAAAAAATACAACACTATTATATTATTAGTCAAAAAAATACTATTGTCCCCTAAGTCCTAGCTCAACTGGCAAAAAATGCCGAAATTGTTAGGTCGAACGTCGTGACCCGAGTTCAAACCCGGGATCTCACATTTAGATGTGAGTTTAATTTCAGTGGATTACCACTTCATCTAAGAGGAAAAAAACACTATTAAATTATTACACATTTTTAATAAAAATGTTTATTTATAAGGTAATCCCAATATGAATATGTCAACAAATGCATGAATTTTTTCACGAGGTTAGTAATAATTTTTTTTTCTTGGTTTACAAATGTTGTCAATGAGTATCAAACCTAAGATCTTATACACTAGAGCAAACCTAGCGGCTTAGGTTAGTAATAATTTTGTTTATATTATTTATGAGACAACATTTAATAGACTAGTAGACCAATAGGAGTCAAGTTACACGGCTAAAAGGAAAGCGCTCGGCTCGCTCCAAGCATTCCGCTCTATAGTTATCTTGATTTATGAGACAACATTAAAATCTTTGACAATTTCTTAATTCTATTAAATTGATAATATTTTATAATTGATCGATTTATTTTTAACAAAAATGTGGGTAACGGGTACGGGTATATGTACTTAGATACCCATAGGATATGAGCACAAATACAAAGGTTGTTGTTAGATGTACTTACACTTGTTACCCACGTGGGTATGGATGTCAATTTCATCTGTAAATGAGGATCAACGTAGAAATTGTCTAGTTTGAGGACCTGAAGATGAGGAATTTTTCCCGTGGGAATGGAGATGGAGGATAAGGTTTCCCTGAAAGAGGTTTAAAGATGGGGACGAAATTTTATCCTCTGCCCTGCGAAGACTCTGTCTCCGAAAAAATATCATCTAAATTATGATGGATGGGGACTAAGGAACAATGCACTACATGGTTAAGGGAATTTATAAGGGTAACTCATGTGTATGCCATATAAATTCAGGGGATAAAAGTAAGAAACATTATTTTATAGGTTTTTTCTAAGTTACATTCTCAAAGAGGTGTGCAACCAGCACATCATGATGTGGATCCAATTAAAATTGGACAGTTATATAATTTATCCATCTCACACTTATAATTATTATTTTACATAATGTTCTATATACTTTTGTTATTTTCACAATTGGCCCCATTGTATTAATGACTCTCAGTATTTTGAAGAAAATTGTTTCTATCAAATTAGAATAGAGAAGAACGCTCAATCTTCTCATCTAGGTGAGATCTATCGGTTAGCATGAGCATCGAGCAACTTCTTAGCAAGATGCTACATTAGTGGATAAGGAACTATTTCCTATGTTGGTATCTTACATATCTTTTCAAAGTTACTCTTTCGATCTCTATCGAAATAGAAAGGTGTCTATATATATCTGAATCGTTGGTGAGATCTATTCCTTTGTTTGCAAGATTAAATCATTATCATCACTAATGTGATTAATGAAATCTGCAACGATGGAAACATAGTTTTAGCTCAATCCTGAACTAAACGATCCAAATCAAATATTTGACCTTTGTAATAGAAATAGACACTTTCTGAAGCTTATTAGCTTACAGTGTTTATATCTGACATAAATTTGAATTTCAATACAATGTATCGGATTGGAAACTAACATCATTATAACTTATTTACAATGATCTTTTCCATACCTACCTATTTCAAAAGATAGTCCTTAGTTCCTTTAAGGTACTTAGGGATATTCTTGAAGGTCAATTAGTGTCAAACACTAGATTCAATTTTGGTACTTACTGATTATGCTATAAGCATATGGTGTATCTGGTGTTGTACATATTATATGGTGTACATGACTGATCCATTTGCCAAAGCATGTAGATTCTTTTCATGTATCTCTTTCTCATCCAATGAGACGTGACATTGTCCTTTGAACAAATAAAATCATTTGTTGCGTCAACAATCTATCTCTATAGATTATGATTCCTAACTCTTTAGGAAGTCTCGCCTATTTCATCAAGAGATATTTCCTTAATCATGTCTTACATGTATGAGGAAAATGTTTTGATGATTAATATGTCATCCACACATGATACCAGATTAAGATAATTACTCCCACTAACCTCCTTGTGTGCACAAGAATTATATTTGTCCTTTATTAATTCGTTTTCATAAAACTTCATAAATAAGAACAAATAATTCAACTTCTGAGAACTTGATCCAATCAAAATTAGATTGCTACAATTTGTATACCTTTCAATCATCCTTTGGATTGAGAAAACCCTATGTATATGTCTAACACATATATATGAGGTCATTCCAATTAAGGAATGCAACTTTGTCATCCATCCGCCAGAACATGTAGTATAACCATTGTAACTAGACTACGATCATGGTTTCATCATAATTTGCATTTTGATTTTGTGTGAAACCTTTAATAATTCATTACATCTTAAATGTAGTCTCCATATCATCCATGTCAGTCTTCTATAAGAAAACTCACTTTTATCGTCTGAGTCTTACTCATCTTAATGACATAACCATTATCACATAAGGTCTGTGTACATGGATTCTATATAAGATTCTATGGCATTTAGCCACTTCTCAGAATTTAGGTCATTTACGACCTTTTACACAAGTTAAATATTCATCTTCAATGAAAACCATATCACCTTGTTAAGTCATGATAAAATCATACTTCCCAGCCTTGTGATATGTTAGACTTGTCTAGCCTTACGTGCAACTCAAACGGTTGATCCTACATCAATCTTGAGGAACCAGTTTGTGTTCCCTTTTAAAATATTAATGTTGTGGTATTTGAATCATTCAAGTTCTATATCACTCCCATTGACTCTTTTAAGAGACACATTCCCACTCGAGGAATGCTTCAGTCTAGCAACAAAACAACTTTTGTCCTGAAGAGTGATGTAGGACTAGTATCCCTTAGTTTCCTTAGGATACTTCCACATTCATCCAATTTGGAATTAAATTTATCTGATAAATTTTCAATCCAAACTATCATAAAGGCAAACTAGGTACTTTACCTTCATATCAAATATGATGTCTTTATGATTACTTTTAGAAGGCAGAGCTAGTTATGGGTGAAGAATAACTATAAGTAGAGAAATTACAACAAAGAGTCAACGACATATAATTAAACTATCTTAAATCAAATCATGTCAAACATGATGCGATAAAATAGTTATTATATTCCTTAACTAAGTATTTACCATTATGACTTGTTCATATGATTTTGATAAGCATCCTTCTCGAATCTAGTCATAGTAGGTTGCTAGAGAGTATAGTTCAAGAACTCATAGTTTTTCTCGCATTTGAGAACAATTCTCAATTGTGTACCAATTCAGAAACACTTTTCTGAAATTCTTGTCCTTCATAAGGACAATATAATTTGTATTGTATTCCAAAATTCTAATTACAGAGATATGTAAAACTTTGTATTATGATTAAATCATTTTAATACGGACTTTTATTAAAATGCTCCCACTATTTTATTCAAACCAAATGACCTTCAAGCATATGATTCGGAAAATCCCGTTGGAAGATTTTCTAGTGAGAATGAGATCCATATTTCACTTTGTTTTAAGTCAGCGTTGGACTGATTACACAAAACTTAGTTTATTTAGGTAGGAAACTCCTTTCCAATTGTATCTCATACAACTCTCATATCCTTTCCGTTGGGTAAATAACACTTATTTTATTTTTAATCCATCATATGGAATAACCCAACGCTTGCTTCTAATATCATATAATCATATTATATTTATTTAGTTAAGTTAACCCAAAGAATAGCCCTCGGATAAACTGGTTATCTCACCGCAACTTATCAATATAGACAATGCACTTTACGTTGGCAAAACCTACATTAATCGATATTGATCTTGAAGGGTGCTATTCTTTGGAAAGCATAAAACTTAATATATTATTTGAAGGATTTTTAATTAGTTTGATCTCACCTCACCACGGCTTATATATCATATATATTCGCACTCCAATCATTCAAGCATGCATAACAATTAAACAAAATAAAAGTGACATGATTATGACCCTAACGTTGTGATTCTCTCAAGCCAATGAGAGAATCTAAACTAGTCCTAGAAACGACCTTGCTTCTCCAAGCTAGACCTCTAGGGTTGTTCAAGCATCAGGATTCTTCTTACTTCCTTGTATTCTAATTATATTAGAAATAAGAAAAACTCGTTTTACATACGAGGGAGTGGATGAGAGGAGAATGTACATATAGAATTTGAGAGAGAGAGGCACGACACGCAGGTCGTATTTCAAAAACCCAATAAATAGAATTATAAGACTAAGGCCATAATCACTCACAACAAAATAATAATAAACACACTTTTATCATTATTATTAAAATTAAAGTCTCATAATTAAATAAATTAAATTAAAATCCGGCGATTGATCACACTACGCAAAGTTAGCAATTAAATTTGATTCAAACCTTTTAATTCACAATTAAATCTTTCGAATCAAAATTTGCTAAAATAAATAATATTATTTTAAAGTAGAATCAAATCTTTGACAATTCTCCAATTACCAAATATTGCAATTTATTTAATCAAAACGTTTTTGAATAAAATATTTTCCAAAATTGGTAATATTATCTTTTAAAACAATTTCAAAAGATATTTCTAAAATTTTGAAACGATTTCAAAATTAAATATATTTCGAATCAAAATTTGCTAAAATAAATAATATTATTTTAAAGTAGAATCAAATCTTTGACAATTCTCCAATTACCAAATATTGCAATTTATTTAATCAAAACGTTTTTGAATAAAATATTTTTCCAAAATTGGTAATATTATCTTTTAAAACAATTTCAAAAGATATTTCTAAAATTTTGAAACGATTTCAAAATTAAATATATTTGTCAAAATCACTTTGAATTACCATCTAATTTTGCATCAACATTTGATACGTTTTACAAACCCTAATCATAATGACACAACACTTGCATCATTATGAAATATGTGATCGAGTAACATGTTTCTCTTGTTAAGATAATCAATATGTTGATGATTCACCAGAAACGGTTCCGAAACATCAAACCAATCGATAACCATAAACAGAAACATGGTTTAGCCAATTTTAATTCCTTTATTATTTAATTGATTCTAATATGTTTAAACATTTTAAACATAAACGAATTAAACAGAAACAGTTTCTGATGTGTTTAAACGATTTAAACAGAGATATTAACATGTTTAAACAATTTAAACAGACACGTGATTAAACAATTAAACAGAATCGCGATTTAAACAACCTTTGCTTTAAACAGAAACGTGATTCAAATGTTTAAACAGAATAGCGATTTTAAACAATGTTTAAACAATTTAAACATAAACGTGATTAAACAAAACAATCCGATTCAAGGTTTCGTAATGAACGGTTCATTAACGAAACCCTAATTGTATCAACCTTTGACACAATTTTTTGAAACTCTAACCGATTCTGTTTCCATAATAATACAACACTTGTATTTTTATGAATCCTAATACAACAATCATTCATCAAAACGTTTCAAGATTGTTGTTCATTATAGATGATTGACTCATGAATGCTTCACCAGTATCGGATTCCGAAGCACATGCTCACAATCACCCATTATTCACGCCAATCACAAAATATTCTGATGAACAATATAATCGGTATATCACATATACCAACGTCGTATTAGAATTATATATCACATATATAAATTAAGATTAATCAATCACATCTTATTAATTCTTGTTCTTATTATTATTAATATATATTCATAATCATATCATATTAATAAACGGTAACAAACATCAAAACCGATCCATGGTTTCACAAGTGGCTCTGATACCACTGAAGGAAAACGTAATTGTTTATCAAAGATAAAACGCAGCGGATTTTTAAAATTTTATTTTCCTTCAATGGATCCATGTGAAAGATCATGGTCAAGAATATATTGTTACCTTTGAAGAACCGATGCTTTCTTTCGCGAACAAGGAGCTTTCGATCACGAACACGAACTGCCTTTCGATCACGAACAAGAAACACCGTATGATCACGAACAAGAACCTTCAATCGATCACGAGCACCGCAATTGCAGCGCCTCCACTTAGTCCACACGAACAGGAACCTTCAACCTTCGGTGCTAGCCGTTCTTGGATGAAGAATGAGGGAACTTGAGCGGATTAGGGTTTAGAGAAATTCACAATTTCTCAAATACGAATTAGGGTTTAGAGAAATTCAGAATTTCTCCAAAAAGGTGTGTGAGACTAAACTTCATAAGGCTCTATTTATAGAGTTTCTTATGTGAGCTTCAGTTCACACGAATTTGGACTTCTTAAGCCCAATATTCGTTTTTCACTAATTGCACCCCCGCAATAAGTCTTACTTATTTTTCCCGTTTTAACTGTCCTTTTGTGTGTGACCCTGTAGGTTCTTATAACGTTGGCAATAATATATATCTTAATATTATAAACAGTGAGCGGTATCTAGCAACACATCACTGTTACCCAAGTTATAAGAATGTCATGTGATCTGACTAACCTTTCTGTGATAAACATCTTATGCATAATTACCCTTTTGTCCTCATGTCTATATTGAACACAAGACACAGTATGTCATCCTTGTCTAGTTCAATATTGGGCCCATAGACATATCTCCCGTTATGTAGGAGGGACAAATCCCATCTAGGTCACTCATGTCCCTCAGCATGATTCGTGGGATACCCATCAACCAACTTTATAGTTATCCAGTTACGGATAACGTTTGAATGGCAACAAGGTATTACACTCCTACATCTAGGGTACACAGTGGTTTCAGGTCGAAGGATGGAATGCACCTTTTATCACTATGATAATAACTTATGACATTTCATAACATTCTATGTAGTATTCTCATGGTGGGTCAATCCGATATAAAGTTACCCTTAACATTTATATCTATGTGAAGACTTGATAACTCATTATCTATGATCAGTGAGACGTGATCATCAATCTACCAACATAATAGTCTCTATGCTTTAATGTTATCCCATTTCATATTAAACCTTGACTACGGATACTTTAAGAATAGTGTTCTAAAGTTAATGTAATCTCACGATTAAGTCTCACTTAATGTTTCATTACATGAACAATCTATTCTAGGGACTTTATTATTTTGGAAAACAAACATAATAAAGAAATGCCTTATTATATATATTTAATATATATAAATCATGTCACAATACAAAAGCAAATGCTATCAAATAGATTGGCTTTTAGGGCTTACTCCAACATTTAGCACAGAGGAAGAAGCTATAGACTTTTATAAAGTGTATGCACATTCTCAAGGGTTTGCCATAAGGAAGAATGATGTGAAACGTAATGATGAGAATGAAATTGTTTCACGTCGATTACTTTGCAATAAAGCGGGTAAGAGTGAGAGAAAAAATAAGAAGAATGAGGATAGACATAGGCCAACTATGCGAACTGGTTGTCTTGCAAGACTTCGAGTAGCTTATGATATCATTCGTAAGATTTGGAAAGTTACTATGTTTGAGCCCTCTCACAACTATGACTTAACTCCTGCACATTTTGTTCACTTGATTCCTAATTATCGTAAGTTGAGTGAAGCAGATAAGAAGACTGTCAATGGTTTGCATTCACAGGGTGTTAGAACATGTCATATTATGGGTTTTTTTATGGATCAAAAAGGAGGTCATGAAGATCTTGGATTTATCAAAAAGGACTTGTATAACTACACAAATATTCAAGGAAGGGTTAGAATTGAAGACAAGGATACTTTCGCTACTTTGAGTAAAGCTGATGGTGATTAAAACTTTTTTTAGAGTTCATCTTTACATATGATGGGCGGTTAGAAAATATTTTTTTGGGCAGATTCTACCAGCAAGCTTGATTATGAATGCTTTGGCGATGTGATTGCATTTGACACCACATATAAAAAGAACAGATATGGCAAGCCGCTTGTAATTTTTAGTGGATACAACCACCATGGAGAAACAACCATTTTTGCATGTGCTTTAATTTGCGATAAGACAACAGAAACATATAAGTGGGTTTTAAATATGTTTTCAAAGTGCATGTACAATAAATATCCAAAAACAGTTGTTACAGATGCAGATAAATCAACGAGGGAAGCTATTAGAGTTGTATTTCCAAATTCAAAACAATGTCTTTGTTCATGGCATCTACATAGAAATGCTCGTGTACACATAAAAGATAAAAAATTCTTATAAGAGTTTAAGACATTAATGTATTCTACCTATACACCTGAAAAGTTTGAGTCTGAATGGAAGATGGTTGTTGAGACTTATGGTGTATCAAAGAATAAGTGGGTCCTCAAAACATATGAATTGAAGCAAATGTGGGCAAGTGCATACATGCAAAATCATTTGTGTGTGGAGTTCGAACGACGTCGATTTGCGAAGGTGTGAATTCGTTTATCAAGAAATATGTTCAAAACAAAAATAGCCTTGTTGATTTCTTGCATAATTTTGAAAGAGCTCTCAAAGACTACAGACATAATGAATTAGTGTCTGATTTCAAATCTTTTTATTATCAACCTCTGTTGACAACTTCCTTGAAGGGATTTGAGCTTGGAGCATCAAAGATATTCACTTCTAAAAAGTTCAGAGATGTAAAAAGGCGATAGAGAATGTTGCTACATTATCTGTCACTGAACGGACTGTGGATGGAAACAATGTAATTTTCAGGGTTAACGTATACCGCAACAAAGATGAAGTTTTTTGGGTTCATCTTGACAAGGTGCAGAATAAATTTTTATGTGATTGTAGACGATTTGAACGCTTAGGACTTGCATGCTCCCACATTATTTATGTCATGAAGTATGAGGACATGGATGCTTTTCCAGAAATTCTGATTTGCAAGAGATGGACAAACAACAAAGAAGGATCACATCTCATCATTTGCCTCCAAAGATATTAATAATGAGGAAAAAATGGTCATGTTCCGTAGAGGGGCACTTGTCGCTGCATTCAATAGGCTATGTGAGATTTCGTGTATGAGTGCCAATGATTATAAGGAAACTTTGGAAGGGATTAATAGTTTGTGTGACAAGATGAACAAATGTCGTGAGGGAAATGTCAATGGAAATAATAAGGCCAATAAATCTGTTGTTGGTGATCCGCAAAATGTGAAGCCTAAAGGTGCCCCAAAAAAAAGTCACATAGGAAACAAAGAAGTTGTACTAATTGTAGAATGCCTAATCACACAATACAGAGGTGTCCAGTACTTGCTAGAAATGATGTTGATGAGGAGGAAGGGGCGGCGGAGGAAAAGAAGGATGAAGATTCAATTGCTGAATATGTAAGTTGAATAAACTATATACATTTAATCTTCTAATATTGAATTTTCAATTGATGTTGATACTGTAATTTTTGTGTCCAGGTATTTGTAAGCAACAAGATGAAGGACTAAAAAACACTATGTATCAGTACCAAATGCTATTAAATGTAAGAGAGAAGATGACAATGTTGTTTTTTCAACACAAGACGTTGTGAATAAAAGAACAACAAATATAGACACTAGAAAACCTGATGCTTCTGTGACTCAGAATATCAAAATTAACATTGAAAACTTAATAATTTATTTGTACTACTTTGCTAAAAATTATATTGTATTGAAATTTTATAAGTTTTCTTGATTCATTTCATTATTATGTTTTGATTGTTGTAGAACGGTGTACCACATGAATTTGGATATGATGGTAGTCGAACCATGAAACACGAAAGTCAGAGCACATGATGGAACCACAGTGTTGGGTATGTTGGTAACTATTTTCCTATGTACAGTGGGATTCCAAATTTCGGTGGATCAATTTTCCCACAATTCCCTCCGATGGGCAACCTCCCATCACATTCTAACAACACCACTGCTTTGCATTATGGAACACATAGTGTATGTTATACTAATTCTTTAAAATTTATTAATTTTGTTTATTACGTTATATTTTTATTTTCGTCTAATTGTTTCATTTATGTGCGATAGTTTATGAGCCTGTTGAAGGACGTAGAGCGTTCAACAAAACATTGGAATTAAGGACAGTTTACGGCATTTTATGTTTCTGCCGCTTCTTCTGTACCAAAAGGAATGTTGGCTGGTTTTTTGTGTACCAAAAGACATTAAAATGCTTAATTAGTAGGGGCAGAGTCGGAACCATATGGCAATTTGAATCTGAAAGCTTATAATTTGAGTTTCTTTGTACTGTCAGTTTTTGTTCTTGCAGGCTCTGTGTTAATTTGGATGATCTATCTCTGATAAAATGTTATGATGCTGTTTTGGATGATCTATCTCTGGTGAAATGTTGTGATATTGTTTTGGACATGCCCGTCTCCGAGTATTTGGAGGTCCCAGACAAATTCGACAAAGAGGCCATTTGAAAACGAAATAAATTTAGTTAAATTAATATGTTTTTGTTAAAAAAAATAAATTTCTTTTTAAAAAGAGTCATATTTGATTTAAAATGTAACTAACATCAATGATTTAAAAAATAATCACATTTAAATCGATAATAACAAAATACCAAGCTAATATTATTAAAAAAAATTGATATTGTTTTTTTAATAAAAATTGCAATTTAATTTTAGAAATTAATTCTTTATTTTCCAACCCTTACCAACAAAAAACAAATTTTTCCAAAGAAACAATAAAATGTAGTTTTTTTTATAAAAATAAAATAGTAAAGATAATTATGAGTTATAAAGTGGTTTAATTTATAGGAAAAATTCATCATTTTATAAAAGGAAATAATTTTGGTGGTATCCATTGTGTCATTTGTTGAAATTAAACCTTATTTATGTATTGTACCAAAAGAAAAACTGATTTATGTAAATAAAATAAAACAAACCAAAAAATGTCACAAGTGAGAGTTGAACACATTCCCCCCTCCAGCTTTCAAAATTCCTAAATAGACACTAAAACCACCGGAGCAAGTGTCAACCATATGTTAATCAAACTCAGCATATATATTTAACCACGTTTAGCATGATGGGCCCAAAAAAAATATTGAGGCCCTAGGCTGTGGGCCTGCTTGGCCTCTCTAAGGGTCGGCCCTGGTTTTGGATGATTTATCTCTGATGAAATGCATAATTGCCTATAGTTTTCATGTTGAATGAACAATTACAAGTTGCATACAAGCATTGATACACTAATTTTTGGATTGAATAATGCATTGATACTCTAAGTTAAATTATCATGTCTCAAATAAAGCAATTGAAAGTGTATCAGTGCATTTTGTGTATCAACATCCCTACTAATTGAAAGTGTTTCAGTGCATTTTAGTATGAGTGTATCAGTGCAATTGAAAGTGTATCAGTGCATTTTAGTATGATTATAGTGTATCAGTGCATTTTTCCTACCAATATTGAATATAGTGTTGCACCAAAATTATAGATGATCTTTTATATTAAGTTAAAACAAATAAAACTTTTTAATTAGTAGAGTACAATACAAAACTAGTAAATGAAATATTGTTTTTCATAATAGTAATAATAATAGTGCACAATATAAATTTCTAACCTTTGTTTTACTTGGTTTTTGCGTTTAGTAGTAAAACATACATTGTTTCTTTTGCTCACAAAACAATTTAAAAAAAGAAAAATTAAACCACTTACTTTTGTGTTGTTGAGTGTGTCGAACCAGAGACATTCTCATGGGACTAGGCTTCCATGCTGAGCCAACTGCGCTATGTGTTCTTTTTTGAAATGTTTATACATGAGGCCTACATAAACCAAAGGCACAAAATCTGAATGCTTCTGTTTCGATCCTATCCGTCTATAACTCTGACTTATAACTTGATATGATTAATTATCCTATTCAACTCGACTCTCGTATTGACTTATAATTTGACTTTATTAAAAATCTAGTTCTATATGTCTCCTAGATTGACTTCTAATATGAATGCTTCTGTTTCGATCATATTCGTCTATAACTCTGACTTATAATCTGACATGATTAGGTATCCTATTCAACCCGACTCTCGTATTGACTTATAATTTGATTTTATTAAAAATCTAGTTCTATATGTCTCCTAGATTGACTTCTAATATGAATGTTACTGTTTCGATCCTATCCGTCTATAACTCTGACTTATAATCTGACATGATTAGGTATCCTATTCAACCCGACTCTCATATTGACTTATAATTTGTCTTTATTAAAAATTTAGTTCTATATGTCTCCTAGATTGACTTCTATAATATGAATGCTTATGTTTCGATCCTATTCGTCTATAACTCTGACATATAATCTGACGTGATTAGGTATCATATTCAACTCGACTCTCGTATTGACTTATAATATGAATGTTTCTGTTTCGATCCTATCCATCTATAACTTTGACTTATAATCTGACGTGATTAGGTATCTTATTCAACCCGACTCTCGTATTGATTTATAATTTGTCTTTAATAAAATTTAGTTCTATATGTCTCTTAGATTGACTTTTAATATGAATGCTTCTGTTTCGATCCTATTCGTCTATAACTCTGACGTATAATCTGACGTGATTAGGTATCTTATTCAACCTGACTATCATATTGATTTATAATTTGACTTTATTAAAAATCTAGTTCTATATGTCTCCTAGATTGACTTCTAATATGAATGCTTCTATTTCTATCCAATTCGTCTATAACTCTGACTTATAATCTGACGTGATTAGGTATCCTATTCAACCTGACTCTCGTATTGACTTATAATTTGACTTTATTAAAAATCTAGTTCCCATTTTTTTGCACATATTGTTACTAATGTATTTAGTCTATATTATAGCTCAGAAACATTAGTTACTCAATGTATCTAAAATTAATCATTTATATTTTATTTTTTATTTTAAAATTTGTTTTACTTCTAATATGTGAGAAATATGAATAGACTTTTATCCTCATAAGCTAAACAACATCGATTTTGTGGAAGTTGTGCTAATAATTAGTTATGCTTATGATACCAATGTCTTCCAGCAGTCCTACTACTAGCTACCACCGATTCCAATTTCTAAAGTTCAAACCAAAGGAATATGAATAGATTTCATATACCCATCGTATAAAACAACAACAAATGAAACATAAGCATCGCATAACACCTTCAACATGAAGAACAATGACAAATGCAAACGAAAAGATGATGTGAATGGTTCTACATCAATTACATCTCCACCCTCTACTAAAAAAGATGTTAGAGAAGCTTCAGACACTGAAGTTAAAAACATTCCCTTTGTGAATTTGATATCAGAAAGGTAATTGTTTAGGTTTTAGAACTTTTATTAGTCACCGCAAATTACTTGTTGAAGTTCTTATAACTTTTTGTTTAATGTAATTCACAGTGACAAACAATCTAACATGCAATCCAAAGAGCACAATGGATACTTTGATGATTGGAATCCCAACTTCTTCAGGCCGGCAAATTGTGATGTCCAAGAGGTAAAACTTTGGGAACCTGTTTTCTGATATACATTTCATCTTGTTAATTGTTGTAGGAATGAATAGATTGTGGATTAGTTTCCTATCCTCCTGCACACATTTAGGATATGCTATTAGTGTGTGGATTAGTTTCCTATTTGTTAGCTAGTTAGTTGTAGTGTTAAGTCTATATGTTGTTAGTATGTTCATATTTTAATTTTATGTATTTCTTATTGCACCAGGGGTTAACTCAAAGGGTAACAACATTGGAGACAGTAGTTCAAAGCATATTAAAATCAATAGAAGAATTGAAGGAGATTGTAAAAGTCAATTTCTTGTACACATAATACACCTTCATCTGGAGTTCCACATGACAACACAATGGAAGATTTATGTCAAAAATCAGATAAAGATCATAAAGAAGCCAAACCCAAGGAAAGTATTCGAATATTGTTCTCTGAAAAAGGAGACAAATCTCATCTTGTATTAACGGAGACACTAAAAGGGAGTTACACTGTTACACCTAGAAAAGGAACACAAACTCACTCCAAATTAGTTGGACCAACTATCCCTAAGGTATTAAGAAACAACCACTATTATTTATGTATTAAGGGAAACATTAATAGTATATTCATTTTATTAATTATGATTATTGTTTATTTACATTGATTTCTTAATTTAAAATTTTTACACAGTGGTTAGCTCTAATGTTTCATCCAAAGAAGAAAATGGAATTAAATCATGAAGAATGCAATTTGGCAATCTATATATTTGGTTATCCACCAAATCAAGAACTCGACCAGTTAGCTATTATTTTCATTTTGTTTTGGCTTTTGTAATTTCCATGATTTTATAATTTTTGTACATTCATTCATCTTGTTAATTGTTGTAGGAAGGAAATCATGATTGTTACAGATCTCTTGTATTACCATGGAAAAAGGAACTTGCTACAGTGTCTGAAGCCCAAAAAATTTATTACTCAAGATGTATACATATGACTGTGCATCAATGTTGATTTTTTTTTTGAACGGCTAAATTTTATTAATAACGGCACTGAGCTCAAGACGAGCACAGCCCGACAAAACACCTCGTACAAAAACTCTTCACAAAGGAAGAATTTTAACAACACCAAATATACGCCCTAAAACCCTTACAATCACCCCCTGAGAACAAACGTAACAAACACCTAGAAACAAAAACCAACGCGGCCCCAAAAGTCACATAAAGGCTAACAATTCCATCACCCCGCCCATCCAACTCTAACCCTGACTCAGCCAAAACAGCAGTCCCAAAGCCAGAGCCACACACATTCCGATATCAAAACAAAACCTGCTAAAAAAGACACCAAAGCGCAGGAAACACCCACGCAAACCGGAACAAAACCAAAAGCAACACAAAAGCGGCTTAAAGGGCAAAAGCCGCAGTTGTGAGAAGCTTTGGAAGAAGTTCCACGAAACATCCACACCAGATACCAGCCCAAACGAGCAGGAAAGGAAAGATAAAAACAATATGTCCAACTCTGACAAAACACTGGACCAACCGCTCAACAAAGAAAACACCAGAGAAAGGATGATCCACAAGGCCACACCAACATCAAACACCCACGCCAACACCAGAGCCCACCACCAAAACAACACAAAGAGGCAAAAACCCGAGAACACCACACCTCTAACATCGTCGTCGGAGCAACAAATCACCACCACCAAAACTGACACCGGAGCAACAACCAGCACCAAAACAACACCAGAACAAAGGGCCACCACCAAAACCGTCGCCGGAACAACAAAACACCAAAAACATCGCTGGAGTAGGGAACCCTACCAAAACCATTGCCGGAGCAACGAAACCCCATCAAGATCGTCGCCGGAGCAACGAAACATCAACAAACACCAAAATCATCGCCGGAGCAAACAAATCAATCCAAAAACCAAACACCAAACTGCCAACCATCATCACCGCCGCCAGATCCGCAGGCAGCCCACCACCTCCATTAAGAAAAACAGAGCAGGAGAGGAATAGAAGCTTCCACCGTCGCTGCAAACACCCAAAAACGTGAACCAAATGCTGATTGAGCGAGAACACCCAGATCTGCCGCAAACAACAACCCACCATGGCCGCCGGTCGAGAAAACCAACCAAAACCCCTCCAATCCACAACCTCCGAACCACCACACCACGCCCAAACACAGATCCGACACCGGAAACGAAGAAGAAAACCCAAAACACAGAACAAAGGTCACAAATCGGAGAGGAAGGAGCCGAAAAACGGCCGGCGTCGTCACAGTAACAGTGGTACGGAGGCCAGAACTTACCCCGTCGCACCATATCCTCCTTATTCTACATGGTGAAGGGAGAGATTTGGATTTGAGGGAGAAGGAGCAAGAATGTGGTTAGAGAGAGGTCACAAGATGAACACTTATTCGTTTACGGTTGAACCTCCGTTGATTTAATTTATTACATAAGTCATTAACTCTATTGGGCAGAAGTAATAATGTTAAGAGAACCCTATTTCAGGTAATTGATTTTGTTGCGTGCATGCTGACTTACGATGCGAAAAGGGAAACATGTCATCCTAAAAATTGGTTTCTCCCAAGCACTTTATCGGTAAATTTTCATGTCAATTATTTTTAAAATTTTCTTGTTCCATATGTGTTTACTAATGCTTGAAATCCATTTATTTAGCAATTCGTGTTGTCATGGAATTCACCAGTTGAAAAGATGAAAAAGTATTATCAAAAACGATTTATGGGGAATGTTGATGTGATTTCAAAGGTAATTGGTTTGTATTGTTAAATATAATATTTTTTTGACTTACATGATTATGAAACTAATGTGTGAATATAATCAGATCTTTTTACCAATACAAGACATGGAGAATTTCCACTTGTACCTTTTGGTAATTGACTTTGTGAGAAAAGAATTGGCTTATCTTGACTCGTACCAAAATTCCTCTGTGGTTCGAAACAGAATTACAAGTATTAAAACATTGGTAATAAAAATACTTATGTTATAGTTTTTATCTTATATATTCAACATTTGTAGAAAATTACTAACAAATTTAAAATATGATTTCAGTCTACTTTTATGGAAAAGTTGTTGATGGATCTCTCTTTCTATGTTACCGATTCAAACTATGGCAAAAGAATAACATAGTTCAATTAGTCACTCCAAAAGGTTTGGGACGTCAAGGGGAAGGATCGTAAGTTACCAATATGTATTGTTTAATAAAAAAATTCTTTAGTTGATTATCTCTCGATCTTATTGATTGTATTACGTCTAAGGAATGATTGTGCAGTTTGGGTGATTAATTAGATGATGCAACAAGGAGAGAATGGATATAAGATTGAAGTATGAAAATTTACATAACACGATAAATTTTTAAATTTGATTACATTGTATGAAATTTTCACTAATGACTTATGTTTAGTAACTAAATCAACAATAGCAGCATGTTTATGTTCCTGAGATGATGTTGATCAGCCCACATCAAGCACCAACGCAGTCCCATGGTTTTAGCAACTAACGGAGAAACTTCAATGTCTTCACTATTTGTTGCAGCTTCAATCCCACACACTAAGTGATACAGTCCAAACACTAAACCAAGAGATGAAATAGCTAAAAAAACTGGACTCTTTAATAACACAGAGTCAAAGTATTGTAGCATTGCACCAACATCAGGGCAGAGATAAAGCATCCAAGTATAATATCACAACACTGCTCCAACAACACAATTCAGAGCACACGACTACAACATATAAATAGCAAATTGTCACTAACATGCTAACCCAAGACAACAACAAACAAAACATGCATATCAGACCGCAAAATGAGCTATACAATTTGACAGTATCTACACTCCTAAACATAGGTAGTATATATACTAACAAAGGCAAATCACTTAAGTACTTTGTTGTGCATCACATACTATTGGATATGGGACTTAGGCACCCTATAATACCCAAGTCACTACTAGAGATGTAATTTATTGTCATATACTTCCTTTTTTTTTTATACTAATTGTCATATACTTCTTAGAAACAAGTCTGGATCCATCACAAACATAAGGACAGTAAATTACGTGCTTCTCAAATTGAATCTTATAGTAGTAAGTTTTGACTTGATCTCTTTTCTCCTCTGATTCTTTGTGGAGTTGTTCGTTAGTTGCCATCCATTGATGTACTTATCATGTAAACTCTTCATGATGCCTATATAAGCAACCAACTTTATCGGCCAATACTCGAATACAACTCGACAATATCATCATCTTCGTCATTAGCAGCACTAAAAATAGAAAAATCTTGTCATAATTCACAAAAATAAATGATATCACATGAAAACATTTCGGTCTAATACAATATCCTGTAATCTGCTTTATTTGATAACAAACAGAATGAAATTTTTAGGCATCATTTAGACGATAAAACCCCATCCTTGAAAGACTTAAAAGAATACAAAAGAGGTAATAACGCCTAATTGTATGAATTCTCAAACTGATAAAGAAATTGCAAAATCAATACTTATTGATGAATGATGAACTCAAGAGCATTTTATGTGATATATTATTATTAGAGTATTACAAGAAGTGGAATGTATTTCTTAACTATTACAATGTTTGTTTTACTTCAAATGTATCAGTGAGTAAGTTACATTCATCATTACGAGATTACCACAACACAACTTTCTTCTTCTCTAGTAGGAGCAATTTGCATAACAAAAGTTGCAATGTGTCGATATTAGAATGGTCTCGGCAACATTAGACAACATAAATAACATTATTTTCATCATTTAAGATCAATATAGAAAACTAAATCAACATCTTTTGGCTTTAAGAAAATGACTAAACTCATCTACCGAAATCGAGAATAAACCCAAAATACAACAAAATTTCATTTTAAAATTAAACCTAAACTCAACAAACAAATCAAGAAATAAAGTAAGGTTACTTTTTGTTCAAAGATTAACAAATAATTTTCAGATTACATAGGTAAAATAACTAAGTAAAAATCTATCTTACCTTCCATGGTCGATCTAAGATTTATCGCAGAGAAGAAACTCACGTTTTCCCGTGTTTGTCTCAGTTTCGACAAGGTCGAAGATGAAGCACCAATTTTTTTCTTCTAATTGAACCCAATTTCTTACTCTTGAAAACTTTTGAAACTTGAAGAAGTGATAGAAATTATAGAGGAAGTGTCAGAAATTGGAGACATGTGTCGTTTCTGATTTTTGTCAATGAAAAAATTGGGGGTTTTGGTTTTTGGTTATTTGAGGTTAGGAACTGAGAAAGAAAGGGTGATTGTGAAGAGAAAACTGATTGTGATGGCCATGGTGAGGTTGTTCTTTCATAGAAAAATGACTGGTAAATGTCGTCGTCGATGACGGCAAAAGACAATGGTATCTTCTTCGATTATGTTGAAGAGATTTGCGCAGGGGAGTTGAGAGACAGATTAGATGTATTGGTTGAACTAAGATGAAGAAAATGAACCCTAATTTTAATTGCAGATTGATTGAGCACCGTGAAGAACCCTAATTGCATATTGATTGATTAAATGAATATGAAGAATGGATACTCAGCAATTGAATGACTATGAATGATGAATACTCAGCAATTGAGAAAGCGGAAGAAGCAGTGATAGATTGAGCATGGAAGAACCCTAATCCAAGATTTTAGAATCTGAGCCTTTTCATATTTTTCCAAAGATAAAATTGATTTAATTTTGTTTAAAAATGTGAAATATTATTAATTTAGAGTGGGGAGAATATGCAAATAACCAAAGTAAGAGTTTAAATTTGTAAAACAGAACTTAATGTGTAAAACAGTTAGTAAAGTCCACATGGTTAGCATTAAATGGTGCCACATCAGCAGAAGACAATTAGCACACCTGCATAGGAAGACAACCTAGCACACACCTATTTTATATGCATTGTCACTCCAACTAAAGTTTTTTCATATATTTTCAACTAGAACTTACACTGTCCCATAAATGTTTGGCTGCCCAATGTTTTAATTTGTTTCAACCATCAGACTTATACATTTTCCAATGGAAAAAGTTTCTTCTTCCAACTTTATTCTTTAGCATATCATATGTAAAATCGTAAAATCATTCATCTCTCATAAAATATTCATCTTTTGTTCTCTTCCTTCTTTCTCCTTCCTGCGTGCTCTTTTTGGCATTATTTTTCCAGATTTATGTGATCTCTTCCTTCTTCTTTTTTTCTAGATCTACTGCTATCATGGACGCAATATTAGTTAAAACACTAAAACCGGTGCGTTTGACCTGCTAAAAATAAGGGACATGACACGACAACTTCAGTTGTACTGTGTTTGATTTCAAAACTGTTCCTAGTACTGGACAAATTGGGGGCCAAGTGACAGGACAAAAACTGAAAATCATGTCCCCCACTGAACCACGGAACAACTTTTTGTCCTCTGCACAAGTTGTCTAAAGTACCAAAATAACCTTTTGTCCACCAAACATCGTACAAACACAAAATTTATTCAATACGTTAAATGTTTGTACTGTGATGTTCTGTCTTGTACTGTCATGTATTGTTCTGTCCAGTACTAACATTTTACAGATCAAACGGACCCTAAGATTTTTGTTTACCATGGTATTACACGTTTCGATAAAATTTTGTTTCAATTTGGTCCCTTACGTTTATTTTAGGTTTCAATTTGGTCCCTTACGCTTAAAAAAATATCAATTTGGTCCCTTACGTTTCCAGTAGATTAAAAATACTCTCTCCGTTCATTTTTAAGTGTCGTTTTAAATCACAGCGTACATATCAATGCACAACTTTAATCAATAATAGTTTTAATTATATATTATAAAAAAAATTATATTTATAAAATTCCAATCGAGACAAATAGAACAATATCTTACTACATGCTAACATTTGTTTTTATATATCAATAAAAAAAATATGATTAAAGTAGGTTATATGAATAGTAAACACTATTCTAAAACGACACTTAAAAAAGAACATATGGAGTAGTAGATAAATTTTTTTTGGGTTGATAGACGAAAGTAGCAGACCATTGAAAACTCACACACACAAAGTGGATGAACCGAAGTTTGAACCCCAGTTATACGTCTAACACTATCAATTTCGGTATTTCTATTAGTTGAGCTTATGATTTATGGTGTTGTTATTTGAACTTGTATAGGATCTTGGAATTTATTTTATGCAATAGGACTTGAGTATGTTAATAAAGTTAATAACTTAATTTAACTATGTATGATAGAATTTATGTGAGTTCTTATATATGCCTACATGTGTATCTTTTGTGTTGTTCTTATAACATGAGATAATTTTTTGAAAACCAGTATTAATTCTAGATTATGTGAACCTTGTTGAAGATGTAGATTATTTTCTTTTGAGTAAGAAGAGTAGAATTAGTAATAAAGTCAAGTGGATTCTAGTATGTGTTTGTTATATATTTTGTTTATGACATGTAGTAGGTTGTTACTAGAAACTTAATTTTTTTTTTTGACTAATACTAAAAACTTAATTTATTCTTTGTGTGTTATTGTTTACACTGTTTTTTGGTAAACAACCGCTAGTTTATTTACTGGTAAGATCAACTAGTAAATCTTGGGACATGTTTGTGCATTCTTTGTAGAAAACATTCAAAGTTCATAATTTTAGAAATGTTGTTAAAAAGACTTAATTTTAAAGCATGTGAATGAACAATAGCAATGCAATAAAGTATTTCGAATGAGAAAGGTTTTGCAGAAAAGTAAAGTTTGCAGAATAAAACTTGAATTGAATTTAAAAGGGAATTGCAAAATCCATTCGAATGAATGAATTTGATAAAATAGCGTTAAAATAAAGGTTTGCTTTAAAAGATAATTTGCATTCAAATGTAAACATTTACAAAAAATAAAGGTGGTACACAGAATCATACGTTTCTTTTATGTTGCTCATTTCGCTCGAACGCTTGGGTACTCTGAGTTTTATATAAGGATTCAGTATGTGAATTTGTGACCCTGATTTTGACTACAAAATACATATATATAGACTTCCTATTTCAACTGTTATGTAACGGTTGTCTCTTGGTCAAACGACGCGTGCCTTTGCCTCCATGCGCTGTCCTCAGTTTTGAACCGTTGCATCCGTTGCCAATTAGTCGAAATCGAAGTGAATTAAGATGTTTGAAATCATTTGAAAAGCACTTAGACTTTCCTTGAAATCCAAACTTCTTTCGATATAGCAAGATTTCGATTCATACCAAAATCGAATCGAAAGAAAGAAGCTTTGAAAAAAGATTACATTAACTTTTAAGTATACATATTGTCAATATGTATAATTTAATAATTAACTTATCTTTATTTCATATTTTGTTTCAAACAAAAATATGGAGTAACAAATTGCCCCCAAAATGCCAATTTCGATTTGAATGGTTCGAATGAAATTGAGGATTTGGCATTTTAATATTGAAACGTTTACTTTTCCACAAAGAGTCTTCACACTTTCCTAAGACTGCGCTGACGTCATCAGCAGTCTTGTCAACTGCCATTTTCACCATTATCAAAGAAAAATCCAGCTTTTCGCGTGAGTGGGCCAGGTGGCAGCTTCGGAAGCTGAACGAAAACTGCATGTGAACAGTTTATTTTATTTTTGATTTATTTAAATCGAGATTTTATTCAAAATCTATAAATACCCTTCTTTCTCGTCATTGAAACGTTTCTGCAACTCCCAACAAGCTCCATTACTCTGAAATTTTCCAGAAAACTTGAAACAACGATTTCCAGTTTAAACCTCTAAAAACAACGCATTGTTGATTTTGTTTAGATCTAAACACTTCAAAAACTTTTCCAGAAAGTTTTAATTTTTTCCAAGCGTGATTTTCAACAAACGTTCTTTGCTTTTCAAAATCAACCATGGCTGAAGGCAATCGCGACGTTAAAGTTCCATTTGCTGGTAAATGGAGGAATTTCATCCTTCACGAAGATAAAGAACCCATGGTTCCACAACCACATGACAATCCTGAAAAGCTTGATATTTGGCATTCGGAGCTGATGATTCCATACGCTGTGAACAAGAACGTTTACGCGTTTGGAGGTCCTCTACCAGACGAAGGAGCATTGAGCTCGAAGGTAAGTGCAATATTTCCCTGCTATCGCACATGTGAACCCCCAATTTTCTCTAGTGAAACGCGCCACTTAGGGTTTTTAAATGCGAAGTTATTTCGATCTGCTCCTGTTATTCCTAATACTAGGTATTTTATTCCATGGCTGAATCGAATGGAAAAAGATTTTGGGGAATATTGGAAAACTTATGGGATTTATGATTTGATTCAGTTTACTTGAATTGGTCCCCAAGTACAACAAGAATTAATCATTGCTGCAATGCACTTTTGGGAAAAGTCTACTAACACTTTCCACTTTCCATGTGGAATGCTTACCCCAACTTTGTTAGATGTAGCTGCCCTAACCGGTCTTCAACCAAATGATGAAACATTCGATCCTGCGAATACAAGTGATAACATTGATTTCGACCCAACAGAACCGTCCTTTACTAGGTTCATAGAGAAAAACATCGAGGAGGGAGAAACTAGCAGTGTCGAACACGTAGCTTTTTTAACCCTTTGGTTGTCTTACTATGTTTTTTGTTCTCGTTCTTTACAAGTAGCAAAAATGTTTATTCCCATGGCCATCCAAATACATGAGGGTAGGCATTTTGGCTTAGGAAAATTAATTTTAGCTGTTTAGTATGAGTCTATTGGACTAGCCTGTGATGAGATTAAGAAATCAACAAATGGCTCCTCGTTTTTGGTCACTGGACCCATGTGGTTGCTACAGTTGTGGTTGAATGCCACTTTTGAACAAGAGTTCAATTTGAGGGTACCTCAAGAATACGAAACTGAAATGGTTGATCGTCCAATCGAAGGAAGGAGAGTTATTCGATTAGCACCTCAATACTTAGAGACTGATCACAAGACCCTTTTCATGAGATACATGAAACTTTTCCTTAATTTTAATGTTTTCAAACCCCAGCACGCTCCTTTCGTTACCAGAGAATTTGGTCCCAATTGGTTTATTGAGGATTTTCCAGCTTTCGATCCTTACAATAAGGATGAAGTGAATGAGGTTTGGTCATCCGATCTGGATCCTTCTGTGCTATCTTGCAGGATAGGCACTCAAGCGAAACATTTTGGACTGGTGGGATACCAACCAAATTTGGTATCGAGACAATTTGGAATGTCTCAAATTCGTCCTAAAAGTTTGTTTGAAGAGGAAAAATATATGGTTTTAGGCTCAAGCCTTTCTGAAAAGACGTTTAGAGGTTATCTCAAGATATCAGAGCAGAATTCATATAACCTCAACTCTTTTGATTTTAATAATTCTCATTTCTGTACCACGGACTTTGATAGTTGGTGGGAGAATTATTATTTGACTCGAACTAAAAGTGTTGAAGAAATTGTTCGAGGGTTGGAGGCTGGTCTGAACAAACCAATTGTTGAAAAGGCAAAGAAATCGAAACCAAAAGGTACTTCTTGATAACTTTATCTTTTAATCACATTTCCATCTTATTATATTGATCTGAGTTTCGATTCACGCTGTATTTTATAGTTTCGAAACAAACTTTGGAAGATGCTTTGAAAGAGACTACCAAAACCAAGACTGCTGGAAACAAGAATGTGGAGGTGAAAGTAAAGGTAAGTTTCCAAATTTTCTTTCTTCTGAGTACTTGCTTCTTAAAACCAAGTTTACTAAAAACATAAGCAAATTTTCAGGGTCAGAAGAGAGCACATAGTTCGACTGAAACTGGGAATGCTTCGAAGAAGACCAGACCAACTGTCACTATTTCTAGTGATGAATCTGTAAGTTCAACTCATCTTCTATAATGCCTTTTGTTTTCGATTTTGTTTCTAATTTTCTGAAACTTTTTCTTATCGAAACAGGAAGAAGAAGTGGTGACCCCATTGAAAAGGACAACGACTCTAAAGCCTGCTACTCAAGAGGTGAATCCAGCACCAAGTGCTGAGGTTGTTAGTCCTCCAATTGTTGAAGTTGTGGACGAAGAGATTGAAGGTGATGAAGGTGATAAAGGAAAAGATAAAGACACAGCTGAAGGTGAAGACAATGCCCCTGTTCTAAAAACTGGTTCTGAAGCGGATGAAAGGGTGCCAAAGAAAAAGAAGAAGAAGAAGAAATCCAAATCAAAGTCTAAATCAAAATCTCCTGAGGATCATACTCAAACAAATCCGAGTGTTTCGACTCAACCTGCTGCCGTCGCTTCGACAGAGACATCGAAAGTTGATCCTCCTAAGGTTGTAGAAGAAACAGGTATACCCAAAGAGGTTTCAATTGAAGATTTGGACCAAGATAAAACCAAAGATGAAGTTGAAAAACCTAATGACGAAGTCACAAAGGTAAACAAACTTCGAATTCCTTTTCAATGTTAATGCCTTAACCGTTTTATCTTTACCAATTTATCCTGTCTTTGTAGGATGATAGTGACAAGACTGTCACTGATGAAGAGAATCTGAAGGCAGCCAACGCTGCTTCTTCGAATATGGAATTTGTTCATACAACTTCCAATTCTCAAGCCAACCCAGATTACTCGAATGAGCAAATGGATTTTGATGCTGAGTTCATTCCTGAAGCAGAGGAGGGTGGATCAGAGATTTTGCTAGAGTCTTCGACTTCGAAACTCTCGGCTAGCCTTGGTATGTCTGAAGGGGACTTCGACCATATGAGGAAATCGCATCCAGACCTTACACTAAGACTTCTCATGGCTAAAAAATGGGAACCTGCTTCAAGCAGCGATACTGGCGATACTTCGAGTAAATCTGAAGCCAGCATTCGACAAAACGTTCGCCAGGACTCTCTATTACTCAAGTTCCATTCAGAGTACATAAATGGTGATATGTTGAAGTCTATTGAAGAAAATGCCAATGCTGCTTTTGCCCACAAAATTTTTTTGAACCAGCTACATAATCCTCTTACTGATCAAGATACTTTGAGTAAAGTTCTACAATTCGAGTCAATAATCGAACAATTTGCCAAAGCTGTACAGAAGAAAGAATATACTCTTGGAAGGATGAGTCATCAGAAATTGGCTCAAGCCATTGTTTTCGATAAAGGAAACCGCTCTGTCGAAAAGGTAGAAGCAATGAAAGCTCAAAAAGCTAATTCTGGTGAAGGAGTCCAAGAGTGTATTTCGAACATTGACAAATGACAAGAAGAAATCGCAGGATTGCAAGCAAAAATTGTGAAGAGAGAGCTCCTCATTCATTCTGAACAAGAAAAGCGTAAACAACTCGAGGAAGCTGCTACTCAAGCTCATCAAGAGGCAATTGAAAAGGAAGCTCGAGAAGGTCTTAAGTATTTTAGTGCTTCTGAAGCTTTGCAGGAAGATGTTAAATCCCTTGAGAGCAACGTGTAAGTTATCGACGTCGAATTGGCTTTGCTTAAAACCCATTATAATATTAACAATGCCCTGTTGTGGCAAATTATTATGTTTGCCATTTCGATTTCTTTATTTTCGATGTTCTCGAATTATTTTATAGGCTTTGCTAATCCAGATAACTTTTAAAACTTCGAATTTTGGAGCTTTTTATAACAAAACCTCGGAATTAACGGCGGGAAAATCTTTTCAACTTCTTGATATATGTAACTGACAAATATTCTTCAAAAACCGTGTTTGACTCTTTTTCCAAGACAGTCAAATCAATCCAAATTTATTGTTTGCGAGAAACAAGGGAAATTCTAACTGCCAACCGTCCAGATTTTCTCTATAAAAAGGAACGTCCCTATTGATGATTTCTCATTCCAAATATTTTCCAACATTCTTCCTTTCTTCAACCTTCTTCCTTTCTCCAAGAAACCATGAAAGGAAAATCTAAAGGCATTGTTTCTGTTAAGAAAACAACCAAACATTCTTCTGTTTCTAAACGCAAGAAAAATCAAACTCCCAAAACTAAACCTAGCCAATCTTCTCAAAAGATTCAAACAAGATCTCAACGCCATGTCCAAGAACACGATGATTCTGGTTCAGATGAGATTGATTCAGATTACGCTGAATTTTTGAAGACTTACGTCCCAGAAGAAGATCTCTGCCAAGATCACGATGATTCCCTTATATTGGTCGAGGATTCTACCAACTCTCCCCATGAGAAAGAGAAGGACGTTGAGTCCGGTTCTTCGAAGATGAAGTGAGGTGTAATGATCCACCTTACTGCTGTTGGGGATTGTTCCTTGTGTGGTGGAAATTCACAACCAGTTGGGAAGGATTAGTGGTTGCATCTTCTTTCTTGCTTTTCTCTTTACTGTTTAAAATAAAGATGCACTAGGATAGATTTCTGTTAGGTCAAATAAAACCATAGATGGTTTCGAATGTAACCAATTCTTGTACTCTTCTAATTTGGAATACAATTTTTATTATTTGATTGGTTTTAAATAAATTTGTAATGTTTGAGAATATCCTGTTTTATGGCAATTTTATTGTTTTTGCCAATTCGATTTCAGTATTTTTTCTTATTTTGTGCTTATGTTTATTTCACATAATGTTGGTTTATATTTTTCCAAATACTTACCATTCATATTAAGAGTGCGCCTTTCAGAGGTTAACTCTTCGATCTCATATGCACCATTAAAATATATTTGTGAAATCTTAAAAGGACCTTCCCAGTTGGGTGACCATTTTCCTAAAATCCTATCCTTTCGATCCATAGGCAGAATAGTTTTCCAAACTAAATCTCCAATGTTAAAGGTTTTAGATTTGACCTTTTTATTGTAAATTTTGGCTATTTTCTCTTTTTGCTGAGTTAACCTTTCCAAAGCTCTTATTCTTTCTTCATCTAAATCAACTAATTCATCTAACACCATGTTCCAATAGTGGTCATTTGGTATTTCCATTTGCCTTTGGATTCGCATTGATTGCAAATGTATCTCGACTGGTAAAACTGCGTCGTGACCATATGTTAAACGAAAAGGAGTAGTATTAGTTGATTCTTTTGGAGAATTTCTACATGCCCATAATACTTGGTCCAAAGTATTGTTCCAATTTCTAGGTTTTTGGGCAATGTGTTTTTTAATTAAACCAATAAGGATTTTATTGGCTGCTTCGACTTGACCATTTGCTTGTGCATAGTATGGTGTCGAAGTTAGCAAACGAAAACCAGTTTGCTTTGCAAACTCTTGCATTTTTCGACCAGTAAAAACTGAGTCTTGATCAGTAGTGATAGTTTCAGGAATTCCAAATCTATAGATAATATACTTTTGGATAAAACTAATCACCGCTTCTTGATCTACATTTTGCATGGGTATTGCCTCAATCCATTTTGTGAAATAATCCACTCCTACTATTATATATCTTTGGTTTTTTGATGAAGCAGGTTTTATTTCACCAATTAAATCTAAAGCCCATCCTCTAAATGGCCATGGTTTAATAATGGAGTGTAATTCACTTGCAGGCACATGTTGTATTCCTGCATGTTTTTGACAATCTTGGAAACCCTTAGCAAATTCTATGCAATCTTTTAACATAGAAGGCCAGTATAATCCCTGTCGAAACAGTAACCATTTAATTTTGTGACCTGCTTGGTGAGATCCACAAGCTCCACTATGAGTTTCAGAGACGGCTATATGAGCCTCTGATTCATTTAAACATTTAAGTAAACCTCCTTCAACAGTCTTTTTAAACAAATTGTCTCCAATAATCACATAGCTTAAGGCTCTATATTTGATCTTTCGAGCAGTATCACTTGTTGGATTTTGTAAGTAATCTACAATTGGTTTTCTCCAATCAGTATCTATTAAGTTGTCAATTGCCAAAATTTGAAATTTTTCTTCATCATGATATTTATTATCAATAGTTTCTTGAGGTACATTTGCCCCCACAAGTTTTGGCATTGACAAGTTTGGAGATAATAAGTCGTTAGATACCAATTTTTCCTTGATTTCGATTAGTTCATATAATTGTTCTTTTGACACTTTGTATCCTGAAGCAATTTGAGCTAAGTCATTTGCTTCTTGATTTTGCAATCGAGGAACATGTTCGAAATCAACAGTATCAAAACAATGTAACATCTGCCTTGCAGTTTCGAAATACTTGACAAGATGTTCTTTCACACATTTATATTCTTGTGTTAATTGTTTCAATACTAATTCCGAATCTCCTTTGATTCTTATGTTCTTTGCCCCCAAGTCTATTAAAATTTCTAGACCTGCTATTAAAGCTTCATATTCAGCTTCATTGTTTGAACAAAGACCATTTATTTTATACTTAAACTTAGTTGGGATTTTCAGTGGTGAAATAATTAGTATCCCAATTCCAGTTCCAAACTTATGTTTAGAACCATCAAAGTATAAAATCCAAGGCTGAACCTCTACCACTTCTTGAGTCGATTCGATTATAGAATGATCAACTATAAAGTCAGCCACTATTTGACCTTTTACTGCTTTTAATGGTTTATATGTCAAAGAATATTCAGTTAAGGCCAATGCCCATTTTCCAATTCTACTATGTAAAACTGGTTTTAACAGCATATGTTTAATAACATCAAAATGAGAATAGACATAAACTTCAATAGGCTTTATATAATGCTTAAGTTTCATACAGGAAAAATATAAACACAAACATAATTTTTCTATAGCATTATATCTAATCTCGGCATCATTTAGAACCCTACTTAAATAATATATGGCTCTTTCGTCTCCATTTTCATCTTCTTGAGCAAGCATGCTACCAATGGTCGAATCAGATGCTGAGATATACAACTTCATACATTTATTTCGAATGGGAGACATTAGTATTGGTGGTTTCGAAAGATACAACTTGATATCTTCAAAAGCCTTTTGGTGCTCTGCTTCCCATTTGAAAATATCATCTTTCTTTAATCTGAGTAGCGGCGAAAAAGGTTGGGATTTACCACTTAGATTCGAAATGAATCTCCTCAAGAAATTGATTTTTCCAAGCAAAGATTGAAGTTGCTTTTTTGTAACTGGAGATTGTGTCTCCATTATTGCCTTTGTCTTATTCTGATTTATTTCAATGCCCTTCTTATGTACAACAAAGCCAAGGAAATCTCCTGCATGCACACAGAAAGCACATTTTAGTGGATTCATTTTTAATCCACATTTTCTCATTCTTTCGAATGATTTTCTAAGATGTTCCAAATGGCCATGATCAGATGAAGATTTGATAACAATATCATCTATATAGACTTGCATAAAGTTATCAATAAAATCATGAAAAATCAAATTCATTGCTCTTTGATATGTAGCCCCAGCATTTTTTAAACCAAAGGGCATTACTACCCATTCATAAGTTCCTAATGCTCCTGGGCATCTAAAAGCAGTTTTATGAATATCTTCTTCAGCAATAAAAATTTGATGATAACCTGAATAACCATCTAACATACTCAAGTATTCGAAACCTGCCGCTGAGTCAATAAGCATTTCTGCTACAGGCATAGGTGTTGTACCCTAAATTTTGCCCACTCTTTTATCACATATAGTGTTTTATGTTGCATTATCTTACAAAAGTGTGAAGTAGTCCATTTGGTAATGAATAGAGTGTTTTAAATAGGTTGTAAGTGTATGTTCCTTGGTTCAAATCCCACTTGGTACTTTTTGCCTTTTTCTATATTTATTTGTCTTTATTTTTTACTTTTTCAAATTACTCTTTTATTATTGTTATTTAATTTTCGTTTTTTATTATTTATTTTAAGATTTTTATTTTATTTTATTTTATTTTATTTTTGTTATTATTATTTATTTGTTATTACTACAAAAATCAAAAAAAAATTATTATAATGAACAAAAGTCAAACAAAAAAAGAGAGGAGGCAGCACGCGTGAAAGGAAAAAAAATCCCAAAGTAGAAGTTTTTCATCTGCTCATGAATCAATTTATTATCAGAACCAAATAATTCCAAAATCAGATGAATCACAAATTAATTACAAAAAACCTAATTTCTGAGTTATAAAAACCCCAAAGTTTTGCAAGTCAGAGGAAGAAAAAAATTGGGAACGGCCGAAATTCAAATACCCAGAAAAATCTTTACAAAAAAAGTCACGATCCCACAACCATTGGATTCCTTGTTCCTGTATCTGAAACGAAAGCCTCAACACCAGAATCCAAAGCTTCACAACCACGGTACAATCGCCAAATCTCCAACAAACACCGAATACCCATTCAGTGTCACGGCAATACCTAACAGTAAAAGAAGAGGAGGAAGGAATTTAAAAAGCAAAAAAACAGAGAACGAAATTAAAAAGAAAAAACAAACACTTACAACAAGAGGAATACACGGCACTCCAGGTAACCCTTGAATCTCTCGAATCTCCGATTGCTGCATGTTTGTAATATGTTTGTGGTATGCTTGTTTGATTTTTTAAAATTAAATTCATAGTGAAAGAGTTTAAATCTAGTTAAATTTAGAACCAGAGTGTTTGAATCGGTTATTCGGATTTTGGGACTTAGGGAGTCTAATTCGGGTTTAAAACCAATAGATAAGTGTTTAGAAGAAATTTGGGGCTTTTTTGTTGTTACTAAAAAAAAATAAAAAAAATAAAAAAAAAAGTTTTCCGGCGGCCGCCGCGCCGGAATCTGGGTTCCATGGTGGCAACCCGCCGGAAGAGATGAAGATCATCTCCTTGTTCTTGACAAGCAAGAACAACATAGAGAGAGAATAGAGAATACCGAGAGAGAGAAAGAAGAATATTGGGAGAAGAGAGAGAAAATTTGAAAAAAATGAAGGATTTCCGTTGGTTTACCATATATATAGCCTGCGATCCCATGCGTGCACCTGCATCACGCCTACCGTGCGCTATTTCAATCAAGGCCATTGATCTCCGATCAGACAGCCAAGAATTGGAAGTATCAAGATCTGATCAGGGTTGTCCGATCACGATCAGACAGCCTAGATCCTTCCCCCGTTTTTTTTTGTTGTTTGCCAGCGCCTGGGCCTTCCCCTGTTGGGACTGGGATTATTTTCTTCTACTATCTGCACCCCCTTATTTTATTTTCCGCACCCCCTCTGTGTATTAATATATTTTTATTATTTTTTTTTATTTGTATAATTTATTTAATCTAATAAAAATAGTAAAAACCCGAAAACATGATTTTAAATTTTATTCTTTGCACATTATAAATCGAGTTTTTAGTAAAAATCTTGGATTAAAAAGGAGATTGGCGAATGTACATTCGTTAGTCTCTCGAACAATCGGGGGCTTAGCGTCACGCTTTATCGATAGGTTGTTCGTCTTCCATTCAAATATATTTTAATAAAATCTTGGATTAAAGAGGAGATTGGCGAATGTACATTCGTTGGTCTCTCGAACAATCGGGGGCTTAGCGTCACGCTTTGTCGACAGGTTGTTCGTCTTCCACTCAAATATATTTTAATTAAAAATCTTGGATTAAAGAGGAGATTGGCGGATGTACATTCGTTGGTCTCTCGAACAATCGGGGGCTTAGCGTCACGCTTTGTCGATAGGTTGTTCGTCTTCCATTCAAATATATTTTAATAAAATCTTGGATTAAAGAGGAGATTGGCGAATGTACATTCGTTGGTCTCTCGAACAATCGGGGGCTTAGCGTTACGCTTTGTCGACAAGTTGTTCGTCTTCCACATCTAAAAATAACTTCAACGCATCAAACATTATTTTTAGCACAGTCAAATATAAAAAATAAAAATCTTTTCACAAATAAAATCAACCAACAAACAAGTATTTTCTACCCAGAACTGCGTGTAGCTTTGAATTTCTCATTGCACCCGAGAATACGTAGGAGCGAGATTCGTACATCTCGTCAAGCACACTAATAAAAAACTAATTTTTTCCCTTTTTGTGAATATTTTTAATAACTAATAAAAAGCATGCAAATAAATTAAAACACTATTTTTAACCCTAAAATTAATGAGAAGGTTCCCGTTGAGTACAACGGATGCGAGGGGTGCTAATATCTTCCCCTCGCATAATCGACTCCCGAACCTGGAAATGGTTGCGATGACCCTCTTTCCATTATTTTAAGGTTTTATCGATATTTTCCTCTTCCTTCCGGAATAAATAAAGTTCGGTGGCGACTTTACTGTCTAGCGAGCATTTTATGCTCGCGTATTTTTCCACCCGCCTCAGCTGGCGACTTCACTGGGGACTTTAGAGAGTCAAACCTATCCTTATTAGTTTTAGGGTTGAGTGTATTTTGTTTTCTTGCATGCTTTCCTGTGTTTTTTTATTTTTCATGTGTTATCTTATTATTGTATTCTTGCTCTTGTATTTATTTTATATTTTGGTTATTTTTTCTGAATATATATCAATTGTGGGTTGGAATTATTATTTGAGAGAAGCTCTATACCCGAGCTTGAGTAAAACCCTAAGTTTAAGTAAGGAGTTAGTAGTATGGGCCTATGGGATGTACATCCCAATGGGTGATTTACGAAAACTTCGCCTAGAGTAGATCGGTTCAAAAGGTTCGTCAGGAATTGGCTAGCCCATCCGCTTGACGAAATTTTGAATTTGGTCCGTGACTCTAGGAACCTAGTCTAGAACCCGATAGCTACGCCTAAGGGAGACCCTGTGAGATCTCACTACGAAGGGGCTAGCCCAATTTTGTGAGAAGGTCTCAATTGGGTCTTTGGCCTTGGTTGTTGCCCTTACGCAAACAAAAACCATAGAGCTATCCTTGTGAGGGGTTGGGTAGAAAGAACTTAGAACCATCTTATAGGGATCCCTCCTGCGTAGGGTTTTGTAATTATCCTAAATTCATCATGCATGTCATGCATTTCCATAAAAAAATTATTTAGCATATGAACATTCATTTTCAGGGATTTCAAAAAGAAAGATTTAGCGTAAGCATTCCGATAATGAGTTCAGATAAAAGGAAGACGTACCAGATAAGGGCACATTTACCCAATATGGAAAGTCTAAGAATCTTCAGCAGCAAGTTAACTAGCGTGGCTCGTGATCGTTTTACCTTCAAATATGGAAAGGTTCTTGATCTTCTGAGTATCCCGGTGCAAATCGATGCGGTTACTGCCCTTGCTCAATTCTATGACCCGCCGTTAAGATGTTTCACTTTTCAAGATTTCCAACTTGTGCCAACCTTAGAAGAATTTGGGCAAATCTTGGACTCTCCGAGAAAGAAGATAGGTCCGTATAGAGGAATCGGGAAAGTCGCCAAACTCGAGGAATTAGCTCCACTTATAAATATATCGGCGTCTGATTTAAATCCCCATTACATTTATAGGACTGATGGGAAAGTCCATGGTTTTCAAAGAGACTACTTGGAGGAAGAAGTGAGAAAATTTATCGACGCCCGAAAATGGGAATGCCTTGGAGATGTGCTAGATTTACTTATCTTTGGCATAGTTCTTTTTCCCCACTTAGAGGATTTCATCGACACTTCGGCCATAAGTGTGTTTTGGGCTGTTAGGGTCAAGGAAGAAGACCCCGTACATGCTTTACTTGCCGACGTTCATTATACCCTCCACGTGCGGCATGAGAAGAAAGGAGGACTGATGTTATGTTGCATCCCTTTGTTATACTTATGGTTTACTTCCCGTGTGTTCGACAATGTCTTCACAATTGAGACAATGACCAAACTCGAATGGTCTCAAAGGATAAGGTCTCTCATCGAACACTCTATCTTATGGTATCCTAAAAAGCTCGATTTGAAGAATGTTATTATCAGCTGCGGGGATTTTTCCAATGTACCTCTCATAGGGTCTAAAGGTTGTATCAACTACAACCCAATGTTAGCCATAAGACAGTTAGGTTATCCAATGGTGAGTAAGCCTCATGACAAAGCTATGGAAGGATTCATTCTACATAATATGGGTGCTAGTGACCCAGGTATGCTCAAAAGGATTATCCAATCATGGGAGAAGGTGAACAAAAAGGGAAGTGAGCTAAGAAAGAGGGGGGATGCGACTCAGGAATCCTACACTCAATGGGTCAAGGAACGTGCAAAAAAAATCAAGTTACCCTTCGACATCATTCCACCCTCTCAGCCTAGTTTACCCAAACCAACTCCAATTTCTAATGAAGAGGTGGATAAACTCAAGGCTACCATTGATCGTCTCGAAAAAGAAAAGGAGGGGCTTGAGCTAACTCTCCAAAATGTCTCTTACGAGCGAAATGAACTCAAGTTTCGTCTCAATGAAAAGACGAAGCAATTTGACAAAAGCAAAGAGGCATTCAAGGCTGAAAAAGAGAAGAAAGAGGCGGTAAGTGACTGCCTAGCCGGGGCCACCAACAAGATAGAAGAGTGCAAAATCCAATTAAACCAGGCTTGGAAGGAAATAGGCGATTGGAAGAAATTTTGGGATCTTACTCTAAAACAACACAGGGAGACAAAAGAAGGATTGGAGATACGGATCTCGGATCTCACATCAATGCTTCAAGAGTCGCAGGCTCTCGCCACCCGGGAACGTGACCTCCGAGAAGATGCTGAGAGAATACTCAGAAGATTCCCACAGGATTGGAAGGGATTACATGAAGAATTGAGAAGCCTTAGAGAAAGCGAGCGGCGTCAAAAAAGGAGATGCGAGGCCTTGGAAAACCGAAATCAACAGTTGGAAGGTCAACTCCATCATTTGCAGGATCTCGCGAACCAGGATCAAGCCACAATGCAAGAATTGCATCAAGAAGTCATAAATTGGAAGACGGACTTTTCTAATCTGGCAAGATTTGCAACCAAGGTAGTTCGAGGTGCTCCAAGACTACATAGAGAAGCTTATGCCGTCATGCTCCCCAACAATACACCTGCAGCCGTCTTTAATTTTGTTGAAGCTTGTGAAATAATATTAAAACAATTTAAGGCTAGTGTAGATGCGGCTCGCAACTTGGAGCTTTAATTGTAATGTTCTTAGACTTTTTGTATTCGCCCTTGATAATGGAATAAAACAACTTTTTTTCTCTCTCTTATGGTCATGCTCATACTTTCGAATGCTTACAATAAAACGCAAGATTTTGAAATTCCCTCTAAATCAAGAAAATTTTAGCATAACATACATGCATACATCATCATGCATCTCATATTCAAAGACTCATTCTCATCCCCATTAAACACTCCAGGAAGATAAAGATAGCCAGGAAACTCAAGATAGCCAGAAAGCCTAAGCAACCACCTCGCGCACCCACTCCCCGACACTCTCACGGGACACGTGCAAATATCCTAAGGACCATGGATCAACTCGAGAGAGATCAAGCTACCCTAAGAGAAGACGTGGACTCTATTAAAGGAAAGATGGATAAGCTCCTTGAACTCTTCCAAGCTTTGGCACACAAGGAGAGTAACGCACGTCCCGTTGCGAATGAGGATAATATAGTATGGCCTGAGTTCGGCCTTCCTCCTGGTTATACTCCTCCCGAAATGGGTGAAGTCTCTACTCAGATGCCCATCATGATACCGGTTACAAACAAAACCCCTACTCCTCAAGGGGCTTCAGTAGCTCAAGATGGCATTACCCAGCCACGTCATACAACTGAAGTTTTGGTAACACCCGTCAATGCTCACTCGGATGTTGAGTCCGCTCAGAAGTATCGAGCCCTGGAGGAAAGATTGAAGGTTGTAGAGGGATTTAATGCATATGGGATTGATGCTCTGGATATGTGCTTAGTACCAGATGTAGTTATCCCCCCAAAGTTCAAAGTACCCGACTTTGAGAAATACAAGGGGATTCATTGCCCAAGGAATCACTTAAGGATGTTTTGTAGGAAGATGGTCGCATACGCCGCTAATGAAAAGCTTATGATTCATTTCTTCCAAGACAGTTTGAGTGGTGCATCACTGGATTGGTACATGCAACTAGAGAGGACTCAGATCCAGACATGGAAGGACCTCGCAGATGCCTTTTTGAAGCAATACAAGTACAACCTCGATATGGCTCCTAATCGGATGCAGTTGCAAAACTTGGCACAGAAGAACAATGAGTCTTTCAAGGAGTATGCGCAGAGATGGAGGGAATTGGCTGCTCGTGTGGAACCACCTTTGTTAGAAAGGGAACTAGTCGATACCTTCATAAGCACGCTACAAGGGCCGTACTATGAGAAAATGATTGGGAGCATATCGTCAGGTTTCGCTGACATGGTAATAATTGGGGAACGAGTGGAAGAGGGGTTAAAGAGTGGTAAGATACAAGGTGCCTCTAGTTCTCAACTCGGGGCAAAGAAATCGTTCAGCAACAATTATAGGAAGAAGGAAGGTGAAACTAACGCTATTGCGGTAGGATCGTCACAAGCACCTCCTACTCCAATGCCATACTTTCAATATCCTTATATGGCAGCAGTAGCCCAAGGGCAGTATCCGCAACAAACATATTCTATGCCTACTCCTCAGCGGCCGGTGGTGACGCCTCAACAAAGTCATCAACAACAACCAGTGGGGTACCAACAAAAGAATCAGCTTGGGCCCAGAAACTACAATGAAAGAAAGAGGGTGTACTTTGATCGTCTGCCTATGCCATATGGTGAAATCTTACCTTACTTAATCCAAAAGGGAATGGTTGAGCCAAGACCACTTCCCCAAGTAGCACCACCATACCCGCCGTATTTTGATGAGAATGCTAAGTGTGATTACCATGCTGGATCACTGGGGCATACCATAGAGAACTGCAAGGCCTTCAAATATAAAGTTCAAGAGTTGATTGACAAAAAGCTAATATCTTTCAAAGAGGAAGGCCCAAATGTGAAGGATAATCCTTTACCCGGGGATGCTGGTCTATCTGTGAATGCTGTAGAAGAAATTGAAGAGCGCAGTTTGATTAAAGAAGTGACGAAGATAAAGGCCTCAATGTCTGTAATGCGAGAGAAGTTGATTGGTTATGATGAGTTTGAAGAAATACATTCTAATTGCAAGATATGCTCAACGAATCCAGAAGAATGCCAAAAGATGAGAGATTGTCTTCAAAAACTGATGGATCAAGGTCTGGTTCAGATTGGCTATTCAAGAGCCGATGCAGATGTCTTTGTTTTAGAATCGCGGGATCCAACACCCATCGAGATCCCATACGCGAGAAGGGGACTGCAAATACCGGTGAAGCCAATGGAACCCATTGTGTTTTGCGTGCCTACTCCATTCCCTTTCGAGAGCATGAAGAAAGTACCATGGAACTATCAGCCTACTGCTTATGTGGGGGGCAAACCATTAACGAATGATGAATCCAATGTCACCAATATAGTTGGCATAGGGAGCATGACAAGAAGCGGAAGAATATTCTCCTCTGAACAGCCCAATAAAAAGTCACTGGTAATACCTCGCAAAGGAAAAAGTGTGGAGGACGAAGTTGGAGATGGGCCCTCCAGGAAAACACTACCGCAGGAGGAGGCTGAAGAGTTCTTGAGGATTATCAGAAAAAGCGATTACAGAATAGTTGATCAGTTGGGGCAGACTCCTTCTAAAATTTCCATGTTGTCTTTGCTCCTCAGTTCCGAGGCTCACCGAGAAACATTGTTGAAAGTTTTAAATGAGGCACATGTGACAAGGGATATTACTGTTGATCAATTTGATGGGGTCGTTGGTAATATTACGGCCAGCAGATATTTGGGTTTCAGTGAGGATGAATTACCGGCGGAAGGACATAACCACAATCGGGCCCTACACATCTCAGTGAAGTGCCTAGAAAACATCCTGTCGAGGGTTCTGGTGGACACAGGTTCTTCTTTAAATGTGATGCCTAAGACAACCCTTCTAAAGTTGGCAGTTGAAGGGGCACTGATGAGACCTAGTTCCATGGTGGTAAAGGCTTTCGACGGATCAAGAAGAACAGTTGTGGGAGAAGTCGACCTACCCATCCTAATTGGTCCTCAACTCTTTACAATTACATTTCAGGTTATGGATATTAACCCCACATATAGTTGCCTCCTTGGAAGACCTTGGATTCATGATGCCGGGGCTGTCACTTCTACTTTGCATCAGAAGCTCAAATTCATAACCGGTGATAAAATGATAGTTGTTTCTGGCCAAGAAGATATGATGGTTAGTCATCTCTCTTCCTTCCGATATATAGAGGCTGATGAAGAAGCTACGGAAGTCCCATTCCAAGCTTTAGAGATTGCGAGCGTTATGATGTTAAAATCAGATCACAACCATCACAAAAGGAAAGGATTGGCCATGTCTTCCTGGAAAGCCATGAAGGAAGCATTAGAAGAGGGTAGCCTTGAAGGTTGGGGAAGACTACCAGACGTCCCTGAGAAGAAGGATCGTTTCGGGCTTGGATACCAACCATCAACGACGCTGTTCTCGAAAGATGATCGAGAGGGTATCCGCACCATTCAAGAGATGTTCTGCAGCGCTGGGTTCATCCATGAAGGTCACGTGGCCATGCTTGAGGACACGGATGAGGAAGTACCAAATTTGGTGTATCGTTGTGCTCATGATGAAGTTCTTACCAACTGGAAGGCAGTGGAGATTCCGGAGACCTTTTCTATTTCTAAGTAATTTGTTTGTCTTTGAAAAATCCTTTGCTCTGCCCAAGGCAAATGGATATGCTTTTGTAGGGCACCCCTTTGTTTTCAATAACTTATTTATCATCAATAAAGTGCATTTTATGTTCAATAAAAGTTTTTTCCTTTCCTTCTTTCTCTCTTCTTTTATTTTCTGTTTTTTTTTCAAAAAAAAAAAAAATGGCAATATTTTCCTGTCATCTTCAGTTTTCAGTCATTCCATCATGCTAAAAATAAGAATCATCCTCATGCAGATCCATAATTGAACCCCATGAAAATGACATTGCTACAATCCCTTATGACTTTGAATTTCCAATTAACCAAGCGGAAGAAGGTGATGAGGACGATGGTGAGCTTCCTGAAGGGTTAGCCCAACTCTTGAAACAAGAGGAGAAGGTGATTCAGCCTTACCAAGAATCAGTGGAAGTAATTAATTTGGGGACCGAGGAAGACAAAAAGGAGATTAAGGTAGGAGCATCGTTGAAGGAGAATGTGAAGGGAAAGTTGGTCGAACTACTGAGGGAGTATGTGGATGTGTTTGCTTGGTCATATCAAGATATGTCAGGACTAGACACTGACATAGTAGTGCACAAGCTGCCACTCAAGCCAGAATGTTCACCGGTAAAGCAGAGATTGAGAAGGACTCGACCCGATATGGCGCTCAAGATTAGAGAGGAAGTGAAAAAGCAGTTTGACGCCGGTTTCTTAGCAGTTGCCAAGTATCCACAATGGGTGGCCAACATTGTGCCAGTCCCAAAGAAAGATGGTAAAGTCAGAATGTGTGTGGACTATCGGGATCTAAATCGAGCAAGCCCCAAGGATGATTTCCCTCTACCTCACATTGACGTACTAGTGGATAACACTGCTCAGTTCTCAGTCTTTTCCTTCATGGATGGATTCTCCGGTTATAATCAGATTAAAATGTCACCGGAAGACATGGAGAAAACTACATTCATCACTCCATGGGGAACTTTCTGTTACAAAGTGATGCCCTTCGGGTTAAAGAATGCGGGAGCAACGTATCAAAGAGCAATGGTGACCCTATTCCATGATATGATTCATAAAGAATTAGAAGTCTACGTGGACGATATGATTTCCAAATCTCAGACCGAGGAGGATCACTTGGTTCATCTACATAAGTTATTCGTCCGCCTGAGGAAATTCAAACTACGGCTAAATCCTAATAAGTGCACCTTCGGCGCTAGATCGGGCAAGCTATTAGGATTCATAGTCAGTCAAAGAGGAATAAAAGTTGACCCTGATAAAGTGAAGGCCATACAGAATATGCCGGCTCCAAGTACTGAGAAGGAGGTTCGTGGATTCTTAGGAAGATTGAATTACATCGCTAGATTCATCTCGCACCTCACAGCCACCTGCGAACCAATTTTCAAGTTATTAAGGAAGGATCAAGCTATCAAGTGGAATGATAACTGCCAAGAAGCATTCGACCGAATCAAACAATACTTGCAGGAGCCCCCTATCTTGGTACCCCCGGTTCCAGGGAGACCTCTTATCATGTATCTGACAGTACTTGATGGATCAATGGGATGTGTGCTAGGGCAACACGACGAGACGGGAAGAAAAGAACATGCCATATATTTCTTGAGAAAAAAGTTCACCGATTGCGAATCGAGGTATTTGTCACTCGAGAAGACTTGTTGCGCACTAGCATGGGCCGCCCGACGCTTGAGGCAGTATATGTTGACTCATACCACTTGGCTGATTTCAAAGATGGATCCCATAAAGTACATCTTTGAAAAACCTGCCCTCACAGGAAAGATCGCGCGTTGGCAGATGTTGCTATCTGAGTACGACATCCAATACGTTACTCAGAAGGCCATAAAAGGGAGTGTGTTGTCTGAACATCTTGCTCACCAACCGCTGGAAGAGTATCAACCCATAAAATTCGACTTCCCGGATGAGGACATTATGGTTTTGAATGATGAAAAGGTCATAGGTGATGATGAAGGGCCCGAACCGGGGGCACGATGGAAACTTGCATTTGATGGCGCCTCGAATGCGATGGGGCACGGGATTGGGGCTGTCCTAATATCACCAAGAAATGGGTACACCCCCTTTACTGCGAGATTGTGTTTTGACTGCACGAACAACATGGCGGAATATGAAGCATGTATAATGGGGCTCGAAGCTGCGATCAACCACAGGATTAAGATCTTGGAAGTATACGGAGACTCAGCACTAGTCATCTATCAAGTAAAAGGAGAGTGGGAGACACGGCATCCCAAATTGATCCCATACCGAGCTCACGTAGTGAAACTGACGGAATACTTCGATGAGATAACTTTTCACCATATTCCTAGGGAAGAGAATCAAGTAGCAGATGCTTTAGCCACATTATCATCAATGTATAAAGTGAGATTCTGGAATGAAGCACCCATCATAACAGTGGAACGCAAAGATGAACCGGTTGTGTGCACGGTGGCTGAAGAGGAGTATGATGATAAGCCTTGGTTCTATGACATCAAACGATACCTCGAAAAGCAAGAATACCCGGGAAATGCTTCCGCTACTGACAAGAAGTATTTAAGAAGATTGGCATCACAATTCTTTTTGAGTGGGGAGGTGCTTTACAAGAGGAATTATGATATGGTTTTGCTCAGATGCGTGGATAAGTGTGAGGCGGATATGCTCATAAAGGAGATCCATGAAGGTTCCTTTGGAACCCATGCCAGCGGACACGCGATGACAAAGAAAATCCTAAGGGCAGGGTATTATTGGTTGACTATGGAAGCTGACTGTTTCCGCTATGCTAAAACATGTCATAAATGCCAGATTTACGCCGACAAGATTCATGTGCCCCCAACCCCTTTGAATGTCCTAACATCACCATGGTCATTCTCTATGTAGGGAATAGACATGATAGGGATGATTGAACCAAAAGCTTCAAACGGTCACCGGTTTATCCTGGTTGCCATCGACTATTTCACCAAGTGGGTTGAAGCTGCTTCTTATACAAATGTGACAAAACAAGTGGTTGCCCGATTCATCAAGAAAGAAATAATCTGCCGTTACGGAATCCCGAACAAAATTATCACAGATAATGGGTCCAATTTGAACAATAAGACGATGAAGGAGCTATGCGACGAATTCAAGATTGAGCACCATAACTCATCTCCATACCGGCCTAAGATGAACGGCGCTGTGGAAGCAGCCAATAAAAACATCAAGAAGATCATCCAAAAAATGGTGAAAACTTACAAAGACTGGCACGAGATGCTTCCTTTCGCATTGCATGGCTATAGGACGACGGTCCGAACTTCCACTGGGGCAACTCCATTTTCCTTAGTCTACGGCATGGACGCAGTACTTCCTATTGAAGTGGAAATCCCATCGTTAAGAGTTTTAATGGAGACTAAACTAGAGGAGGCTGAATGGGCCCAAGCGAGATTCGACCAACTAAACCTTATAGAAGAGAAACGTCTGACAACGTTATGTCATGGCCAATTGTATCAAAGAAGACTCAAGAGGGCATTTGATAAAAAGGTTCGTCCAAGAGAATTCAAAGAAGGAGACTTAGTGCTGAAAAAGATATTACCCATCCACAAGGATCCTCGCGGAAAATGGACCCCCAACTATGAAGGGCCGTATGTAGTGAAAAAGGCTTTCTCTGGTGGAGCCTTGATTATCACTACCATGGACGGGGAGGAACTCCCGCTCTCAGTGAATTCCGATGCAGTCAAAAAATACTATGCCTAAAAAAAAAAAAAAAAAAAAGGGCTCGCTAAGTTGAAAACCCGCAAGGGCGACTTAGGCAATAGAGAGCGTCCCGGTGGATCGAAAACCTGAAAAAGGCGGTCCAGGCAAAAATTAGGGGCACAAAAAAGGAAATAAAACCCGCTGGGTTGAAAACCTGAAAGGGCTGCCTAGGCAAAAAAGGGTGCAATCCCGGTGGACTGAAAACTCGGAAGAGCGGTCCAGGCAAAAATTAGGGATCTATAAGGAAAAGAGTGAAGGGGCAAATGACTGCGGCGTGGGGACCCACAACAAACTCAGATGATCAGGTCTAGTCATAACCGTCAGAGGCGAGGTATTGGGATTGTAAAGTTACAGGGGAATGTAGCATGTGTTGTATCTTAGTAGGGCCTAGTCTATTGCCATTTATCTTTCTGTCTTGGTAATCTCCTCTTTTAGAAATTACATTCTCATGTACTATTACTCATTTGAGAATCAAATTTGATTGAATAAAAATCTCTTTCAAAGCTTTTCATCCCTTCGTGTTTTTATTGATTTGTAAAATGTGTTTTATTCTTAATAAATAATGCATTGAAAAAATGGGAAATAATAAAAAAAAGCTTTCAAAGCACGTTTTACTTTGATGTTAAAGGTCGAAGGAGTATCGTCACCCAATACTACAACGCTGCATCAGGTTCTTGAGACCTAAAACTTTTCATCAGTCGTTACGATCTACCCAGCGCATAAGATGTTTGGAAAGCAAGTCATGGTCCATGGAGTACCACTAGAGTATCAAGAGCGTTAATTTTCACGGTCACGCTTCCAGAATGTCGGAGGAGCGCAAACTCACAAACGAGTATCACTTCTCGAGCCCGACCTTTATCGATCACCCTAAAAAAGGGGAAAAAAGGACTTCTCTGTTAACCCTCAAAACTTTCGTCCTTAATACATTTCATGCATTGGCTACACGTTTTGCATAACATGCATTAGCACACTCATAGGCATATCATGCAAATAAATACATCATGCATCAATGAATGCATTAACCCAAGAATCATGCATAAAAATCATGCATCAAAAGAGGATCATGCATACACAGCATAAGCAGAAGAGTTCTACCCTAGTTTGAAGTTTCAGAGCCCTACCTAATTTAGTATTTTTAGATTTATACCTATTTGGCATTTTTACCGTATTTACCATCTTTAGAAATCTTACCATATTTAGAGTTTGGAGTCCTACCTTATTTGGAATTTTCAGAGTCCTACCCTATGCGGCAGAGTTTGGAGTCCTACCTTGTTTAGCAATATGAGTTCTACCCTATTTTGAATCTTCAGAGTCCTACCCTATATGACATTTTAGAGTCCTACTTTATTTTAGAAGTTTAGAGTTCTATTTTTGTGTGACCAGCAATTTAGAGTCTCATTCGCACTGGCATTAAGAGTTCTACCTTATTTGGAAATTTTGAGTTCCATCTTTGTGTGGCCAGCAATTTAGAGTCTCATTCGCGCTGGCAGTTAGAGTTCCACCTTTGTTTGGCTAACAATTTAGAGTATCATTCTCGTTGGCAACTTAAGAGTTTTATCCCCAATTTAGCCGGTAATTTAGAGTATCATTCGCGCTGGCAGTTTAGAGTCCCATCTACCCGGACAAAATTTTGGGTCCTGTCGTATTTAATTATCTTCCACCACGAGTACATGAAGACAATTGTCAATCATATTCTCGAGTGAAAAATAATTAAATAGGGGCAGCTGTTGTACCCTAAATTTTGCCCACTCTTTTATCACATATAGTGTTTTATGTTGCATTGTCTTACAAAAGTGTGAAGTAGTCCATTTTGTAATGAATAGAGTGTTTTAAATAGGTTGTAAGTGTATGTTCCTTGGTTCAAATCCCACTTGGTACTTTTTGCCTTTTTCTATATTTATTTGTCTTTATTTTTTACTTTTTCAAATTACTCTTTTATTATTGTTATTTAATTTTCGTTTTTTATTATTTATTTTAAGATTTTTATTTTATTTTATTTTTTTTTTTTGTTATTATTATTTATTTGTTATTACTACAAAAATCAAAAAAAAATTATTATAATGAACAAAAGTCAAACAAAAAAAGAGAGGAGGCAGCACGCGTGAAAGGAAAAAAAATCCCAAAGTAGAAGTTTTTCATCTGCTCATGAATCAATTTATTATCAGAACCAAATAATTCCAAAATCAGATGAATCACAAATTAATTACAAAAAACCTAATTTCTGAGTTATAAAAACCCCAAAGTTTTGCAAGTCAGAGGAAGAAAAAAATTGGGAACGGCCGAAATTCAAACACCCAGAAAAATCTTTACAAAAAAAGTCACGATCCCACAACCATTGGATTCCTTGTTCCTGTATCTGAAACGAAAGCCTCAACACCAGAATCCAAAGCTTCACAACCACGGTACAATCGCCAAATCTCCAACAAACACCGAATACCCATTCAGTGTCACGGCAATACCTAACAGTAAAAGAAGAGGAGGAAGGAATTTAAAAAGCAAAAAAACAGAGAACGAAATTAAAAAGAAAAAACAAACACTTACAACAAGAGGAATACACGGCACTCCAGGTAACCCTTGAATCTCTCGAATCTCCGATTGCTGCATGTTTGTAATATGTTTGTGGTATGCTTGTTTGATTTTTTAAAATTAAATTCATAGTGAAAGAGTTTAAATCTAGTTAAATTTAGAACCAGAGTGTTTGAATCGGTTATTCGGATTTTGGGACTTAGGGAGTCTAATTCGGGTTTAAAACCAATAGATAAGTGTTTAGAAGAAATTTGGGGCTTTTTTGTTGTTACTAAAAAAAAATAAAAAAAATAAAAAAAAAAGTTTTCCGGCGGCCGCCGCGCCGGAATCTGGGTTCCATGGTGGCAACCCGCCGGAAGAGATGAAGATCATCTCCTTGTTCTTGACAAGCAAGAACAACATAGAGAGAGAATAGAGAATACCGAGAGAGAGAAAGAAGAATATTGGGAGAAGAGAGAGAAAATTTGAAAAAAATGAAGGATTTCCGTTGGTTTACCATATATATAGCCTGCGATCCCATGCGTGCACCTGCATCACGCCTACCGTGCGCTATTTCAATCAAGGCCATTGATCTCCGATCAGACAGCCAAGAATTGGAAGTATCAAGATCTGATCAGGGTTGTCCGATCACGATCAGACAGCCTAGATCCTTCCCCCGTTTTTTTTTGTTGTTTGCCAGCGCCTGGGCCTTCCCCTGTTGGGACTGGGATTATTTTCTTCTACTATCTGCACCCCCTTATTTTATTTTCCGCACCCCCTCTGTGTATTAATATATTTTTATTATTTTTTTTTATTTGTATAATTTATTTAATCTAATAAAAATAGTAAAAACCCGAAAACATGATTTTAAATTTTATTCTTTGCACATTATAAATCGAGTTTTTAGTAAAAATCTTGGATTAAAAAGGAGATTGGCGAATGTACATTCGTTAGTCTCTCGAACAATCGGGGGCTTAGCGTCACGCTTTATCGATAGGTTGTTCGTCTTCCATTCAAATATATTTTAATAAAATCTTGGATTAAAGAGGAGATTGGCGAATGTACATTCGTTGGTCTCTCGAACAATCGGGGGCTTAGCGTCACGCTTTGTCGACAGGTTGTTCGTCTTCCACTCAAATATATTTTAATTAAAAATCTTGGATTAAAGAGGAGATTGGCGGATGTACATTCGTTGGTCTCTCGAACAATCGGGGGCTTAGCGTCACGCTTTGTCGATAGGTTGTTCGTCTTCCATTCAAATATATTTTAATAAAATCTTGGATTAAAGAGGAGATTGGCGAATGTACATTCGTTGGTCTCTCGAACAATCGGGGGCTTAGCGTTACGCTTTGTCGACAAGTTGTTCGTCTTCCACATCTAAAAATAACTTCAACGCATCAAACATTATTTTTAGCACAGTCAAATATAAAAAATAAAAATCTTTTCACAAATAAAATCAACCAACAAACAAGTATTTTCTACCCAGAACTGCGTGTAGCTTTGAATTTCTCATTGCACCCGAGAATACGTAGGAGCGAGATTCGTACATCTCGTCAAGCACACTAATAAAAAACTAATTTTTTCCCTTTTTGTGAATATTTTTAATAACTAATAAAAAGCATGCAAATAAATTAAAACACTATTTTTAACCCTAAAATTAATGAGAAGGTTCCCGTTGAGTACAACGGATGCGAGGGGTGCTAATATCTTCCCCTCGCATAATCGACTCCCGAACCTGGAAATGGTTGCGATGACCCTCTTTCCATTATTTTAAGGTTTTATCGATATTTTCCTCTTCCTTCCGGAATAAATAAAGTTCGGTGGCGACTTTACTGTCTAGCGAGCATTTTATGCTCGCGTATTTTTCCACCCGCCTCAATAGGGTATTCGTCTTTAGGTGTAGCATTTTTTAAATCTCGAAAATCTAAACATACCCTAAGAGTTCCATTCTTTTTAATTACAGGTACTATATTTGCTAACCATTGAACATACCTGGCAGTTCGAATAAATTTGCTTCTCAGCAACCTTTCGATTTCACCTTTTATCTTGGACATTATTTCTGGCGCGAATCTCCTTGGTAATTGCTTGATTGGCATCTTTTCTGGTTTCAAAGGTAACCTATGTTCTACCAATTTTTTGCTTAGACCAGGCATTTCGTTGTTGTCCCAAGCAAAACAATCTTTGTATTCCTTAAGGAGTTCGATCAACTTTGTCCTGAAATCAGAATTGATATTGGCACTAATGTAAGTTGGCCTTTTTATCAGGCCATCTCCAATGTCTATTTCTTGCAATGTGTCTTGGGCTTGCATTTTATGATTTGCATTTAAAGGATCTTTTTCGAAACCCAAAGGTTCGTCATCATAAATACAGTCCAAGTTCTGCAAGTTTGGCATATTATTGCCATTTTCAAGATCACTGGATTTATTCGCCAATTTTTGAGAATCACTGGCTTCGAAAGCCATTTTTTCTTTCATTGTTACAGCTTCCAATGCCGTATTTAATCTATTTTCGGCCATATAAGCCGAAATTCTTGCCCATGGGTTGGGCTCAGTCATCGGGATAGTAGAATTCACAATCCCGCCCAGATGGTGGAATTACTCCATCTTCAGAGGAATCCTGATCTATTTCCTCTCTTCTCCAATAGAATCCATGGGTTGGGTGGAGTTTTACAGAGTGGTAAACATTTTCAGAAACCACTTTATCAAAAGCAGCGTCCTTATCGCCGCATGGTGCAATCGAAACAAGGTTCTTGTCGAAAGTCTGCTTCGTTATGTGGCATTGCTCAGATAGATAATAACTTTGGTCTACTTCCACATATTCCACGATGCCATCATCCCTCCATATAGCCAAGTTTTGGTGAAGAGTCGAAGGCACTGCCCCCACTCCATGAATCCACTCTCTTCCTAACAGAAGATTAAAGTTTGCTTTGGATTCGACCACCAAAAATAGTGTTGGCCTAACTGTGCTTCCAATGGCAACTTCAACTTGGAGAGCACCCCAAGAGTGGCCACTTTTCCCTTCATAGTTCGAAAGGACTATGTTGTGAGAAATAAGATCAGTGTCATATTTCCCAATTTTCTCCATTAATGAAGAAGGCATCAGATTCACAGCTGCTCCTCCATCAATTAGAACCTTGTTTATGCCAACATTGTTGACTTTTGCTCTGACAAACAAAGGTTTAAGGTGATTTTTCATCCCCTCATCAGCTTTGCAAAGCTGGCGCATTGTTCTTCGATGCATCCATTATCCATCACATAATAACAAACTGGTTTGATATCAACCAGTGGTGGTTCGTAGCAGTCCTGTTCTCGATCAGAGAAAGACCAAACATCAAACTCTCGTGGCAACACAGATACCACATTACAAACCACATCGAAGTCATTTTATGACCCAAAGTCATCATCCTCACCATCAAATTCCTCTTCATTTATTTTTTCATTATTTTCTTCTGGAATGTTTGGTTGTGAGAGTCTCTCGATTACAGGCCTCTTGTCCTTTTCTTGAATCTTGATTCCTTTCAAATTGTTCTCCTGTGGAACATTTTGGAATTCTTGTTTCTTCTGGCGCTGGAACCTACGCCATTGTGTTCTTGTCATTGGATTCTTACCCTTATAGTTATTCTTATAAGAGTATTTATTGGCATCTATTGCCATGTTGGGTTGACCATCAGTTTGCCAACCTTTACTAGAACTTCCTTGATGCTTGGGGCATAGCATGACTTGGTGATTCTTTGCTTTACATCTCATAAGAAAATCAAGCAAATCTTCTTCAGCCTTAGGGTAAACCATCTTAATCTTTTCGATATACTCCTCTTCTGGGATTGATTCGAGACTCGTGACTTCCATAGCTTCCACCATCATAAATTCAAATGGTTCAGCAAAAGAAGTATCAGCAATTTGGAGAGGGTCAGTATCCACCTTCATTGGAGACTTCGATTTCTCATCGAACTTTAATCTCCCCTCGTTCAATGCTTTTTGGACAAGATCCCTGAAAAGAACACATTGAGATGTTTTATGACCCACAAAATTATGAAATTTGCATAACCTCTCTTCTTCCTTTGTTCTAAAGGAGGTACTTTTAACCCTTTTTGAACAATTATCTGGCCATCATTGACCAATAGATCAAAGATTTCGTCACATTTAGTAATATCAAACGTGTAGGTTTTTGCAACATATTTATCATTTTTGGGTTCGACAGGATTTTTTCCATTAGATGGCTTTAGTAATTTACACATATAAGGAGGACCTGGTTTTAATTCAGCCACATCTACCTCATTATTTTCAATATTCTCACAATCGAAAATAGTTTCATCATCACTATCATAAGTTTCTATATAAGCGATTTTCTCTTTTTTATGAAACTTAGATGTTCTGGCTTTTTCGATCTTAAGCTTTTCGACTTGTCGAACTCTATCAGCCAATTGTGACATATCCCTTAGATACTGAGTATCTAACTTCTTCCTAATTGAATAATCGAGACCACCAGCGGCCATTTCGACTAATTCATGTTCAGGGATTTGTGTAAAACACCTTGCCTTAAGAATCCTAAATCTATTAAGATATTCGTCAATAGACTCTGGCACTTTACGCTTAACACTAGCCAATTCTTTAAGGTTAATTTTTGTCTGACCCATGTAAAATTGTTCATGAAACAACCTTTCTAATTGGGCCCAATGAGAATAGGGGGGAAGAGTTGTAAACCAAGTAAAAACATTTTTGGTCAAAGAATTTGGAAAAAATTTCATTCTCAAATTCTCATTATTTGCTAAATCCCCACATTCTACTAGATATCGAGCAATATGCTCGACAGTAGATTCATTAGTATCCCCAGAAAATTTTGTTAACTTGGGAGTTTTCCAATTTCTGGGCAATTCAGTTTGAAGCACAAATTCAGACAAAGCAGATACAAAGTTTGGCCTATGTAAACCAACATTAAGGCCATTTTGTGCAAGAATATTTTCGACCAAATGGGCCAAATTATTCTGTCCAGCAAAATTATTTTGTTGGACATTTCTAACTACTTCGTCAGCATTCTGGTTTCGATTTACCAAAACTACCCTTTGATTTTGATCTACTACATTCTGATTTAAAGGTTGTTGGGCCACTGGAATTGGACCTGGCCTGGGATTGACATTCATTATAATATCTGGCAATGGGTCTTGCCTTTGGTTAATATTTTCGATTTCATTGGGTAATGGCCCGTTTTGACCATTAGGCCTAGCACCATTTGGAACATTTGGTGCTCCAAAGAAATCTGTCATCCTTCCCATTTGATTGGCTAACAACTGATAACTATCATTTGTAGTTTGTATCAATGGGTTGAACACTGCCCCAATTTGTTGTGTTAACATATGAACCATTTCATGATTACTATCATCCATTTGCTGTCTAAGAGACATCAAAGATGTATTAGTTAAATTCTGAAATTGTCTACCCTGATTTCCCACTGCTGAAGTCGAAGGGGAAAACATATTTGGTCCTTCATTACTAGAATTGGCCAGCCGTAAATTCTGGAGGCATGCCATATTGACGCTCGTTATTTGGTAATCGAAATAAACGAATAGGGCTTCTATGATCGCCATTCATTGGCTGTGAAGAATTTCCTCCTCCTACATGCACAGATGGTGAGGGAATCGAAGGAATGGTCACTGGAACAGTCGCTGGTATTTGTTCCAGGATTACAGAAGGACCACTCGAACCTATGGTACTCGCATTTTGGTTAAGGGTCGTAGACCCATTTCCAGAACCTATATTGGCATTTCTACCATAAGGTTGCGATGGTTGTCCCTCTGGAATTGATTGATTTATGTTTAGACTTGTTGATGGTCTAACCATTTTCTTACGAGTTTTATAATTTTGGAAGTCTGGTAAAGATTTACCACTTCTCAAATGCATACAAAACAACGGAAAAAAGTAAATAAATCAACAGAACTTTTTAAAGTAAAATGCACAAAACCAGTCCCACTGGGCGTGCCAATTTGTTAACACTGTTTTTTGGTAAACAACCGCTAGTTTATTTACTGGTAAGATCAACTAGTAAATCTTGGGACATGTTTGTGCATTCTTTGTAGAAAACATTCAAAGTTCATAATTTTGGAAATGTTGTTAAAAAGACTTAAATTTAAAGCATGTGAATGAACAATAGCAATGCAATAAAGTATTTCGAATGAGAAAGGTTTTGCAGAAAAGTAAAGTTTGCAGAATAAAACATGAATTGATTTTAAAAGGGAATTGCAAAATCCATTCGAATGAATGAATTTGATAAAATAGCGTTAAAATAAAGGTTTGCTTTAAAAGATAATTTGCATTCAAATGTAAACATTTACAAAAAATAAAGGTGGTACACAAAATCATACGTTTCCTTTATGTTGCTCATTTCGCTCGAACGTTTGGGTACTCTGAGTTTTATATAAGGATTCAGTATGTGAATTTGTGACCCTGATTTTGACTACAAAATACATATATATAGACTTCCTATTTCAACTGCTATGTAACGGTTGTCTCTTGGTCAAACGACGCGTGCCTTTGCCTCCATGCGCTGTCCTCAGTTTTGAACCGTTGCATCCGTTGCCAATTAGTCGAAATCGAAGTGAATTAAGACGTTTGAAATCATTTGAAAAGCACTTAGACTTTCCTTGAAATCCAAACTTCTTTCGATATAGCAAGATTTCGATTCATACCAAAATCGAATCGAAAGAAAGAAGCTTTGAAAAAAGATTACATTAACTTTTAAGTATACATATTGTCAATATGTATAATTTAATAATTAACTTATCTTTATTTCATATTTTGTTTCGAACAAAAATATGGAGTAACAGTTATAGTACGTGATTATGCTATTTTGTTTAAAAATAAGAATTAGTTGTAAAAAGTGGATTCTAAAATGTTAAACATGTGTTTGTTATATGTTTTCTATTTGGAAATTTAGGGGACAAAAAGATATTGATGAACATATTTACTAAAATCACCAAACGACGAATCAAACATAAATAATTTTCATTCTAGAAATTAAATTTGATAAGATAATAAGATGATAGTAGGGACTAAAATATAATTGTATATTTTCTTTTTTAAGAGAAAAAAAAAAAGAGACATGAAGTGACGTAAAGAAGAAGTATGGACGGTAGAACCAAAGTTTTAGGTGCCGACCCCAGCCCACAGATACAAAAAATGAAAAAACATCAAAACACATAGTGCGGTTGCTTTCAATTTTGAACCTCAACTTGCAACCTTAGTTATAGCACACAATATTATCTGCCAATTTTTTTAGGTAAGGACCATAGCTGAGTCACTATATATTATGGTTTATCTTACCTTTTTTTCATTAAGATTAAGATTCGTTTGATCAATTACTACAACATAGTGCATCCAGCAAAGCATGTGCATCTTCTACTTCTTCTTGATTGCATATTTGACAACATATAATATATTCTCAACAAATCCACCAAAATATATTTAAATATGATAGATTTTATTTTAACATGCACTACTTTGATATTTTCTTTTCTTTATATACAGTAGCACTTTTTGTAAGTGTAGCACTGCTGTTCTGTGCATTTTAGTGCAGTGTGCTATAGCGGCATCTTTGAATTCTTTTTTTATGGTTCGAAAAAATTGTTTTATTTCTTGCAAATCTTGTGTTTCTATATCTTTTGTCTATAACAAAAATGTTGGGGGAGTTCGAGAAACTCGGGAGAAATAATAGAGTCAATACTCCAGGACCAAAAGAGAGAGACGTTATATCTCTATCAAAAACCTTGAGACATTAAGTTAATGCATCACATTTCTTATAAATCCAATATTCTTTCTTCCCATACATAGTCGATGTCGGACTTAATCACTCACACTTGAAATCCAACATTCTTCCCCCAAGTGTGAGTTCCCACATCCTATAGTTGATCCAATATCAGGATCCCCTCCCGCTCCCCCACACCAAGCCGAACCACGGCTTTGATACCACCTAGATTGTAATGGTCTTCAATCTTCATCGACAATCATTGTCTTCATCGACAGACATAATTCTCATTGTCTATACTGACAAATTAAATTATCATACTCCACCATAAAGAGTACACTACACTTGAAACTAAACCATCCAACAAATTTTATTCACTTTGAACTAAATCATCTGAAGAATTTCAACATCTCGAAACTAATTTTTTGAAAATTTATGGTGCAACTTCCATGTTGGCTTTCTCCGGATGTTCTTCAGCCATCGAGATAACTACGTACCTTGCATCAATGTCAACCAATGCCCGCACACTATCATCACACACTTTGCATCCATTTCAACCAATGCCCGTGTGCCATCTGAACAACTTCATGTCCAGAACACCTTGTGTAACCATGATTGCTTCAACACATCGTTGACTTAATTTTCCACAAGCCAACTAGTTCTTCCGTCAATTTTCTCTAGCCCTTCACAGTGGATAAAAACACCCTCCTAGAATCAAACTAGGTTCTGATACCACTTGTTGAAAAATAACAGGCATAAAAAAAATAAAAGAACACAATCACAACACAAGAATATAACGCGAAACTTCACAATGGAGAAAAAACCACGACCGTTGTCTAAACTGACAACCAGAGAAATGTGAAAACTGTCACAACACAGAAACTTCACTCTTAGCCACCCCATGACCCAAGTATGCCCACACTCTCCAAAGTAAATATTTGAACGACATTTCACAACATTCTAAAATAAGAGCATAAGAGAGGAAAAAAAAGACACAAATATAAACTTAAAGCGGTCTCTATATATAACATTGAGTTCCCGCATCATTCATTTCTCTAAGCAATGTGGACTTCTACAATATATTTTTCTTGACTTTTTTTTTTCCCTTCATTAGCAATATGGGATTTACATTGCAATCAACTCCCACAAAAAATATCTACTTTGAGCATGTTTTATCAACATTAGCCACCGTAAACCATATCCATATTAAAATTACCAAACCGCTATTTTGATCCTTAGAAGCGTATCTCGTTATCACATTCGTTTATGAATGTATATATAGCAATTAGATTCACAAGTGACTCTTTTATTAGTCTATGAGGTCCTCAAATATATCTTTAGATGATCAATTTTTTTTTTGAATAAATCTTTAGATGATCAATTTGATCATTAAATATTTCGCTAGTCAATTTAGTCCACAAACTTATTACAAAAGAGGCACCTACCTGTATTTTTAATACATTCATTCATATACCAATATGACCATGAATTATACTTTTAAGAGTTAAATATGTTTTTGGTCCCTATAGTTTCGCAAAATTTCGTTTTTAGTTTTTGAATATTTTTTCACACTTTTTAGTCCATGAAGTTCTGTCACTCTGTTTTTAGTCCCTACTTTTCAATCAACTGGTGCATATCATTCAAAATTTTAAATTTTTTTCTGCAGTAATGTTTAGTACATTATATGAATCTTTCTTACAAAAGTTTAAATTTTTTTAACAAGAGATGAATTAAATATGAATTTTTTAATTTTTTGCACATAAAAATTCATAAATAATTCATCTTATGTTAAAAATTCTAAATTTTTACCGGAGATGTTCTTATAATATTATAAACATGAATACAAAGAAAGTTACAAAATGTAAAAGTATACAAGAGTTTGATTAAAAGTAGGGACTAAAAACACCGAGTGACAAAACTTCAGGAACTAAAAAGTGTGAAAAAAATCTTCAAAGACTAAAAACGAAATTCTGCGAAACTATAAGGACCAAAAACATATTTAACCCTACTTTTAAACACAAATGATGATTTGCTCTATTAAAATTTATCTATTTTATAGAATTCCATGGACCATTTCCGTATTAGAATTTACATATTTTGTTGAGGTTCATTATCATTAATACTTTTAGCATAGTGGTTAGTAAGTGACACCTCTTGTTAATACACAATACAGCAATTTGGATATCTTTCGTTTGGCATATATTTCATTTTCATTCGTTGTCAACTCCTCTCATTTTCTTTCATTCAAACAGCCTTCCCCAGTTCCCACACATGATGCAATGTCTTAACCTTTTTTTTTTTGTACAACTTGTATATGTTTTTAAGTACAATGTCCTAACTTGAATCTACACGCTAGACATGGACACATGAATACATGATGCAAAATACTTTTTTTTTTTTAACAAACAAAAATGAAATATATTAACACCAAAATATAACTCTACGTGCGTAGTATAAGGTGTGCCAGATAAAGCTGCAAAGTTTTACAACATTAAGGCAAACAATGTAATGAATTACTTAATCAATGCCCAAACAAATCAACAGGCTCGACCACCACCAGCGAGTGTTTGTCCCCAGGTGGATATTAATTGTGAGCTTTCAGCCACCAGTACGCACATATTTTAATTTTATCTAGCATTTGTTGAATTGTAGTTCCTGCGGCCTTAAAAACTCTGCTATTCCGCTCGTGCCATATAACCGAAGCACAACACAACCAAACAAACTGTAAGATACATTCTATTAATTATTTGATAATTAAAAATCGATCTCTTAATAAAAAAAATACAAATACATAAGACACTTAATAAACTGCAGAAAATCATTAGAGGCAGTAAAATAATAGTTTAAGAAAAGAAAGTTCTTTAGAAAATATTAATATGAACTATAAGTTGAAAATATTTAAAATTTTAATGACAACATACATTATTTTTTAAAACTATAAGTTAATGATCATCCTCATTTTTACGACTAAAATAATGACTTAATTAATACCCGTTTGACTAAAATAACAAAAATAAGCATGTAATAGGAGTATATTGAATTGATTTCAATTGTGTCATTTTTTTAAGCCGTAAATCTGAGAGAGTTGTGGTTTTTTATCTTAAAAAATATTATCGACAGTTGATAGAATTTTTATAATAATTTTAAACACTAATTCATAGTGGACCACTTATGAAGATGATTCATCATAACACTAGCCTCATTACGTTGAATTAGTCAGAATGATTAGACCTCAATCAATATTACTCGTTAGTAGTTATTGCTAGTAGTAGTTGGTTCGGATTCATTTTTTAAAAAACATAAGAAACCGAACTAAACTGAACTAATCGAAAGTTCATTGGTTTCAACATTGAATTCACCAAAAATTGATCCAAGCGTAAACTTATCACCCATTCACCCATTTGTCTTTCACTCATTTATAATTATTTTACACACACACGTGGACCACCTTCACAAGTGGTCCACCGTGGACAAGTGATCTACCGAACATGAATTTTACAAAATTCACTGTTGGATTGAAAGTTTATATCGTATAGATCATCTATAAATTGTTTAAAATTTTTTGAAAATAATTTGATACGTTATTGAGACCCATCAAGATTTATGTTATTTAACAACCCTTAATTTTGATGTGTCTCAATAACATATCGAATGATTTACAATTTTTCTAAATTTTTCTATGGATGATCTATATGATATAAACTTTCAATCCAAAAGGTGGATTTTGTAAAAAAATTATTCGTTATAGTGTTATTCGTGACTGGTCCACCATAGACCACTTGATGAAGTGGTCCATATTAGAATTTACCATATATATATATATTTCTTTAATATAAACTTATAAGTAATAAACTCAATTTTTTTTGTCTAAACTAAATTTTTTTTTGACCAAAAAATATTGAGTTCACACTAAACTCAGTTTAAGCATCGAAAAACAAATCCTTACTCCCTCCGTATCAAATTATATGTCACTTTGAGGAAAAAATTTGTACCAAATTATATGTCACTTTACATTACCAAGGAAGCATTTAATGCAACTTTTCCTATTATACCCTTAACTATTTATTACTCTCTCTTCTTTCAATTTTTCAATTTATTTTTTCAATACCATAAATGAAGGACAATTTTGTAAATTAACTCATAATTTCTCTTTTCCATACAACAATGATTACATTTCTTAATATGGATAAAAGTGTCAAAGTGACATATATTGTGGTACGGATGTAGTACTTCGGAGTATTATTATTTGACCAAATTATTATGATTACTTTATACTATAAAATATCATGGATAAAAAAATGATTGATATTATTTGTCGAGTTTCGCCGCTTCTTCCTGTTATCCATCATCATCATCATATCACATCATACCTGACGATAATCCTTCCCCGCTAAGATTCCTTTTTCCTTCATTTTCCTTCCCTTTACCTTACCACTACCATTTCTTTCTTCTTATTATCTCCACCTCCCTCTTTTCCTTCTCACCCTCCTCTACCCTTCTCATCACACACCAAGGTACACACTGTTTATTAGTATATTCTATTTTTTGTTCTGTTTCTCAATCAATTAATATTATTTCAACAACTAATTTTTCCTATTTAAGACCATACTTTAGTTTTGTTAATTTAATCAACCTCAAAAACGTAGAAAACCCAAAAAAAAAAAAAAAAAACACGACACAGTTTTCGCTATCTGTAATTTTTCCTACTTATAGAAAATTTCTAACTCAACTTTACCAATTTTCCTCTGAATTTTCTCGGAATCCAAACAAACTCACAATCTTATTTTCTCTCTCTCTTTTTCCCTTTAAATTCTTGTGTAGGTACAAAGAATTCTCTGATTCCACGCGAATTTTCATTTCCGAACAAAAAAGAGAAAGAAAATTCTCTCAGATCCATGGCGGAAGAACAACCATGTCAAGCACCTGAAGGTCACCGTCTCTGCGCAAATAACTGTGGTTTCCTTGGTAGTCCAGCAACCATGAATCTCTGTTCAAAATGTTACGGTGATATTCGTATAAAGGAACAACAAGATGCTTCAACCAAATCAACAATCGAAAACGCTCTTTCGTCATCATCTTCTTCCGCCGTCGCATCGATCGCTTCTCCTTCTCCGTCGCTTTCTACATCTGAGCCGATCGTTGTTTCCGTCGAATCAATTAACCCGACGCCAGTTTTGACAGAGATCGCGACGAGTTCTATAACCGTCGGTTCGGTTGGTTCGGTTCAACCGAACCGGTGCGTGACGTGTAGAAAGCGCGTGGGGTTGACCGGGTTTAAGTGTAGATGTGGGTCTACGTTTTGTGGGTCCCACAGGTATCCAGAGAGACACGGCTGTAGCTTTGATTTTAAGACGGTGGGGAGAGAGGAAATAGCTCGAGCGAATCCTTTGATTAGAGCGGAGAAACTTCAGAGGATTTGAATTGATCTTAGCCGTTCGATGAGACGTGGGTGTGGTGGACCGTATGTTGTATTAGTTGATTGCGGCCGTCCACGTGGATCGTATTTGAGAAAGAGATATCATATGTATCATTATGAATTATGAAAAAGATTACTATTATGTAATGTAAAATTAAAATGTATGATTTTTCTTCTTAATTATTTTAAGATTAAGATGGCAACTAGTTTGTTTTATTGTTTAGAATTATTGAATATTGTTAAGTCTGATTTGCGTTTGTAAGAGGGGAAAAAGATATGGATTGAAATTTTTAGGTACCACTTGGTGATTGAGTTGAGGGGTAGTTGAAATTGAAATTCAAGTGGAGCATTTTATGTTGCTTTCGATGATAAAAAAAATTAATATTTAACGTGAAGGGGAAATTATCATCTGCGTTCAACTCAATTATTATCTAATTGAATTGTTTTTGTAAAGGATGATAAATACTACTCCGGAACACTGATTAAACATATTAAAATAAAAATTTTATCTCGAAATGCGTGTATTTAATATTTCCTCCGTTCCATATTATAAGGGAAAAATGACCCTTTTTTTTTCCCAAATTATAAGGGAAAAAACAACTTTCAAGAATGTTTTTTACTTATTCTTATAAAATTAAATGCAAATTGCATTTAATATTTTCTCTCTCTCATTTTCTCAATAAACAACAACCAATCAAATTTGTTTTTACATCTTCCTATGCAACTTATTTCAAAAAAAACCCACAAAACCATATTTCAAATTCTCAAGTTTTGGTTTTCTTAATAAGTGTTTTTTCCCCCTTATAATATGGGACGGATGGAGTATCTCAGAAGTATAAAAAGTTGTCTTTTCAATATTACTTTTATCTTTTATTTTCTTTTTTTGTCTACTTAGCAAATGTCCGGAACACTGTTTAGTATACCCTATTTTAATGTTTCTAGCTGGTCACCCATTTATTATTATTGTAACCAAACTGAACTTTGGTTTGATATGTTATTCTCTTTAAACTACAAAGTTTACTAAGCTTGGTTGTATCAAATAAAAATAAATTCTTTTTGTATATCAAATAAACAATTTGATATTTTTTTCTCTTTATTTTTCTTTCTCTTTCTCTTTCGATATTAACTATAACAATTATAAGATAACTTATAAAATAACTTATGTTCGTTGCTAATTCCCTTTTCTTTTGTACTAAAAGTCTTGAAATTAAAATATTTATGTTTTTATATCATTACTTACAAAAAGATTAGAAATACTTTATATTCATAACATAACTTAAGTTTTATCTGAAGAAATATAGTGGCGGATCAGTGGAAAGATGCTCCGAGCTAGAGGTCAGAATTCAAGTATTGGAGACGACATGCCATGGTGAAAGGGGGTACCTGTAGCCGACGCCCAAATCAGTAAAGCTTGAGGTGGAGATGGAAGTTAGAGTAATGCATACTTTGTAAGGTTTGTAAAGGTTGTATATATAAGACGATAAATGTGACATTGAGTTTGATTCAGCCCAAAAATCTTGTCCAAAACACTTTATTTTCCATAAAAGGGTTGTAAGTGGATTGTCATTAGTTTAGATGACAAATTTCAGTTTTGAAAATTTGAGTAAAACCGTGAAGTTATGTTGGAAATTAAATCAAGAGACTAATAGAAGATTTGAGAAGCAAGTAGAACTCCTTTACTTGGCTACTAAGAAATGTTTGATTGGACCTCAAGAAAACAAGAGGCACCGCCATTGACTTCTCCACTTCTTGCCTCCACCGTTTCATTTTAGTTAGCTTAATCCATAAGAATTTTCTAGCTTAATCATAAAGGATATAAGGTTATAAATAGCCATGTAACTTCATTGTTGTAAAATCAAGTTTTGTGAATGAAACATAGTGTTAAAACAAAATACTCTTCCTATGTTCTTTTTTGTTTCAGTTTCTTATATATGTCCCACTGATATCAAATTTGGTATCAGAGCTCAAACAAGGAAATCTTTTATGTTGAATTCTTAAAGGGAATAGGCGATTAGGAGTCATTTTTACCTTTGTGATGAATCTTCCATTTCTGTCGATCAATGTGCAGTAGCCGTTGTGAATATGCATGTTGTAACCTTTCTCTGATAGTTGTCTCATACTCAATAGATTGTGACCAGGAGCATAGAAAACATCACCAATAATCCATCTTTCAATCGAATAACAATTTGGCATTTCCCTAAAATTGGAATATTTGAATTGTTTCCAAACTTCACGGTAGACTTTACCGTTTTGTTTAGAGAAGAGAATAATTTCTTTCTACCACACATATGATTACTACACCCAGTATCCAAATACCAAATATTTTCTTCCTCCGAAAGTATATTGCTTGCAAGAAATAAACTGTATGGATTTTCATAGTTCTCACCAATGTATTGATTTGAATTTTCAGCCATGTTTACTTGCTGTCGATATCTGCAATCAGCTGCTTTATGACCAAATTTTTCATATTAAAAACAACTATAATTTGTCCGCTCTTGGACATAGTTTCCTCTTCCTCTTCCACGGAAAGCAGGTTAGGTCCTGCAGGTGTTAGTGACAAAAATAATTTGAGTGTGAGAGGAATAAAAGAGTTCTCATTGTGTCAAAATTATTGTGTGAGTATATTCTCAAAGAGATATGGGTACTAATTACAACTTCGTGTGGTCCGGTCATAAATTAAACACAGAGTTAGATTTTGATTATTGGGAGATGTTGATGACAACACATCTTAAAGCTCACAATATTTGGAGCTTTGTTGAAACTGGTTTGCAAGAAGGAGCTGATGATATCGCTCGTAGAAGGGACCAATTGGCACTCTCACAAATACATCAAGGAATAGAGTATTCAATGTTTGGCAAGATAGCAAATTCCAAAATCACTAAAGAAGCGTGTGACATACTGAAGCTGTCACGTAAAGGAGTTGAGAAAGCTCAGAAATCAAAATTGCAATCTCTGCGATGAGAATATGAAAAGTACGAGATATCTAATTCAGAAATGAAAATCTGACACCCTGTAGACAGATGCTACGCAAGATGCTACAGCAATGTTCGTAGCAATAAATCACAGAAAATAATGCAGCAGTAAAATAGCAGAACAGTAAAAACACAGTAGGTTTGTTAACCCAGTTCGGCGTAATCACGACCTACTCTGGGGGATACCAATCCAGGAGGAATCCACTATAATAGTACTAGTTCTAAGTTCTCAGCAAACGCCCCGTTTACAACTTATCGCCTAGCTACTACCCGTGCTATACTCTACCTAGGAACTCCTAGATATGAGACCCCGTCTCACTCCTATCAGAACAATTTTCAGAACGTTACTCACTGTAACAGACACTAAAGTAACCAATAACAAACCTACCTCCGTGCTTCAAAGCTTAGGAGTAAGTTCACACAATTCTAATCTCCGTACTTAAAAGCTTAGGAGAGAACACAAATACAACTCAAGTAACCAGTCCTAAACTTGCATCAACTTGACACAAGAAAGGCTCACAATAAACAAGCAAAACTCTAAAACCCTAAAAACACACACGCTTTAGTAAACACGGTTTTAGATACTTTGAAACAATGATTTAGACCTCATATATATAGCCTTGAGATAACAGGTACTTGTTGCACAAGAAAAGCCTTCAGAATAAATCTGGACCATTGAAATAATCAACACAAAGATTTACTTCAAATATTCTTCAAAGATTGTCTTCAAAAAGATTTACTTCAAATAAATATTCTTCAAAGATTATCTTCAAAAAGATTAACTTCAAATATATATTCTTCAAAGATTGTCTTCAAAAAGATTTATTTCAAATATATATTCTTCAAAAAGATTTACTTCAAATATATATTCTTTAAAAGATTTACTTCAAATATATATTCTTCAAAGATTCAATTATATTATTGAGATAAATAATATAAACCGTCTTCAGAAACTTAAGGAACAAGGCGCAGCTTGGTCTGTTAAAACGTGCACAATATTTTATTTTCAAACAAATCTTTCTAAGATTTTATATAAAAATTATGCGCAACACAGTAGCAGTAACGATGTACTTCATATGCTACAGCATCTTGTCCGCATTTTGGCTAGAGTTAGTTTTTGCAAAATTGTAGCCAACATACAAAAAACCCAACAAGAAACAGTAGAACAATATTTTTCTCGAGTTATAAATCTTGTCAAAAAGATGAGGGTGTACGGAGAAGACATCCCAGATAGCAAAGTGGTGGAGAAAATTCTACGCACCATGCCGATGAAGTTTGATCATGTGGTGACTACGATAATTGAGTCACATGATACCGACACCATGTCGCTAGCAGAGATGCAAGGAAGTATTGAAAGTCATGTCAACAGAATATTGGAGAAAACAGAAAAAGTAAAAGAAGAAGCGTTAAAAAGTCAAGTGAATCTCAACAATGTTGGAGAGTCAAAGAGACATAGAGTTGCAGGTGCAATCAGAATCAGGGCATAGCCCACACAATAACTTCCAAAATATCAAGCAGAACAAACAAGAGGACTTGCATCAGAATGCTCTTCCTCCACCTCAGTATCACCACCTACATCATCTGCATCATCTTCCTTAGAATTTGTTAAGCACAGCAGGGAAGAACTCCACAAATCGTCCTCTATCAAACACTTTCTCACCACCAGAAACATCCTTCTTATCACCAACAGACACAAAATTCTTACTAATTTTTCTGATGTTTCAACACTACCCAAAATAGCGTGCATTACCAAATGGAGGTAAAAGATAGTAGCAGTCGCACGCCACACTAGCAATAATTGCTATAATTCTTCAAATAGGAAAATACCAAGTTTGCCTCGCAATTTTTCAAATTGAACAGCATCTAGTGCTTTAGTAAATATATCCGCTAGTTGTTCTTCAGTGCCTACATGCTCAAGAGTAACAATTTTGTCTTCTACAAGATCTCTTATGAAGTGGTGCCTAATATCAATATGTTTTGTCCTACTATGTTGAATAGGATTTTTTGAGATATTTATGGCACTAAGATTATCACAATATAATGTCATGACATCTTGCTCCACATTATACTCCTTCAACATTTGTTTCATCCATAATAGTTGAGAACAACTACTTCCAACAGCTATGTACTCTGCTTCAGCTGTAGATAATGAAACACTGTTTTGCTTCTTACTGAACCAGGATATGAGATTGTTACCTAGAAAGAAACATGCGCCAGATGTGCTTTTTCTATCATCTGCACTACCTGCCCAATCTGCATCACAGTAACCTACTAGAGTAGAATTTTCACTATGACAATAGAGAATCCCATAATCACAGGTGCCATTAACATACTTCAAGATCCTTTTTACTTGAGCAAGATGGCTCATCTTGGGTTGAGCTTGGTACCTAGCACATACTCCAACTGCAAAAGTAATATCAGGTCTAGTAGCAGTTAGATATAACAAGCTTCCAATCATACTCCTATATAGGCTTTGATCAACATCAATTCCTGTTTCATCTTTGGTAAGCTTCAAATGTGTTGCTGCAGGAGTTCTTTTGTGATTTCCTCCATCCATACCAAATTTCTTCACAATATTTCTAGCATACTTACTTTGAGAGACAAATATGGTGTCTTCCATTTGCTTTACTTGTAGTCCAAGGAAGTATGTTAGCTCTCCTACTAAGCTCATCTCAAATTCTGACTGCATTTGCTGCACAAAATGTTGTACCATCTTGCTTGACATTCCTCCAAAGACAATGTCATCAACATATATTTGAGCTATAATGAAATCACCTTTTTCTTTCTTTACAAATAGGGTTTTGTCATTCCCTCCTTTCTTGTACCCTTGACTTAAGAGAAATTCAGTGAGCCTTTCATACCATGCCCTAGGGGTTTGTTTTAGGCCATATAGGGCTTTCTTCAATTTGTAGACATGATTTGGGAGAGTGGGCTCTAGGAATCCTTTTGGTTGTTCAACAAAGACTTCTTCATTTAAATACCCATTGAGAAAAGCACTCTTCACATCCATTTGGAATAATTTGAATTTTAAGATGCAAGCAACTCCTAAGAGAAGTCTTATGGACTCAAGACGAGCAACAAGTGCAAATGTCTCATCAAAGTCAATTCCTTCAATTTGAGCATAACCTTGAGCAACAAGTCTGACCTTGTTTCTGGTGACAACTCCATTTTCATCAGACTTGTTCTTGAATACCCATTTAGTACCAATCACATTTACATTTTCTGGTCTTGGAACCAAATCCCACACTTCATTCCTTTTGAACTGTTCTAGTTCCTCTTGCATCGCATTTATCCAACACTAATCAGTCAATGCTTCCTTCACATTTTTTGGCTCAATCTTAGATACAAAGCAAGCATTTGAGATAACATCATTCATTCTTCTTGTAGAGATTCCTTGGTCAAGATTACCAATGATGAGATCTGAGGGATGATTCTTTTGGACCCTAATGGATGGACCTTTCTTGGGTGGAACACTCATAGACCCAGTTTCAAAAGCTTCCATGTTGTTTTCATCTTCTTTTACATTTTCAAATGCTTCAGTTGATGAGTCAGATGCTGCAGCATCTTCACCCGCATCTTGCATCCCGCTTTCTACATGGTCAACTATCACAACATTGCTAGACTCCATCATTACTTTGGTTCTGGAATTGAACACTCTATAGGCTCTACTGTTGGTGGAATAGCCTAAGAATATTCCTTCATCACTTTTAGGATCAAGTTTTCTTCTTTGTTCTCTGTCAGCCAAAATGTAACATTTGCTTCCGAACACATGAAAATATTTGACTGTAGGTTTCTTGTTCTTCCACAGTTCATACAAAGTTGTGTTGGTTCCAGTCCTTAATGTAACTCTATTGTGGATGTAGCAGGCTGTATTCATGGCCTCAGCCCAGAAGGAGTATGGTAATTTCTTTGCATGAAGCATGACTCTAGCTGACTCTTGTATAGTTCGATTCTTCCTTTCAACCACTCCATTTTGTTGGGGTGTGATGGGAGATGAGAACTCATGCTTGATTCCCTCAGATGCACAAAATTCAGAAAACCTTGAGTTTTCAAACTCCTTTCCATGGTCACTTCTTATCCTTAAAATTACACTATCTTTTTCTCTTTGAAGCTGAACACATAGATCTTTAAAGATGTCAAAAGTATCTGATTTTTCTTTGAGAAAATTGATCCAAGTGTATCTAGAGAAATCATCAACAACAACATAAGCATACCTTTTTCCTCCTAAGCTTTCGACTTGCATCGGTCCCATAAGATCCATATGAAGTAACTCAAGGACTCTTGTAGTTGTGGAATGTTGTAGCATCTTGTGCGGCATCTTGGTTTGTTTTCCAATTTGACATTCACCACAGATGTTACCTTCTGCAATTTTAAGCTTAGGTAGTCCTCTAATAGCTTCCTCAGATATTGCCTTTTTCATGCTCTTCAGATTTAGATGTCCTAACTTTTGGTGCCAAAGTGTTACCTCATTTTCTTTTGCTATAAAACATGTTGACAGATTTGCTTCCTCTTGAGATACCCACAAGTAGCAATTGTCTTTGGACCTCACACCTTTCATGAGTAATTCATCATTCTCACTTGTGACAAGACACTCAGCTTTGGTGAAATTTACCTTCAGACCTTGGTCACACAATTGACTAATGCTAATCAAATTAGCAGTTAATCCTTTTACAAGTAGCACATTATCCAGTTTAGGTAAGCTTTTGTTGATCAGCTTTCCTACGCCAATGATCTCCCCTTTGGCTCCATCTCCAAAAGTCACATAGCTAGTTGAGTAAGATTTGATATCAACAAGAAATCTATCATCTCCAGTCATATGCCTCCAGCACCCACTGTCAAAATACCAGTCTTCTTTTGAGGAGGCTCTAAAAGAAGTGTGAGCAATCAAACCTGTAACCTAATTTTCAGTTTGTTCTTCATCAACTTTGGTTTTTATAGTGATGTTCTCACTTTTGACTTTCCATTCTTGTTGAATCATTGGTGTTGGCTCAGTTTGTTGCTTCTCCTGAGGGTACCCATACAACTTATAGCAAAATGGCTTTATGTGTCCCTTTCTATCACAGTAATGACATCTCCAAGGACGGTGTTTCTTATAGTGAGAATTGCCATGATGCTTCATAGGACGCTTATAGTAAGAATTGTCATGATGCTGCGTAGGATGCTGGGGCACCTTTCGTGACATGTTAGCACCTGGGACTTCTTTGGGATGAGTATACATAAGATCAGGATTATAAGTCTTGTGTTTATTGACATTCTCATAGCTAATACCAATAAACTTAGGTCTTCTCTCATTCTTTTCTAGAATTTCATCTAATTTGTCAGCACCAGTTTTGTTCAACATTTCAGAATATTTTCTCAGCCTTCCAATATCAACTTCCAATTTATCTATCTCCTCATTAGCTGCATCAAGGTCAGAGGTTAAGCTGTTTACCTTTTTCTGGAGATTATCAATCTTTGACAGAAGGCTAAATTTTTCACCCTGAAGTTGTGAGTTGAGTTTCTTTTGCTTTTCAAGTTCTTTGCATTTTTCTTCAGCAACTAAACATAGGTCTCTGTATGTTTCTGCTAGTTCATCATAAGAGACTTCTTCATCACATGATTCTGTATCAGATGTTACAATTCCAGTTAGGACTGTAACATGTTTCGCAACCTCAGATTCTCCTTCTTCTTCTGATCCATCCTCATCAGACCAGGTGACATTCAGACTTTTCTTTTGTTTCTTTAGATAAGTACCACATTCTGTTCTGATGTGACCATACCCTTCACACTCATGACATTGAATCCCCTTACTTTGAGCAGGTTTTTCATCAATCTTTGTTTTTCTTGGGTTACCAATGCTGCGACTCATGTCAGTAGCAAGATGCCTAGCATTCTGCCTGGGTCTTCTGTCCATCCTATTTAGAACCTTATTAAATTGTCGTCCAAGCAAGACAATAGCTTCAGAAACACTGTCAGTTGACTCTATATCACTCTCAAGATCTTCATCCTCAACATTTGATACAAAAGCAATGCTTTTGTTTTTCTTTTCTATTCTTTCATTAACAGATGATTCATAGGTTTGTAGGGATCCTATTAATTCATCAACTTTCATGGTTGATATGTCTTGAGCTTCTTCCATTGCAATCACTTTCATGTCAAATTTCTTAGTAAGAGACCTAAGAATTTTTCTCACAATTTTTTCATCACTTAATTTTTCTCCTAGATCATCAAAAGAATTAGCAAAATCCATAACATTCATGTAGAAGTTGTGAACACTTTCATCCTCTTTCATCCTAAGATTTTCAAATTTCCTGGTTAGATTTTGAAGTCTTGAGATTTTTACCTTGGCAGTACCTTCTTGAGTGGTCTTTAGTATCTCCCAAGCATCTTTGGCAACCTCACACTTTTTGATTAGCCTAAACATATTTTTGTCCACACCAATAAACAAGGCGTTTAAGGCTTTAGAGTTGCCAAGAGCTAATGAGTCTTCTGCAGTAGTCCACTCCTCCTCTGGTTTCAGTACATCTGTATCAGCTCCATTAGCATCCTTCACTTTGGGATGTTCCCAACCTTTAAGAACGGCTTTCCAAGTCCTGCTGTCCATAGACTTCAAGAATGCTATCATTCGAGCTTTCCAAATGTCGTAGTTGGAGTCATCTAGAAGAGGTGGCCTGGTTACGTATCCTCCTTCTCTGTCCATGATGTCAGATATCTACCCTGGAGCTCACCCACGCAAGTTAGGGTGCCTGCTCTGATGCCAATTGAAAATCTGACAGCCTGTAGACAGATGCTACGCAAGATGCTACAGCAATGTTCGTAGCAATAAATCACAGAAAATAATGCAGCAGTAAAATAGCAGAACAGTAAAAACACAGTAGGTTTGTTAACCTAGTTCGGCGTAATCACGACCTACTCTGGGGGATACCAATCCAGGAGGAATCCACTATAATAGTACTAGTTCTAAGTTCTCAGCAAACGCCCCGTTTACAACTTATCGCCTAGCTACTACCCGTGCTATACTCTACCTAGGAACTCCTAGATATGAGACCCCGTCTCACTCCTATCAGAACAATTTTCAGAACGTTACTCACTGTAACAGACACTAAAGTAACCAATAACAAACCTACCTCCGTGCTTCAAAGCTTAGGAGTAAGTTCACACAATTCTAATCTCCGTACTTAAAAGCTTAGGAGAGAACACAAATACAACTCAAGTAACCAGTCCTAAACTTGCATCAACTTGACACAAGAAAGGCTCACAATAAACAAGCAAAACTCTAAAACCCTAAAAACACACACGCTTTAGTAAACACGGTTTTAGATACTTTGAAACAATGATTTAGACCTCATATATATAGCCTTGAGATAACAGGTACTTGTTGCACAAGAAAAGCCTTCAGAATAAATCTGGACCATTGAGATAATCAACACAAAGATTTACTTCAAATATTCTTCAAAGATTGTCTTCACAAAGATTTACTTCAAATAAATATTCTTCAAAGATTATCTTCGATTAACTTCAAATATATATTCTTCAAAGATTGTCTTCAAAAAGATTTACTTCAAATATATATTCTTCAAAAAGATTTACTTCAAATATATATTCTTTAAAAGATTTACTTCAAATATATATTCTTCAAAGATTCAATTATATTATTGAGATAAATAATATAAACCGTCTTCAGAAACTTAAGGAACAAGGCGCAGCTTGGTCTGTTAAAACGTGCACAATCTTTTATTTTCAAACAAATCTTTCTAAGATTTTATATAAAAATTTTGCGCAACACAGTAGCAGTAACGCTGTACTTCATATGCTACAACATCTTGTCCGCATTTTGGCTAGAGTTAGTTTTTGCAAAATTGTAGCCAACATACAAAAAACCCAACAAGAAACAGTAGAACAATATTTTTCTCGAGTTATAAATCTTGTCAACAAGATGAGGGTGTACGGAGAAGACATCCCAGATAGCAAAGTGGTGGAGAAAATTCTACGCACCATGCCGATGAAGTTTGATCATGTGGTGACTACGATAATTGAGTCACATGATACCGACACCATGTCGCTAGCAGAGATGCAAGGAAGTATTGAAAGTCATGTCAACAGAATATTGGAGAAAACAGAAAAAGTAAAAGAAGAAGCGTTAAAAAGTCAAGTGAATCTCAACAATGTTGGAGAGTCAAGTCAAATGGAAGAAGGCAGAGGTCGTAATAATTTCAATAATGGCGGTCGAGGACGAGGAAATTTTCAAGGAAGGGGACGTGGAAATTTCAACCAATGGAGAGAAAAAATTTCAACAATTACAATCAACATCATCAAGGAAGAGACGGAAATAGTTTCGGTTCTAGCTTCCGTGGAAGAGGAAGAGGAAACTATGAGATCCATCTTTCAATTGAATAGCAATTTGGTCTTTCCCCAAAATTGGAATATTTGAATTGTTTCCAAACTTCACGGTAGACTTTACCATTTCGTTTAGAGAAGAGGATAATTCCTTTCTACCACACATATGATTACTACACTCAGTATCCAAATACCAAATATTTTCTTCCTCCGAAAGTGTATTGCTTGCAAGAAATAAACTGTGTGGATTTTCATAGTTCTCACCAGTGTATTCATTTGAATTTTCAGCCATGTTTACTTGCTGTCGATATCTGCAATCAGCTGCTTTATGACCAAATTTTCCACATTGAAAACAACTATTATTTCCACTCTTGATCATGTGGTGACTACGATAATTGAGTCACATGATACCGACACCATGTCTGTAGCAGAGCTGCAAGGAAGTATTGAAAGTCATGTCAACAGAATATTGGAGAAAACAGAAAAAGTAAAAGAAGCGTAAAAAGTCAAGTGAATCTCAACGATGTTGGAGAGTTAAGTCAAATGGGAGAAGGCATAGGTCGTAATAATTTCAATAATGGAGGTCGAGGAAATTTTAGAGGCCGAGGACGAGGAAATTTTCAAGGAAGAGGACGTGGAAATTTCAACCAATGGAGAGATAATAATTTCAACAATTACAATCAACATCATCAAGGAAGAGGCGGAAATAATTTCGATTCTAGCTTCTGTGGAAGAGGAAACTATGTCAAGAGCGGACAAATTATAGTTGTTTTCAATGTGGAAAATTTGGTCATAAAGCAAATGATTGCAGATATCGACAGCAAGTAAACATGGCTGAAAATTCAAATCAATACACTGGTGAGAACTATGAAAATCCACGCAGTTTATTTCTTGCAAGCAATATACTTTCGGAGGAAGAAAATATTTGGTATTTCGATACTGGGTGTAGTAATCATATGTGTGGTAGAAAGGAATTATTCTCTTCTCTAAACGAAACGGTAAAGTCTACCGTGAAGTTTGGAAACAATTCAAATATTCCAATTTTGGGGAAACGCCAAATTGCTATTCGATTGAAAGATGGATCTCAAAATTTTATTGTTGATGTTTTCTATGCTCCTGGTCTACATCACAATCTATTGAGAATGAGACAACTATCAGAGAAAGATTACAATTCACAACGGCTACTACACATTGATCGACAGAAATGGAAGATTCATCACAAAGGTCAAAATGACTCATAACCGCCTATTCCCTTTAAGAATTCAACATGAAAGCTTTCATTGTTTGAGCTCTGATACCAAATTTGATATCAGTGGGACATAAATATAAAATTGAAACAAGAATAGAACAGAGATGGAGAGAATTTGTTCTTCACTACTAGTATGATTTACAAACTTATGGTTTACAACAATGATGGTACATGGCTATTTATAGCCTTAGATACTTATTAATTAAGTTAACTAACTATTACTATTAAGCGAACAAAATAGAAACGGTGGAAAAGGTGTTGGCGGTGTCTCTTCTTTTTCTTGATGTCCAATTAAAACATTTTACTTAATGCCCAAGATTGCTACTTGCTTGTTCTATAACATTTGATTTAATTATCTAACAAGTTATGTAAGAGAATCCAAGTCCAAGTTCATTCCCTCGACTAACACATACTCAATCTCAAAGAAGAAATCCTAGCCCTTTATTAGGGCAATTGCCTCCTCCATCTTTATGCCACACATGCGATCTCTTTCTCTACCCCTACACACATTTTCTTTCTTTGTGCAACACATTATGAACTGCATTTTGCATTAGATTTGTTGTTATTAAGAACTTGTTAATCAAACATTTGTTAATTTTTGTGAGAAAAATCACTGTTCCAAGTCTAATGCCACTTGCAAAAGGTAAATTAGTTTCTTCTGTCAAAAACCCAACAAAGTTCTAGATCTAATCCTACTTGTTAAACGTAAGTTTCACAGTTTACCTTCTCATTCATGAAGCCTAGATATAATTATTGTTACTCATAAAATAATTGATCCACCACTCTAATCAGGACCGACCCAACATATTGTAAGGTCTAAAACCAATATTAAAACGAGGCCTATTATTTAAAAAAAAAAAGTAGAATAAAAAGTTAACATTTTATTTGTAAAGAATTTTTTTTGAAACTTGATATCCAATATAGACTAATTCGGAGAACTAATTTCACCGTCCACTAACAGAGAGCTAATTGAAGCTAGAGTGAAGTCGTGCATATAAGAACAAATTAATATAAAATTGGCTTAAAATAATTTGTACATGAGACACAGAAATTAAAATGTATTGATTATTTATGTGTTAAAAAAATTTAGACTTAAAATCCTAGCTTCAGTAGCTTTGAGTATGAGCCGATCCTAACAATGACTAGTAGTTGGTTGTGTATGTTTGGTCTACTTAATTATTTAGGTTCATCTTGATTTGAAATCCATTCTCATAATAATAATTGTCTGGAGCAAAATTGTCATCTTTTGAGAATTCAAAGACAAGTCCCAAATGACTTCTTCATCGATCATTTTCATTTTAAAAAATTCGATATATAGGAAATATGTTTGTTTTGTTGTTTTCATTTTCAAGAAATACAATATGAGTCTTGCTAACGAGTGTCCTCGGAATACTCTTTAAGCATTCTATTTAAAGAAATAGTTTATTCAAAAAGTAAAATATTTCAATTATCAATGTGTTTACTTTACACATTTCCATATAAAATTCACAAAAACTTAATAATTAATGTGCTTAAAGAGTACCCCGAAAGCACTATTTAGCATTTTCCATACAATATTTCAAAATTTCAAACAAACAAGTTTTTCTATCATTTCCTATTTTCTTTTTTTGATCCTCTATCATTTCCTATTTTTAATGGAAAATGGTGAAAGTAAACGGCCCATTATTTGACTCTAAAATATTTTCACAAGTTTAGAGGATTCTCTTGTTGCACATAAACAAAAAATATATTGATACTGGAGAACCAATTTGATATTAATGGGACATATTTGCAGGAATAACAATTTAATGGGACATGTATTATACAAGTAACTATGACAAACAATTATAAAGATTTTTACTAATCGTTAGTTGGTTCAATGGTAATTGACGCTAAATTTGGTAGGGAAGACAACCGTTCAATCCCTCGCAATTGCAATTGGAGGGGGATGGAACCACTTGATGTCATAACTGATCTCAAAACCAGATTAAACAGATCAGTGAGTCAGATACCGGTGGTAAAAATAAAAATAAAAAAAAATAACAAGGCTTTTTAACTTTTCTTGGTCGGAGTTTGATTGATTATTTAGTTTCTCAAGTTGAGCTTTTAGCTTAAAGCTCTTCATGCCCAAATTTCCAACATTCTTTGAGACTACTTAAACTCTTCATCCATACATTGTCAGCTACAAATGTGTCACTATCATTGTTACGATGCCATGACCAATGTGCATGTGTTTCGTTCACCATTCTCAACCTTCCGTGACCAAAACTTGGCTCTCTATACAATGAGAGCGGATTTGGAGGCTTCTTAAACCTACACACTCAACAATCAACATGTATATATATGTGAGTTTTTTTTAAAAAAAAAGTGTCAATATATATATGTGTGTGTATGTGAGTTACTACTAAAAATTAGTTAGTTAATTAGCAACCAACTAAGTGACCAAATTATTCCATTCTTATGTAAACCACATGTTGTAATTATCCGCTAATTCAATCTCTAAATTGATTGCTAAATTTTTTTTGACCAAGAAAGACATTTTCAAAATGTCTCTAAACCACGGTCGTTAATGTTAGCAACCAATTTAATATTTTAATATCTAAATTGATCACTGTATATAACAATTTTATTGTTGTAAATAAAAAATAAATGTAGATAGAGAATATTAGTTAACAAAAAAATAAATCGAATCGTATTGAAGAAATTGTTAATGTTGGTATCTCACTCACGTTAATGCAAGTCCCTCGCGATTTCCTCCATCACCAATTGTCACATACAATGGGCCACATGAATCGGCATTATTGTCATAAATTCGGGTCTGCAAAAAATCAAATAATTAGAAAACAAAATAAAAATAAAAATAGTGAAGAAAATTAAATAGAAAAAAAAGGAATTGATCTCTAAATTTGTCCTCTATTGGCATAATTAGAGATGAATTTCTTCTTTTTGTTTTTAAATTTTCATTGAAATTTCTAATTTTCTAGTAAAGAAGCAATCAATGTTATATGACATACAAAACGTTCATATGCATGAACATGTCCGGAAAAAACTAAGTCAACACGAGCCTCGTAAAGCAATGCTTCCATGGCTTGTCTCATTTCTTCGCCTTCACCTTCATGCGCCTCATTAGTATTATACCAAGGTGCATGCAACAAAACAATCACCCAAGGTGTACTCTTTCTATCAATCTTAACTAGGTCAGATTGAAGCCACTTATATTGTTTGGAATGTTCATCAAAATCAGTGTAAGAACCCAACATGATGATGTGAATGTTTGCAACTTCAAATGAATAGTAGAGGTTTGAAGTAGAGCCACTTTCATTGTAGGGCATGGGCCAACGAGCATTGTACGATCTAAAAGCGTGTGGCTGAATAATAGGGATAGTCTCAATCTCGTGGTTGCCTTCAGTAACCATCCACGGCCTACGGCTTGCATAGGGTTCTACCAAACGGCCAAATGAGTCCCAAAGCGGTTGATGGGTATCGGCATATGATAGATCTCCGGGTAATAAAAATACGTCATAGTCTTCGCTATCAATGTGTTTTAAGGTTGATTTTGTCCATTCCGTTTGTCCTAAGTCCCCTACATATGAAAAAATTTCAAGAGACGAAAATATTTTACTTAACAATATCCAAATAAATCAAAAATCAATTTTTTGCTTTAAGATTCACTTTTGTCCCTCAAAAAGTGAATATGAACATGTCCTTCATGAGGTGTAAAAGTATGAGAAAAAGAAATTGAGCGATTTTAAAAGTTAATAGAAATGTCATTAACCAAATTATGAATTTCTTAGAAACTAATGTCATTGATTTTATATCATGAACTTTGTAATATGTGGCTAGAAGATTAAAATTACTTAGTTAATGAAAGTAAGTTGACATTGTTAAATTTTTGTGTTAAGTTGAAGCATCATCAACTACCTTCAACTACACAATGGATCCTAGCACAACATAATTTATAGGCAGCCAAAAATATAGAAACTAGGAGACAAATTAAATTGAAACTACTCAAACAAGTATATTTACCAAACCAAAAACCAAGTACCAAAAATAAAATAAAAAATGAAGTTTAAAGTGAAAATTATATATGATGCAAAGTTAAAATAAAAACTCACCAACAACCACAAATTCAATAGGCAACTTAAGTGGTGGTGTCTTGAAGGAAAACTCAGGACCCAATCCACCACATCTATAGAAGTAAGTTGTACTTGGATTTAGAGGCCCAATTACCACATGGTGGATCTTGCCTGATTTGTACAAAAAATATTTGTATGATGTGTGCTCCCCAATTGCTTTTTTGCTATATTCACCTTCATTTGTTCCATACTCTACTATAGATTCTGAGTCTTTTTCTTCTGTTATCCATGTCACTCTCATATGATCTTTACCCACCAATGAAATGTGAACCTTTTGGAATATAAAAATAAGCTTTTTAATTATTAGAAAATTACAAGTTTTTTAATACAAAAAAATTATTCAATTCTAGATTGGAGTTTTATGAAATTTTGTAATATTTTTTTATTTTTATATTTAGACGTCTCTATAAAAGTAAAATAAGGACTTTATTTAAATAGTATTTTTATCGGATTTATTCAAAATGTCGTAATTTTGTAAAGAATAAAAAAATTGAATTGTTCACGAATGAGGATAAGTAATATGAATTATATTTTATAATTTTAAATTTTAATTCACTAGCAATGTAATTCTTTTTATTACATATTTTAGAAAGTAATATAACAAATTGATTATAAATTTATGTATAAATCCACACACACAATTTTTTTTATATAAAATAAAAAATACATTAGTTGTGAGTACAAATGATACCTCAACTTAACATACAAGAATAACGAGATACAAACAAATAATATGAACCTGTTGAGGATCAGAATCTGAGCGTTCGTGAGAAGTAAAGACAAATTTGCGAGAAGGCGGACGAGAAAAACCATTTTCTTGTGATTGTAGGGTATGAGGGAACAACAAGAAGCATATGATATGAAGTAAGAAAGGAATCACAACAATGGATATGTTGCATTTCATCATACTCATATTATTGTTTTGGCTTTGGACTTGTTAATAATGTTGTTAGTTGCTTCAATTTGTAGATGAAAGACTTTTTTGAATAAGGAGATTAAGCTATATATAAAGATTAAGCTATACAATAAATATTTTTGTGAATGACTTCACGGAAAGGCTCTCCTATCCTTCTTCTGGGATTGCTTCCCCGTTTCTCTAGGACACGCACCCTTGTGATGCAAAGTGGCAAATTATTTCTATTTATTAATTATTTATTTATCATAGTATATATACTATTACTATGTTTAAAAAAGAATACTATTGTGTTCAATTATTGAAAACAAGTATATATATACTATGTTTAAAAGTCTCTTCAGATTAAGGAGAATCGAATATTTTTTATTTTAAGTACATATTTATTATTAGTATATTGCCTAGGATGGACGTTATGTTAGCAAAGACTTTGGAATTTCGAAGTTATTATTATAAAAACTTGTGAGCACGTTATATCAGAATATCTTTGGAATATACTTGTACAAGAAAGATTACAGAATACAAAGACCCTATGGATAATGCCGTTATCATAATGATAACTAAAATGTTATACTTTGAATTTGATTAAAAAATAAAAAAAACTAAAATGTTATTGAAATGTATTAAAAAAAAACTAAATTGTTATCGTAATTATATGTCAATTTTATCTAAAAAAACAATGGCCGAAGGTAATTACATAGTTTCTATTTTTCGTATTTGATTTATTGATCTTGTTGTTGTTCTTTTGGTTATCAGGAACATATGATCAATTGAATTAGTCTAAGTCTAACCATTATCTCATGTTCTTTTGAAGCTTCTATGGAATATAATTCCTACCGATGATGTTCTTATGCATAGAAGTTCTAATATTGTTTTTCATTGTGATTTATGTGATGTTCTTATGCTTAATCAGGAACATAGATATGCTTAGTCTAACCATTTTACAAATAACCATTGATAATTCTATAGATATTATTGATATAGTTTATATGATAGAGGTCTAAGCAATGTAGTAAGGTGGTGCTTGCAATAACATTAACATTGTTGAAACTATTTCGTTTTGTCGCAATTAAGCTCGTTGCCATGATAAAATATTAGGTTTCAAACTATTGTTAATCATATTTGTGCTGGTGTTTAATTTTACCAAGGCTACAACTTCATACTCTATTTAAGAATTTTAAAGTTTTAAATTTTTTTCGATAAAGATTCATCCACCTAATGTTTCTATTATCAAAGAAGTTTATTGGTACTCGTTCAAAGCATATAAAATTAAACGCAACACAAATTGGGTTGCTTTATGGTGTCCAGATCTAGCTGCATGTGGAGGTATTTTTAAAGATAGTTCAGTTCCTACTCTTGGTTGCTTTACTAAAAATCTTGGTATCTCTTATGCATTAATGCCGAGATCATTAGAGTGATGTTGGCGATTGAAATTGATCATTCGAAGGGATGTAACTTACTTTGGATTGAGACTAATTCTTCAATGGTTGCCCTAGCTTTTAAAACTCCATTTATGATTCCTTGGCAACTAAGAAAATCGTTGTTTAAATTGTATTGAGCTCACTAAGAGGATTCTTTGCACTATTTCTCACATTTATAGAGAATGCAATCAGTGTACTGATGATATTGCTAATCTCGGGCTTCAATTATATATAGTACTCTCATTGATGAGATACAATTCATGTTAATATTGGTCATACTTTTGCTACGAATAAATTTGGTTTCTCAGAATATAGATTTTGTTAATCTTTCCATTGGAGGACTGCAATTTTTTTCCCTTCATTTAATTATTCCCTTAAGGTTTTACAAGTAAGATTTTCAATGAGGCAACTGTAATTTTTATGATCTCACTTAGGTTTTGATCTAAGTCCCCCTAAGCCTTCTTGTATCTTTTGAGTATATTTGTGAGTTAGTTTTTATGTTGGATGAATAATGGAGTGTCAACCTAGTTGAGATATCTTTATGTATTTCAACCTATCTTTCTTTTTGTTAGAAAAAAAATATAGTAAGACATAATTAGTTATAAAGTCAATATTGTAAGGTTGAATATCATCATCCGAGTTTGAATATGAGATCTTGCATGTGAATATTTTTAGATCTTGCCCTGTTTTGATTTTAAAATTAAATATGTAGGAATTTGATCCCTAAAAAATTTTGATGCCGAAAAAATTGGCATATACAAAACATTTGGATTCTTAAACATTTTGGAGTCCATAGTAAAAATAAAAAAATTAGGCACTTAAAATTTATATAATTAAGTTTAACATTTTAAATTTGATTAAAATTTAGGCACTTAAAAAAATTAGTATATTTTTGGGAAAATTAAATACTAAATTTTGGAACTCATCTTGCACCTCCTATCACCGGTCTTGGTTACCCTACTTACCAAATATTAGGTATATTATGACCAACAACTACAAGTTTCCTATTTTTATAAAGTCGGTTGTCGTGAGGGAATTCTTCTAAAGATATTTTTTGTATATACATGCTTTGTTGGCATTGGAGAATGGAGAGACAAAAAATTGTCTGTAAAATGACATTAAAATTATGCTTAAATAGAATTTTAAACTATTTATTTTGGTTAAACCGTAATTTTGATTTTTTTAATTGTGCAATTTTGATTCTTAAATTAAGAAATGTTGCCCAATTTATAATTTTAACCATTAAATTTGTTAATGCGTTAACAAATTAAGTGACATTTTTAACGACATGACTTCAATTAATTTTGTTTTTAATATTAAGTCATCAAATATATAATATTTTACTTTTGGTCCTTATTGTTTTCTTATTCATATTAGAATTAATCTCGGTAATATATAAAATACTTGATTTTAGTGCTTTAAAATAAGAACTAAATTAAACATTACAAAAGACAAATTTTAACATGAATATATTTTGCAAGGACTAAAATAAATCATCAAGAATCAAAATCAAAACATAGGCTGCAAAGTTGGTAATGGTCATGATATTGGATTCTGGAAATTCAAATGGTTTAGAAATCATACCTTCAAAGAGTTATTCCCTAGACATTTTGCCAAAGAACCTCACCAAGATGTAATGATAGTAGAGAGATTGAATGAGCAAGGGTTTAATTTTGTGTGGGCTGATCGATTAACTATGTATGAAGAGCAACAACTAGATGAACTAAAAGACCTGTTGATAGGATTTAATTTAACTCATAATTCTCGTGATGGTTGGCGTTGGGCACTCGGCAGTGCGGGTATGTTTTCGGTTAAGTCTTGTTACAATTGGTTGTTAGATTATCGTCAAGACGAAATGTTGAATTTGACTATGGTGGATGCCTTAAAACAACTTTGGAAGAATGACATGCCGACTAAAGTTTCAGCTTTCGGGTGGCGACTATTACTAGATAAACTTCCGACGAGAATGACGCTTAATCATAGAGGTATTATGATTAATGTACATGATCTGTCTTGTATTTTCTGTTCGCAGCACTATGAGGATTGTGATCATATTTTCTTTCGGTGCGAGTTTACTAAAGGAGTGTGGGAAGAAATTTTTACTTGGCTAGGGAAGAGATTATCATCAGGTACAGTAGGAGTACCTCATTTTTCTTTATTTGGAGACATGATAAAATCCAAAAAAGGTGCCCGTGTTAGACAGATGATTTGGTTTGCTACTACATGGAATATTTGGGAACATCGTAACAGTGTGATTTTCAAAGGAGACACTCCATGTGCCTCTTCTCTTGTGGAGCAAATTAAATTTAGTTCTTGGATTTGGTTTAGTAGTCGCAATGGTGGTAAAACTAGTGTATCCTTTACGGAATGGTGCTTAGAACCCTTTTGTTTGTATTCAAAGCATACTATAATTTGCTTTGTATTGTAAGGGATTGAGTACCCCTTGTACTCCCTTTTAATAATATATTTGCTTATAAAAAAAAAAAGCAAAACATTATATATATTTGCAAGTACTAAAACCAAAAAAAAAATATTTACAAGGACTAAAATCAAAACTATTCATCCCTATAAAATACCGAGTTTTTATGGAGAATTTTGGTTTTCGTCCTATAAATAAATCACTTTTTTTTTGTAACCTTCTATTTCCCTGGAGAAGGTAGTCCATGTGAGTAAAGTTTAGCCAGGAATCGAACTCGAGTTATTGATGAAGTATCAAAGTAAGTATGTAAATTATCGTATCCACAGGGATTGTTCCGAATCAAATTCGAGTAGTTGGTATCATACGAAAGTAAACTTGCAATAAAATAAATTGGGGGGAGTTTTTAGGTTTCAGACTTAAGAAAATAAACAACAATAAAATATGGTTTCCTTTCAAGATGCGAAAGCGATTGGACCTTTTTGGTTCATCTAATTACTATTGTCTTGGTATTCCTTGCTTGTTAACAAACTACGAACTTAGTTTCATGATTCGATTAAATTAAATAACTATGTCCAATGTCTTGGTACATAATCCTCTAAATTGATTATCAATCCCTAATGTCTTAGGATGACCTATAATCAATTTAGGTTTTTGCCCCTTTAATCCTTGAATTCTCAATTAACAAACCAATATGTCTAAAGTACAAGTTAATTGAACAATTATCCCTAGGTCAATCAATTTGTTTCTAATGTCTTAGTAAACAGGCAATTATAATCATCATACAATTCGCGACTTTGTATAAAGCATTAAGATTAAGAGACAATTGAATGAATACTAACTTCGTAATTCGATTAACAAATCATAAGAAATACATAGTTCAAGACAATAATAATTAGAATCCCCTAGGATCCAATCAAAGAGTTTAGTTACTCATAATCAAAGCATAAACAATAAATAGAGTGAAAGAATTCATTACAAGAAGGAAAACTAGCTCTGGGACTTGATCTCAAAAGTTGCCTTTTTCGCCGTCAAATTCTGTGTGCCCTGAAACTCTTGCTTGAGTCTCTTTATATAGAGATGCAGCTCCTGTTGATTTACTTCAGTTTTTCTTGGATCTTGATAGGAATTAGTTTTTTTAAACAAAATTTGTTTTAAAACTAAATATTTTCCAATCATATCTAACACACCGATTTGTTAACAAACTAATTCTTTTTTTAAATCTTTTCTTGTGCTTTCAGCAGCCTTGTACTTGACGTAACTTCCACTTATTATTGTGCAAAAATATAATAAAAACGTACTAAAAAAACTTGTAATTAGGTCTTGGAATAAGTAAAACTATAGTAATGACGTGGAGTCATCACAACCCCAAACTTGAACTTTTCCTTGTCCTCAAGGAATATCTTCATCCATCGGAAAACCTGGCACTATCATCAACAATCTTATTCAAAGTATCAAAGTCAATCAAGTTAGAAACCCACAATTATTATTTCAATGATCATCCCTATCAAGAATTTGCTCGCACATAGATTTATAACGAAAAATCAAGAACTTTTCACAAATATTGACCAAACTTTAATCACTTCACTCCCTCACATTCTCTCCTGTTTAAAGATGGTATATATTTCACTCAATCAACACAAACATAGCCATTCTACCATAGGCTTGCAAACATTCTAGAAATCAATCAACATGCATAAGAATTCACACCTTTAGAGGACTTGAGGGTTATAACGGGGCTTAGGTTTTAGGGTAGATGTTTTTGGAAGGTAAGCAGAAAAACTTGGAGTTTCAAAGATCACCTATTTCACAAGATTGGATTATTTCAAACATTTCCCCCTTTAATTTCAAGCGTTGTCATACTAGAGAACTTATTTATCAAACTTTATTTTTCTTTTTCATATCATTTGGTGTTTTCTTTTTGTGTACACCATTTTTATTTTCTATGTTCATTTTTTTCTTTTTGTAGTTCTCTAGTACCCCACCCCAAACTTAATTTGTTGCTTATTCCAGAAGCAACCCCAAACTTAATGATGAGCGTTGTGCTCGAATCATAAGTAAAGTGATCTAACTCCAAGAAAATCATCTTTTTTTTTCTTTTTATATTTTCAAACTTGGGTTATAAAAAAAAACATTTTTCTTTCGGCTCAAATGGGGTTTAACGAAGGATATAATATAAGTAAAGGTGGCTTCAAAAAGGCTCAAGGTACAAACAACATGCCTCGGTGTGTAACTCATAGCAATCAATCAATTAAAAGAACAAAAGCAAGTTCTAGAGAATTAGCTAAATTGTGGAATCTCTCATAACAAGAAAATTTTATGTGTTTGGGCTCAAATTCTCACGGCTATGCCGGATTATCGAGTGGTCAATGTTTGAGAAATTTCCTAAACTTTTCTAATTACAATCAAATATGAAAGGCAATCAATTAAGGGAGTCACAAATTCATGAATCATGATGCTAACAAAACTGACTTATAATAACATTCAAACAAAATCATTCTAATAGTGCGCAAGTTTTCAAATAGCCAAGACATTCATCAAAGACAAAATTAAATTCAAGTCAAAAGGAAGTGAGACTAACCTTGGGTTGCCTCCCAATCAGCGCTCGTTTAACGTCAATAGCTTGACGGTCCGTGACCTATAGGTCACGCGCTTGTTTAACGTCCCGAGGCTTGACGTCCGACACCCTCATTAGGGAGGATATTTCCAGTCTGCTCCTTCCAAGTAAGCATCCATACCCATCTTGAATGCTTCCTCCGTAGCCGTCTTGTGCAAGCAAAAGACGGAATTCACACCGTCTGCGTTCCAAATCAGCGCATCATCATCCTTTTTCAATTCCTCCGCAAGCAATGTTCCCTCTAGATTTAGTGGTTCTCCTTCTTTGGAATCATCATCTAAGCCTTGAAGGAATATTTCAATTTCACGCTCCCATTCTTCCTCTTGTGCATCATTTACCACCTCCTCTAGCACATCCACCTTGAAGCATTCGGGTACTGGTCCCCCAAATGTTGTGGCTTCAAACACCTGAAAGCATATTTGTTCATCGTCTAAACGGAACATGAGCTCTCCTTTCTCAACGTCAATCAGAGTCTTTCCGGTAGCTAAGAATGGTCGTCCCAATAAGAGAGGAACTTCAATGTCTTCTTCCATATCTAGAATCACTAAATCAGCCGGGAACACAAATTCAGCACATCTTACCAAGACATTTTGCAGAATTCCATATGGATGTGTGATCGATCGATCGGCAAGAGACAATTGCATCTTTGTTGGCTGGGCTACCGCACCTGGGATGCGCTTCATCATGGACAAGGGCATCAAATTGATGCTTGCACCCAAATCACATAAGGCTCTTCTAACATGCAAGTTCCCGATAGAGCATGGGATGGTGAAACTTCCTAGATCCTTCTTCTTTTGTGGAAGCTTCTTTTGAATTATTGCACTACACTCTTCGGTCATGTTAACCGTCTCATCATCCAGAGGCTTCCGTTTCTTTGACAAAAGTTCTTTCATGAATTTGGCATAGACGGGCATCTGTTCTAGCGCTTCCGCAAAAGGAATGTTCATTTGGAGGCTGTAAAGCATCTTCATGAACTTTTTAAACTGTGTAGGATCATCTTCCTTAGCCTTCTTTTTGCGCGGACATGGTAACTTAGCATGGATTGACTTTTCTTTCTCCTTTTTATCTTCTTGGGCTGCCACACTTTTATCTGTCTGCTTTTCAACTAACTTCTCACTCCGCTTTTCAACTACTTCGTCTCTCTCTCTTTGTCTAATTCAGCCACTATCTCCCACTCCTTTTCAACTTCTCCCTCACTCTCATTCACTCCTTTGTCCTTCAACTCACTCTTCTTCTTTGTCACAACTTCCGGTGAAGGAACTTCTCTACTTCTTAGGTTGATAACCATGCAATTTTCGTTCCTCGGATTATTTTTGGGGGTACCGTCGAAACCATTATTTTGAGAAGCCGAAAACTGTTTTGACAATTGACCAATCTGTGTTTCCAAATTCTTAATAGAAGCTTCAGTATGCTTATTGGCCATATCTTGATTTGCTTGCATCTGAGCTTGAGTGGCTTTCAGCTGGTCCTGACTGATTCTCATAGCTTCGAACCCTCCTTGAGTGAACTTGATGAATTGGTTCAGCGTGTCTTCCAAAGGAGAAGAGTTATTTTGTTGACTGTTTTGAGGGGGAGGAGTCTGTTGCTGAGATTGACTCGTGTTTCCACCCCAACCAAAATTTGGATGCTCTCTCCACCCCTTATTATATGTATTGGAGAACGGGTTGTTGTTGGGACTGCTCTTTCTGAAGTTTGCTAAATAATTAGCCTCCTCGGAACCTGCAGGGAAACATTCACCATTTGCATGATTTTGGTGACAGAAATCACAAGTGACCCCTTGAGCAGCATTAACCTGTACTTGAGAAACAGATTGGTTAGTAAATATTTTCAGAAGAGATTCAATGCTGTTACACATTTTACTTTGCCCAGCTAGGAGTGCAGTCCCTGTGTCTAGTTCCAACATTCCCGGTTTCTTTTTGGGACCCCGGTCATTCTGAACTCGATACTCATTTTGAGCCATATTCTCTATCAATTCTCTGGCTTGACTCTCCACTTTGTTTCTTAATGATCCACCAGCTGATGCGTCTAGAAGCATTCTCGTTTGAGGTCTTAAACCTTGAGTGAAGTGCTACATCTGTGTGGTGTTATCAAGCCCATGATTTGGGCAATTCTTCAGACAGAGTTTGAATCTCTCCCATGCATCATACAAGGATTCAGCTTCTCCTTGTTCAAAAGATGTGATTTCGTTCCTCCTCTCTAGAAACTTGTGGATAGGAAAGTACCTTTCCTTGAATTTGATAGCAAGCTCATCCCATGTTGCGATGGTGTTGGGAGGTAAAGTGTCAATCCAATCTCTAGCTCTCCCTGTCAAAGATAGCTTGAAAAGCCGCAGCTTCTTATCGGACTCTGACACATTGGGTGGATCCGTGTATCCACATGCCTCATCAAAGTGCTCAAGATGAAGATTTGGGCATTGTGATTCAGCCCCCGAGTACTGATTTTCCTTGAGAGCGTTGAGTACCGTGTTCTTGATATCGAAGAACACTGGGTTGACCGGTTGGAAACCAAGATTAGCATTCCTTCCGTTATTTTGCCCGTAGTCACCCAATGTTCTCACTGGAGGTGGAGGCGGCGGTGGGTTTTCGTCACCCATCGTACAGATTTCGTCGTCCGAAGTGATTGGACTAGACCCCTCGGTGTCGCTTTGTTTCTCTTCGGTATTAGTTAGCCGAGCAGTTTCTCGGGCTAACTTTGCAGCTTTTCTGTTCTTCTTTGCTGTTTTCTCAATCTCAGGATCGTACAATAGTTTTCCCTGTGCGTTACCTCGCATGCACAAAAACAACAATACCTTTAGTAGCAACTGCAATTAAAAAGAATAAACGAAAAAAAAAAATTATATTTTTTTTTATAACAAAATCTGCTACTAATAAAAATATAATCTAACAAAAAATAAAATAAAATAAAATAGAATCTACTAAATAAACAAAATATAACTAAGATCCTAAATTAACTCTAATAATATTTTTTTTTTTTTTTTTTTTATAATATTTGACTGAAAAATAAATTCCTAATATAACTCAAAAAAAATAAAAGAAGAATTAACTATCGTATGGTCCAATTGCCTTGTTGATTCAATCAACAATCCCCGGCAACGGCGCCATTTGATGAAGTATCAAAGTAAGTATGTAAATTATCGTATCCACAGGGATTGTTCCGAATCAAATTCGAGTAATTGGTATCATACGAAAGTAAACTTGCAATAAAATAAATTGGGGGGAGTTTTTAGGTTTCAGACTTAAGAAAATAAACAACAATAAAATATGGTTTCCTTTCAAGATGCGAAAGCGATTGGACCTTTTTGGTTCATCTAATTACTATTGTCTTGGTATTCCTTGCTTGTTAACAAACTACGAACTTATTTTCATGATTCGATTAAATTAAATAACTATGTCCAATGTCTTGGTACATAATCCTCTAAATTGATTATCAATCCCTAATGTCTTAGGATGACCTATAATCAATTTAGGTTTTTGCCCTTTAATCCTTAAATTCTCAATTAACAAACCAATATGTCTAAAGTACAAGTTAATTGAACAATTATCCCTAGGTCAATCAATTTGTTTCTAATGTCTTAGTAAACAAGCAATTATAATCATCATACAATTCGCGACTTTGTATAAAGCATTAAGATTAAGAGACAATTGAATGAATACTAACTTCGTAATTCGATTAACAAATCATAAGAAATACATAGTTCAAGACAATAATAATTAGAATCCCCTAGGATCCAATCAAAGAGTTTAGTTACTCATAATCAAAGCATAAACAATAAATAGAGTGAAAGAATTCATTACAAGAAGGAAAACTAGCTCTGGGACTTGATCTCAAAAGTTGCCTTTTTCGCCGTCAAATTCTGTGTGCCCTGAAACTCTTGCTTGAGTCTCTTTATATAGAGATGCAGCTCCTGTTGATTTACTTCAGTTTTTCTTGGATCTTGATAGGAATTAGTTTTTTTAAACAAAATTTGTTTTAAAACTAAATATTTTCCAATCATATCTAACACACCGATTTGTTAACAAACTAATTCTTTTTTTAAATCTTTTCTTGTGCTTTCAGCAGCCTTGTACTTGACGTAACTTCCACTTATTATTGTGCAAAAATATAATAAAAACGTACTAAAAAAACTTGTAATTAGGTCTTGGAATAAGTAAAACTATAGTAATGACGTGGAGTCATCAGTTATACAGAATGATCTGTCTTAGGCGGAGCTCATTAACTACTTCAACCCATTGTCTTGGTTAAAAAATAAATCACAAGCTTTTATCCTTAAAAATTTTATGTTTGTTTTTAGTCCCGGATGACTAATTTATTTTCATTTTACCATAAAAAAAATTTACGATTACTTTTTATGTTCAAGATGTGTCTATATTATGTATATATTATGTTTTTTTTGTCAAGTAGCCTAGTGGCTAGAAATTTCACCTAAAAGGTGAATAAGTGGAGTATCACAGGTTCGAACCCGGACTCCTACACATATGATGTTCCTACAAACTGAGCTAAGCTCACGGGAAAATATATTATGTTTTTTTTAAGAAGCAAAAATGAGATATATTAAGCAAAACAAATAGTACCATCAACACAAGGTGTGCCAAAAAAGACTACAAAGTATACAGATGCAACATAATGGGAAGACAACATGAAAACAAAGTTAATCGAAGCCCAAACAAGTAAACGGGCTCGACCATCAACTATGATAATTAGAAACAAGATTAATATTTGTTGTCTTTAACCGCTAGTAAGAATGAAGCTTAACCTTGTCCAACAAATGAGGTATGTACATCTCCGTATTTCTAAATAACCTGTGATTTAATTCGTTCCAAATAATCCAAACACAAAGTAGCCGTATAAGTTGCAAAAAAGAGCGTCGCGCTTGAGGGCCACTTGATGAATGAGTAAATGTAGAAAATGATCTATCATATGATGAGCATCAACTGATGTCAAGCCAACCCACAACCTAACTGACGACCAAAGGGAACCAAAAATGATGCATGGGATATATAAGTGCTGGGCTGGTTCCATGCCACCACAACCGGCCACACAAGACTAAGCAGCTTAAGGGATGATACCTCCGGCCGCAAGTTGTCTTTTGTTGGCAATCTGTCTCGCAACAATCTCCAAGCGAAAATAGACACCTTTAGGAAAACTTGTTTGTCCCAAGGGGTCAATTTGCAAAGAAGTCAAAATTTGATAATTGCGTCCAAGGGGTCAATTTGTAGAGAAATCAAAATCTGATAAGCCTCTCGGACCGAGTAACCGCGAACGGGATTTGGCAGCCATTGCCACAAATCTAGAGACTGAGCCTGCAAAAGAAAGTTATGAAGTAAAGTCTGACACTCCCCCCCTCCCTAACAACTCCTCCTTTCACACCAACAACTGTCTCCGCCACACCCACTGGTCTCCCACCCTAAAGAAGACATTTCGGCTACCATACTCGATTTGTTAATCGCCAAATTGAACAAGCGCCGAAACCTCACACACAAGGGGATCCCATCTAGCCAAGTGTCAGTCCGGAAGAGAGCATAATGTCAAAATCAATTTGTCTATATATTATATTAAATTTACATAAGTCTATATTATGTTAAAAAATGTCAAAATTTTGTCCATTAACGACTAAAAACAAAACAAATTTTTTGTAGAGATGAAAACATGTGATTTTTTTTATTATTAAGAACGAAAACCAAATTGTTCTAATTTTATAGAAACAAAAAACATATTTAATCGTTAATTTTCAAAATATATCCAATTTAAAAAACAAACAGAATCACGTCTTGTTTTCAAACATCTCTAATTTAGAAAACATACATAATTTTTTTTCACCACCAATATTCGGTCCACTGGACTGTCTAATCTGATTCGGGGATTAGTTCTGATATCAAGTGGTTTCCACTCCCTCTCGATCGCAATTATGGTGGTTCCAACCGTGGTTCTCTCAATAAAAAAAGCATTATCTTTGTTTTAATTGGTAATCTTCACGGTTAAATATATATAACTAAGCATAATGTCTTGCTTCCTATTAACTAAGCATAATGTCGCTTCCTATTGATTTGTCATTTCATTGATAAGTTGTAAAATTCTCTTGAGGTAACTAAAGGCATTTTTGCCGTGTTTTTATGTATCCTAAGACAAGAGCAAAGTTCCTTTTAGTACCATAACGATGTTTGTAAAGAAGTCAATGTGTTGATATAATTTTTCTTGTTTGTCATTGAACTTTAATTAAGCTAATGCATTTGGAATTTGGATAAAGTTGTAACACACGATCGACTAGCACCCGTGTATGATGATTAAAAGGGGAATATCTTAATTTACACAAGCTATGAAATGGATGATATTGTTACTTTCTCTTTTTTTCTTAAGCAAGATGATATTGATACTCAAGACCGTTCATGGTGTTTAATTTAGGCTCACGTGTATCAATTTGTGATCGCAAACTATTGTGATATCCTCAACATTTCCTATGTTTGACGTTGGACTGTTTGATTTAAAAGAGTCGTTATTGCTTAGTCGTTGGTGGCAAGGAGTTGATGGGGCGTGGAAGAGGTGATGGAATAAAAGTGAAACTATCGAAACAGTGAGAGTTTGTAGATTTCATTTGAAAGCTTCATAGTTATCGGTTAGTTTAACAACTACATTTATCAAATACTACCAATTCAATTTGCTATGTTGTCTTTTATTGGCTAACAAGCTTAACTAGTACTTCCTCCGTCCCAAAACTTTAGTCATTTTAGAGTTTTGCACGGAGATTAAGAAATTATAAAGATTGATAAGTTAAGTCATTTTTACCCTTACTTTATTAAGAAAGAGAAAATATATTTAATTAATGTTTTAACTTTAGTAAGGGTACAAATGGTAAAGTATCACTAATTCTGCATTGGTTTCTTAAAAAGGACTAAAGATTTGGGACAAACCTAAAAAGCTAAAAAGACCAAAGATTTGGGACGGATGAAGTATCAACTACTCTCTATTTTAATAAATATAGGATTATCTACTAAAAAATACGAGTATTAAGAAAAGTTATTGTGATAATAATTTTTTTTATTACTAAATTGTCCACTTATATTAAATTATTCAATGTTGATTATTTTTCATATTTCATTGTAAATTGGTGGTATTAATGAGAAATACAGTATATATTATAATAAAACGAGTAATGAATATACCTAAAAATTTGTAAAAAATCTTATATTTTAAAATAATTTTATTTTGAAAATAAATCATAATATAATAAGGGACAGAGAGTATTATATTTTAGTTTTACTGATCAATGCCAAAATGTCTTTAATCAACATTTAATTCCTAATTTTTTACTATAATTATATCTCTTCATTTTGGGTTAAATATGTTTTTAGTCCCTATATTTTGCGAAATTGTTAAGAATGGTCCCTACATTTTAAAAATGGTAAAAAAAAACCCTATAAAATTTTGCAGTATCAAGATTAGTCCAATTCGTAGAGAATAGTCCCTACATTTTGTAAAATTGTCAAGAATAGTCCATACATTTTAATATTTTTAGTCCTTACATTTTAGAAAATTGTCAAGAATAGTCCCTACCTTTTAATGTTTTTAGTCCCTATATTTTGCAAAATTGTCAAGATTGGTCCCTAAAGGATAAACGCAGGGACTAATCTTGATAGCGGAAAATTTTATAAGTTTTTTTTACCATTTTTAAAATATAGGGACCATTCTTAACAATTTCACAAAATGTAAGGACTAAAAACATATTTAACCCCTTCATTTTTATTTTTTATGTACAGTACTATATAGAAGCCAAATATGGTAGAACATGTGAACACAATAGGTTGAAGAAGTGTTTTTTCCTGCCGGTGGTCCCCCACAAAGTGCCCCCAACTCTAACAGTATCAAACCTCTATAAGCTCACGTGTAGGGTTCAATGCACTTACGGACCGTAATAATGTAAAAAATTCATCATTAGCAATGCAGGATTGGTATTATGCGAAATCATTATTAATGACCTCAGAAAAATGTAGTAATTGAAGGATAGACTTTAAAGACTTGCACTATTGATGAAGTCGTGCCATTTTTTGGCCTTAGTAAAATGTCTACCTTCCCATCTTCGCGGTTTCTAGGGTGGAAAAGGGGTAGGTTCTCTTTTCCGGTGGAAGAGTATCAAAAACCTGTTATTACAGGTTAATAGGATGTCAACCTGTAATTTCTTCGTTGATAGTTTGGGGCTGGAATTGGGAATGTACACTCCGTCACCGCGGATTCGCCGACTCTGACCATATATATATATATATATTATATTATATTTTATATATTGTATAACTTTATACGTTTTATTTTTGTTTTTTTATAACTATTTTTGTTAGAATACCAAAAGAAATAGTAGTAGTATGTGATTTCTTGGATAATGATTTTCATAATATTTCATGTTTCAAGTGAAAGTGTGAAACTCTAGTGATTACGATCTTTTTATGTTACATAACACATAATATGCACATATTCCTAATTCATCTAATGCCACATTTATGTTATGTCACCCTTGATATAACTAAATGTATGTGGTACCATTCCCGGTTCAATCTTGCGGATACATAACACATTTCACCGGCTTTGCTTTATGGATCATAGTCCAAACTTCCTCTTTTACTTTATGAATCAAAGTTCAAACTTCCTCTATTGCTTTATGGATCAAAGTCCAAACTTCATCTATAGACTCAATCATGAATGCATGAAGCACATAATACCAACATATGATATTTTCTCATCTATAATCCTCGGCTCTAAGTAACATATCAAACATAAGATATATTATTCTCATCATTCATCATCTCTCTTCAATTATACATAATATATGTATAGACACCATCATCATCACATCCATTAATACACATAATGGTACAATTAACTCATATTATAAATGAAATTCTGGCGCAGGCTGGTGAAATATGTTGAGTCAGATGTTTCAACATCGTACCAACACAGAACAGAAAAGACAAAGTAATAATAAATAACAGAAAACTAAATAACACAATATTTGTTAACCCAGTTCGGCGTAAACACACACCTACTCTGGGGGATACCAATCCAGGAAGGAAATCCGCTAAATAGTATTAGTTCAAAGCCCTCAGCAAACGCTCTGTTTACGACTTCTCACCTAATCACTACCCCTGCTAATTTCTACCTAGGAACTCCTAGATATGAAATCCCATCTCACTCACCTCAAACAACACAGACAGCGTTGTTTACAATTAATCACACAACCCGTGATTATAAAACGATACAAGCAAGTGGTGACACACACCAAGAAACAAACTATCTCCTTACTTCAAAGCTTAGGAGAAGTTCACAATATTACAACTCAACTAACACAACCATCTCTATGCATTGATAAACAATAGCAGCACCAGAGAGGTATATATACAAAATAAAGCACAAGGCTTACAAATACACGAAACCCTAAAAGACTACATCTTTGATATTATGATTTCGATTTCGGTGAATGAAACTAGGGTTTGGCCTTCCTTTAAATAGCATCTGCAGCATGAGCTTGATCAACAAGTTGGGCTTCAGAACACACAGTTGGTCCAAGGAATATCCAGCACACATATTCTTGAACCAAATATGATGTTTCCTTAAACATATTGATTCCTAAAATGTTGTAACATCTTGAGGAGCAAGCAACGCTTAAACCGCCTTTTTGTTGGTTCTAGAAAAACACGTGCGTCTTGGGGGACAAGTAACATGAATATATTCTTCAAACGAATCTTCAAAGATCTCACACAAAAATAAAATGCGAAAATGGCGCACACCCTGATGTTGTACCCAAGGTTGCAACACTGGTCCAATATCTTGCTATAACATTGTTTTAACAAAATGATACCAACATACAAAACCTCAACAGTAAACATACATCACCCAACAAGCATCTAATCAACTAATAGGACAAACCTGCCCTGATACCTCTCGCCTGGCGAGAGTTGGCGAGGCAGTGTCTGAAGCTTGCCAGTAACTGGCGAGACCTGGCTAGCTAGCGGAACTGGAACGACGGCGGGACCGCGGCGAGTGAAAGGTTGATATGCGTAAGAAGCATAAGAAGCGACGCGTGAGAAGCAGAAGAAGAAAAGACGCAAGCTGCAAACTTTTCTTTTGATTTTTTATTAAAAATAAATATTAGTTTTCGGAGGTTTGATCTCAGCCATTGATATTTTTTACACATGACACACATCCATGCAATTAATAAGCTAAATAGAGAATATCACAAATGAGTGAACCTGAACTCTACTTTATAATCATATATAAAAAATTAAATGTAGCAATAAAATGTTAAAAAATTCAAATATGTCTATTTTTTATTTATTAATTTAGTCTATAAAATTACTAAAACTAAAAACACAATTGATATGGTTGGTGTTATGTTTCTCTAGATTAAGTTTATTTTGGTCTATTTTAATTTTTATTTAATTTTAAAATTGAAAATTGTAGCTAAAGCATATATGAGGTTCATTGCCAAAAAAAAGAAGAAGCATATATGTGATTTGTTATGTTGCTTTTCCATTGCACCTGAATATATTTTCATTCGTACATACGCTGGTATCTATTTATGCATATTTATTTTATTTTAATTTATAATAAACTTTTTTAAGAAGCCAAATAATATATTAACTTAAATAATCTTGTTGGTGTTTTGTATGTTGGCCTCATTTTGCAAAAACAAATTCAAGCAAGATGTTGGACCAGATGCCGTAGCATGTGGGTACAACATTTGTCATGCCAGTAATTAATGTTCTATTTGCGCGCCATATCCTTGAAGATTCTTTGAAGCACTATTTTCGCCTTTCTTGCTCATCAAGACGCACGTTCTAAACAAGGGTTTACAAGGCGTCTGCTCCAAGAAATACTTTCCAGAATATGCTACGCCATTTATGGAAACATGTGATTCTTTCCATTTTCATGTATGCTGGACTTTGCAAAAGGACAGCTGAAGATTAAAGCCCAAGATGAAGACCTAGCCCATGCTAACTCAGGTCATATAAATATGTGAAGACAAAAACCTAAATGACTACTGAAGCCGTATTTGAAGAATATAGTTTTAGGGTTTGAGTCTTGTTTTATTGTAAGCCTTTCTTGTGGATTCTATAACACAAGCTTAGGCCTGTTTGGTTTGTATTCCGTGTAACTTCTCCCAAGCTTTTAAGCACGGAGATTGTTTGCTTGTTTGGTTTGTGAAACCGCACTATTTGTAGTACTGTCATAATCACGAGGTTCGTGATTGAAAGGAAGTGAGACGGGGTCTCAAACTTAGGAGTTCCTAGGTTGAGTTAGCACGGGTAGAGTCTAGGTGATAAGTCGTAAACTTGTATGTTTGCTGTGGGCTTAGAACTAGATCTATTATAGTGGATTCCTTCCTGGCTTGGTAGCCCCCAGAGTAGGTCGTTGTGTACGCCGAACTGGGTCAACAATTCTCTGCGTTATTTACTTCATTGTCTGTTGTTTTTACTTGTTGATTATAATCTACTGTGGACATACGCTAGAGCATTTGTCTTAGCATTTAAACTGGTTACGTACGACAATTGCTATAGCTTCTGTGTTAACATCTGTCCTCAGTAGGTGCCAGAATTTCAAATCTCAATCAAGTACAAGATGCACCTAATTGGAACAAATACATAAGTTTGAAGAAGAGACATCACACTCCCCTTCGATAAGAAAATTACAGAAAAACAACTGAATCAAGTAGCTATAATCCCTAAACAAAATAAAGATTGAGCCACCATGAATTTAAATCGTACATGAAACCTTTTTTTCTTAGTCTTCAACCACCACCAAACGAGAATCTTAAGTTTATCAAGCAAAAGCTCACTCGATAAGGCCTTCTGAGAGAAAAACATGTTATTCCTTTCTTTTCAAATAAGTCAACAACACACCGTCCAAATTGCTATCAAGCACTTGCATGTCTCCTTTTTAAACAAAAAACTATTTCCAAATTGAAGAGCATGAAAACGAACATCAATAGAAAAAGTGGTACTAATTCCCAGCCACTTGACAACTCCTCTCCAAAGATTACAGAAAAAATCACATTCAAAAAATAAGTGACCGGCTATTTCATTGGATCCACATCCTCCTGAGCAAAGTAGAGAATTCAAATGGCTTACACTTCTTCTCAGCGGATTATCCTTTGTTTTTAGTTTATTTTTAAGAAGCCTCCATGTAAAAATAGACACTTTTAGTGGAAGTAAATTATTCCATATCACCACATTTTGTTCCGGCATGACCACTTGATCCTCCTTTGTTAATAAATGATAAACACCTTTGACAAAATAACCTTCAAAAGGATCTGACTGCCACTTCCACGAGTCATTAATATTCACCTGCAAAAGATAATTTTCCAAAAAACACAACACTCGACAAGTTGTTCCTCTTCCCAGGCAAAAAGTCTTCTGCGCCATCTCCACCCCCCCACCTTTCAACCTACACAACTCTGCTACTATAATATTTTATGTACTGACAGCTCGAAGTGTCTACTAAATCTTACACAAAGAGGAACACAATCCATCCATCTATCCATCCAAAAGAGTGTATTTTCTTCATTCCCCACCTCCCTCTTAATTAATATTCTCCTCAAACCATCTTCCTTCCTACGCTCAACCTCATGCCTTCTCTAAACATCCTTAAGTCCCACCACCAAATAGATTCTAGTCTCCCCTCTTCTCTAATTTTACCATTCTCTAAACCATATTTAGCCAACAACACCTTAAACCACAAACTCCCCCGAATTGCATACAATCTCCAACACCACTTACCCAATAAAGAAAAAATTAAACTCCCGAATTCGACGCACACCTAATCCTCCTTCTTCCTGCTGCAGACAAATCTTATCCCACTTAAACTATAATAAACTGTAAAGGATAAAAATGGATTTTAGATAAAATAATAAGAGTAGAAATGGAATAAAAAATATAAGCTATAAGCTCAAAAGCTAATTGAAATAGTGTCTGAAAAATAAGCTATAATCATGTAAAATAAGCTATAATCTAGTAAAATAAGCTAATTAAAATAGTGTTATGAGAAAATTGTTACCAAAACATAACTTTTAACTTATAATTTATGAGCTATAAGCTAACTTATTTATCTTGTTACGAGAGAGGTGCAGTGATACTGATATATATTCTCTACATAAAATGCTACATATTTATTTAAGGAAAATTTTAATATGACCACTTTAACAAGTGGTCTATGTTGGATCAGTATTTAAAAAATAAATTTACGGATTATATAAATTGTTGTTCGAAATATAAATTGATGGTCATTTTTATTTTTACGGCTAAAATAATGATTTAATTGATACCAGTTTGACTAAAACAACATTAAATAAAAATGTAACTCGTATGAAATTGACGTCAATTATGTCATATTTTAACGGTAAAGACTAGAAGAGTCGTTATTTTTTACTTTTAAAGAATATTGTAGATAGTTGTTGAAATTTCTGATAATTTTAAACACTGATCTATCGTGGACCACTACAGTTGCATTAACCATTTATTTAAGGGTTAAATATGTTTTTGGTCCCTATAGTTTCTCAGAATTTTGTTTTTGTTCCTTGAAGATTTTTTTTTTCACTTTTTAGTCCATAAAGTTTCTTCTGTTAGTGTTTTTAGTCTCTACTTTTAATCAAACTCTTGTATATCTTGTATACTTTTACATTTTTGATTGATTTTTTGTATTTATGTTTATAATATAATGAGAACATCTCCGATAAAATTTAGAATTTTTTAACATAAGATGAATTATTTATGAATTTATATATGCAAAAAACTAAAAAATTCATATTTAATTCATCTCTTGTTAAAAAAAATTAAACTTTTGTAAGAAAGATTCATATAATGTACCAAACATGACGGCAGAAAAAAAAATTAAAATTTCAAATGATATGCACGATTTGAATGAGATGTAGGGACTAAAAACACTGACGGGAAAAACTTCAGGGACTAAAAAATGTGAAAAAATCTCCAGGGACTAAAAACAAAATTCGATGAAACTATAGGACCAAAAATATATTTAACCCTTTATTTATTGTGTCACATTTTGTTGATGACAAAACTTAACCTGTAGATTGGTTTGATTGGCATAAAACAAAGGGTGTATATGGATTGGACAAATCGGTCGACCCGGTCAAACCAAACCAATTTTAAAAATTTGGGTTGGATCGGACAAATTGATAGATATAGATTTCAAAAATAAAAAATCCATAAAAAAAGGGTTACGGGTAAAATCAGACCTAACCCAAAAAACTCATTGACCCACTAGTGCCATGTTTTTTAAAATATTTTTAACAAGTTATACTATTTTTTAAGAAAATAAAAAGATTGAATAATTTTTATAATCAAATATGATAACCCATCGCACTATTATAAAAATAAAATAAAAAACTTGAATAATTTTCATAAACAAATATGATGATTCATCGGTTAGTTATTTGATATTAAAAAAGCAAAAAAGTCATTTGGATGGTTGGAATTTACGCAAAAAATGAGTGATTATTTTCTATGGTGAAAAAAAGTTACACTATTTTAAAGAAAATAGAATGGTTGAATTATTTTTTAGAAAAATATGATGATTTGTCGTTTAGATATTTAATATAAAAAAATAGAAAAATAATTTGGGTAACCCATTGCCCAATCCAATCCAATCCTACCCAGAAATTAGTGGATTTACTCAACCTAACCCAAAGTTATAACTGATAATTATTTTACTAGATCCAATCCGAATTACCCTATATGATTTGAGTTTTAGTTTTGGCCAAACTCAACCCAAATTGGCTCACGTACACCCCTACATAAAACAAAATTGATAATTCCACAAAGTCAGACATAAATTTATCAGTAATTAAAATTTTAGGGTCAAAATTGCCAATTTCCCTATTCGAAGTTGATAAAATGTGGGTCACCCTACCTTAGAATCTTTTCACTCTTCCTAATAGTATCACACGCTCACCCATGATGAGGAGAGTATAACCATGGGATGAAATTTCAAAGGCTTTCACGTGTATTGGTCCTTAATTGATGCTCCACACAAATGAGTTGCTACTTTGCTTCTTTTAATTTTTCACTGGGGTGATGCAATCATCTCCTGCTCTTTTTTCTCTTTTAATTTCCTTTTGGTAAAAAATAAAGATGGGTCATTACCACTCTGCATAATTGTAATTATAGACAATGTATATGATGATGGGTATTCATGAGGGGCAGTTATTTCTGTGGCCATGCAAATACTTTATAAAAATCTCTTTAAAAAAATGTAATTGATGACTAATCTTTATATGACCGGCTATCTTGACCTCAACGTCGGAAGGCATTCTTGACCTTCTTAAGAGCGACTTATCTGTAACCTTCTTCTTAAGAGAATGGTTTCATTTTTCTGTTGTTTTTTTTGAAGAAGTTAAATTAGTCCATCCAAATTAGTTACATAGAGAATCGAACTTGAGATTTTAAGGAGGAGCACACTCTCAAGTCTCAAGCCAATACCACCAGACCAACCTATATGGGTTTCTTTTTTCTATTATTACTTTTCTCCTTTTTTTTTCTTCTTATTTTGATTAGCCTTGTAACAAAAAAAAAAAAGTATTCATTTGAGTTGAGTTCCACCGAAATCAATATAATGTTGGTTAGGGGTGGAAATGAACCGAACCAACTCGAACAAAGTTCGAAACTCGATTCGACAATTGATTCGTTGAACTTGGTTCATGAACCAAATGAGCCGAACTTGAGCTAAATATTAAGTTCGTTAATTAAATGAGCTGAACTTGAGCTATATATAGTTCGGCTCGTTTGGTTCACGAGCTGACTCGATTATATATATAACACTTCAGAATATATTTTTACATAACACTTCAAGAATAATATATATATATATATATATCTTCAAAAATAAATTTTACAAAATAAAACACACTAGCATTATTTCTCTTTTGAAGCATAAGTGATACTTGTTTATTTGATACTTCCCAATTTATGTACTAACACTAAGTCTCACATCGGTTAAATTATCTAGCATTGAGAGAAAACTTTGTTATAAAAGGTGGTATACTACATGTCTTGGAAGCACAACAAAATGTTTATGGTGGGTTTGTTACTGTTTCACATTTTCCTAAGTGTGATAATACTCTCAAATACGGCTGACAATGAACCGAACCAACTCGAAAATAGTTCGAGACTCGATTCGATTCGATAATTAACTCGTTGAACTTGGTTCATGAACCAAATGAGCCGAACTTGAGTTGAAAATTAAGCTCGTTAAATAAATGAGTCGAGCCGAGCTTAAGCGAGTTCGACTCGACTCGACTCATATCCAGCCCTAATGTTGGTAATAAAATCTATTTACCTTTGTCATACACATTTATGAAGGAAAACATAAACAAATTAACATCATGAAGGTCCTTTAAATCATGAAGGTCCAAATCTTCAATAAATTATTAAATGAGGGGTGACTCAAAATTTGCAGGGTAAAAAGTAAAATGGTTATTAGGGGAAGACAAGAGAACCATTATTATTGGGCCTTTGCCATCATTGTTTGTTTCTGACGAGATTTTATAACACCCTTTTATTAGATTCATTCAAACATTTACTCCAATTTACTTCCTGTCTACATGTTTTGTGCTTATTGATTTGCTTAGGGAGTTACCTTTTTGCCTCCCTATACTTCTTTGACTGTACCATGATTACAATTACACTATTAAATTTTAGAAAATGCTAACTAGTACGTCCCTGGGGCACTAGTTAAAGAGTTAAATAAAGTATGAATATCTTGGAACTTGTGAAATCTAATTTTTATAAGTATAAAAAATGTTTTTTTCAATGCAAAAATTACTACTTTTGGTATCTTAACTAGTGCCCGTGAACACTAATTAGCATGACCCTTAAATTTTACCTTATTAAATTACCTTTTTATTAAAATTTCCTCTTAAGCGCATTGTGATAATGTGGTATCACTAGAATATTTTTTTGTTTTTTAAGACTAAGGTATCATCTGCACGTAATTATAGGGATTAATCTCTTTGAGATAATTAAAATCTATTTAAAAGATTGACATCTCCCTATAAATCAGTCGGGAATTCTCAAATATCTACCACTTGTGTCATTTGTTGTTGATTCCTCTATTTAAACTTTATCGACCTCTTTTAATTATTAAATCTCTAGTCCCCGTAAGCTAAGTTTAGTTTGTAGATATATTACATGTAATAATATGCCGGACTAGAGTTCAAACTCTCGTACATCCATTTATTCACTTTTAAAAGGTAAAATTTTAGTCTCTAATTGTTAAAAGTCTCACATTGGCTAGAGATATGACAAAGATAGCCTTTATAAGTGTAGTGCAAACCTCAGCTCTCAAAGCTAGCTTTTGTGGTTGAGTATAAGCCTCTCAAATTCTAATATGGTATTATAGTCTATCCTAGATCCATTTGTTGTTTGTTTTGGAGACCACTCATATTTGGGTCATCCGTTGTTGTTGATTCCACGCACCAAGCCCAATAGTGCTGACTGTGAGGGGGTGTGTTAGAAGTCCCACATTGGCTAGAGATATGACAAAGATAGCATTTATAAGTGTAGTGGAAACCTCAACTCTCAAAACTAGTTTTTGTGGTTGAGTATAGGCTCTCAAATTCTAATACTAGTCTATTTGACAAAAAATAATTAGGTCTGTTTGTTGCGCATGATATGATACATATATTATATAAAATTCTCAATCTATTGTTTGCTGAGGCAACACGATATGATAAGTTAATCTTGAAACTTATCATATCATGTCTCTCTAATTAAAAATGATATTTTAACTTTGAGCTGGGTTACCAACAAGATAGAATAAGTAAATAATTTATTTTATACTATAAAATATATTTTAAAAAATTAAAATATAAATAATAAAATATTTGATATTAAATTAAAATAAAATAATTATTTTTAAAAATATATATATATATATATATATATATACACACGCAATTTTTTCTCAAGGGTAATTTTATAATTTACATGATATAAATTGAAAAACAAGGATGTTAATTTAAATTTTATAAAAATCAAATATAACTTTCTTATAATGGTAGTTTAATATTTACATATAAGATATACTATATATTTATTATTTATTATATCTAACATATGTAATTGCATTATTTATTTGATCATGATTCATACAACCAATTTAACTTGTTTATTTGCTCAAGATTTTTACTTAAATATGATATATATATTTTATCATATAATTATAAGGTATGTGTAGAAAATATGATATGATAGTTATCATGTTTGTTATACTATGTGAATCAAACACATGATAAAATAATTGTTATATTGTTTATATTTTATCATATCATTAATATCTTCGATACATGAATAGAGAAATAACTACTCATATATTATTATTATTATTATTATTATTATTATTATTATTATTATTATTATCTGAATTTGCATGTCATCTATGACCAAGCACATGTTATGACATGAACATGTTTGAACATTTGATGGGATAGGAACTCATTAGGGCTACAACTTGGTCGATTGTAGATTCGTAGCTATATATGTTATGTAAAAAAGAAAAATTAATGTGGTGACTTATTTGCAGAAAGTAACATGAACCAAATGATGTCATTGGCTAAGATGCATCGCCTAGTTAAGTGATTCATAGTGCACAAGTTTGTAATTACACTATAACGAATATAAATTTTATAAAATTCATACAATTGACCCTAAATTCATATACACAAAAACATTTTGCCAAACTTCTAATTTCATCACGTTGGCCTAACTAATCAATGGAGAGCACCATGTCAAAACAGCTAGCTATGGGATTGAGATTGTCTACGGTAAAATATTTCACAGTTGCATGTTGTAGTGAATTTTGGCAATCATTTTAGGATAGGATTTTTTTTTTTTTGTTGTAACTGCGTTAAGATCATTTTGATGCAACATAAGTAGGGATGACAATGGGTAGGATATAGGTAGGGTACTATAGTATACATCCCCATAACCGCAGTTTAAAAAAAGACCTGTACTCATCTCCATACTCGCGTAGGTAACAAACTTTGCACCCTACCCATATCCTGTGGGTACCTAAGTACCCATATCCGTACCCGTTACCCATACTTTTGCGAAGAATAAATCGATCAATTATAAAATATCATATTATTTTAATAAAATTAAAAAATAAATCAAAGATTTGAATGTCGACCTATGAAAATTATTAAAAAATTATTACTAATCCCATGTTAAAAGTCATATCTCTGTTGACATATTCACATTGTGTTTGATTATGTTATAAATAAACACTTCTATTAAAAACATGGGTAATAGTTTATAGTGTTTGTATTTTTTAAAATTAATATACATATAGTTTTATATAATAATATAAATAAAATTAATAAATATATATTATATGGTATGGGGCGGGGTGGGTACTAAGGTACCCGTACCCGCACCCATACCCGCTCATTTTTGTGGGTAATTACCCATACCCGTGTCCATACCCAAACTGCGGATTTTTGCCCTACCCGTTATGGGTATTTTTTGCGGGTACCCATTGGTTATGAGTCAAATTGTCATCCCTAAACATAAGTAGAATTGATTATCAGCGATTTAAACGAATCGTTAAGATCATATTTTTTTTGTTTGCACCATCAGTTTAATCTGGTTCGGAGGTCAGTCCTAGCATTAAGTAGTTACAGTCTTTTTCCGATCATAGTTGTGGAGGACCGAACCGTGGTCCTCCCTACCAAGTTCAATGTCAATCACCACTGAACCAGCTAATGATTGGTAACAGTTAAGATCATTTTGATACATATATATCATAGTCGTCTGACGTAAAATTAATGGACGAGATCAATTACTGTATTACTGCGTTATTTTTGGACTGCAGTAATTCCTTGTCCGAATGGACAATGATTCGTAGCAGTAAAATTTTGCTTTATTGAACTTAGTTGTTTGAGCAAGATATTAGATGGTTATGTTCAAAACTTGCATGAAGATTTACTTCCAAAACTTGCATGAAGATTTACTCCAATAAATATAGGTTATAGATAACGTTGTTGGTTTAGCCTACAAGGATATTTTTGGCATGTAATTCAGCATATACAATTTTGCATGATGTATATGTTCATGGACCAAGTACGTGGCAAGAAATGATTTTTTTTTAATGAGCAAGAAATGCTAGTTTAGGTACCCAATATAAAGCTTATTTTCAACACACAGACCTTTCAATCAAACAATTATTTACATTACATATTGTCACATGAAGTGAACCCACCATTTGCATTTTAAGTTACCACAACATGAAGGCGAACATTTTTCTGTAAACTTTTTATGCCATGTTGAATAAGATTTTGGTCCTTCTATATTTTTCGAATTTTATTTTTAGTCTTATACAAAATTTCAGCAACTATTTTCTGTCACAACTTTCGGTCTCTTACTTTTAATCAACTCTTGTGTACTTTAAAATTTTTTGAATTTTATTTTTTTGTATTTATGTTTATAATATTATAAGAACCTCTCCCACAAAAAAATAGAATTTTTAAAATAAGATTAATTATTTATGAATTTTTAAGCGCAAAAAAGAAAAAAAAATATATTTAATTTATCACTTGTTAAAAAAATTTAAACTTTTACAAGACCGTGAAAAAATAATAAACAAAAATTGAAATATGATGTCATAAATAGTCAAATTCTATAAAACATCATGTTAAATATCAAAAGGAAGTTTAATCTCATTAATTTATTAGTTTATTAGTATATTTAAAAATAAATATAATTATTTATTTAAATATGTTCATGTGAAATAGGCTTATTTTTTAGGTCCGATATCCTTTTTAAAAAAAACTAATAGGTCATGTCACACTTTCAAAAGGATATCAGACCTAAAAAATAAGCCTTTGGCAGGTCACATACCAGACCCAAGCCTTCCATTTTTTAAGAGGTCAGGCTCAGACTTAACAAAGTCTAGTTTGGCTTGGATATAAATTGGACCCTATATAAGCTTAAAATTGGATTTGAAATTATATTTTAGTAATTGAATCTTATAAATTTAAATGAATCTTTAGTTATAAATTTTATTCCTTTACTATAATCTTTATGAAACAAATCCAATCAACAAATTATATTTTATCTCTTTTGGATTAAATGCAATTTTGGTCCTCTATTTTCACTTTTTATAAGTTTTGATCCTCATATTTTAAAAATCAATTATTTGGTCCCCCAAATTTTTTTTTACTTTTGATCCCACACTCCACTTTGGAATTAATTTACACATAACATTATTTGTTATTTCATTAGCAATAAGAAAGATGATTTTTATTTGTTTTTTAAATAAAAATATTTTATATTTTAATAAAAAAAATTATGTTATTTTAACAAAAATAAAATTAATTTCTTTTGAATAATTATCTATTATTTTAGTAAAAAATCAATTTATATCAATATAATTTATTATAAATATAAATAAATATAATAATTTATTATAAATATAACAATTTATTAATTATAAATATATTTTATTTTATTAAAATTTAAAAAACTGAAAATTATTTTTCAATAAAAAAATAATAATGTCATGTGTAATTGTTGTATCACATTGTATTTGTCACATTATCAAAATTGACTCCAAAGTGGAGAGACGAACCAAAAGTAAAAAAAATAAAAAATTGAAATAGGGGGACCATAAAACTTATTTTTAAAAAAATAATAATATGGGAATCAAAACTTCATTTAAAAAAAAACTTCCTTTAAATCTTCTCTTTTTACGCTATGACGTTTTTTGAAACATACCTTATTAAAACCTTAAAATATCATTAGTTTGATTATTTAACTATTCAATTTTTAATTTAACAAGTTAATCTTTAATTTGAAGTTATAGGTAAATGAACAAAGACTAAAGACTAAATAATTAAATTATAAAACTAATTCTATTTTAAGGTCTTAATAATGATATATTTTTAAAAAAAAACGTCATTCAGAACGTGATGCGCGAACTTTTGAAAAAAACTAGGGACTGAAATTAAAATTTGGTATATATATTTAGATGAAAAAATCATATTTAACCTTAATTTTAATGGTGTGTGTGTGTCTATATATATATATATATATATGGGGTTTGCTAACTTAGACCCACCTAAAAACATGAAGGTCTAAGTTAGCAAAGTGCACCTTTTTACTTTGGACAAAAAAACCATTCATATTTATTATTCAAAACTAGTCAAAAATGATAGTTTAGTAAGTTTCATTAAATTATTTAACACCAACTTGCTAACTTAGACCCACTTAATGATAAATATTTGCAATCTAAATAAACAACCTAGGAAATCAAAAAAGGACAAAATCCAAACACAATTCCTTAAAATTAACAAACTTTAACATCAAACTGTATCATATAATCAATCACATTAATTCTACCAATCACATATAATCAATCAACAAAATTAACCTGAAGGAAAAACATCTTTTTCTCTTTTTTCTAAACCTATTTCATCATTTTTTTTTTAAAACCAATATTGTCACGCTTGTTTTCTTATTTATAGTCAAGCCTTACGTAAATTTAAAAAAATCTGGAACATGTATAAAAAAGAAAATTGGAATATGAAAAAATAAAACTGTAGTTCACATGAATCAATGATTTTAATTAAGCCATGAATTTGAATATATATTCTGGTTTTCTTTTTGGTACATGAGTTTTCATGTTTATAACCACAAATAGCATATGCTTAAATAAATTAGAAAATATATTGTTTGCTTAAATAAAATTAGAAAATAAATTGTTTGTCCTTTTTTGATTTCCTAGGTTGTTTATTTTAGGTTGCATATATTTATAATTAAGTGGGTCTAAGTTAGCAAATGGGTGCACAATATTTAATAAAAAGTGAAAAGGTGCACCTTGCTAACTTAGACCTTCATGTTTTTAGGTGGGTCTAAGTTAGCAAACCCCATATACCATATATATATATATATATATATAAACGCAAGTTTTGTTGACCATAATAAAAAACGTAATGTATTGACATCACTTGTGTCTATAAATATCTTATTGTAGGAAATTAATTACTTGTTAACCTATAAAAAAATGGCAACACACTTTAATCTTTTCTTTTTTACCATTGCAATTATTTGTCTTGCTTCGGTGACATTGCCGGTAACAAATTAGTTTTTTTTGTTGTTTCAAAAAAAAAACAAAATAGTTTTTTTAACTAAATTATAGTGTGTGTTCGATTAAATGTCTTGCAATATTAATAGTAGAATTTAAGAGTGGTGTTTTAAAAACCTTTTAGTGTGTTTTAGAAACCTTTATTTTATGAAATTTGTATAATAGGTTTAAAATTTAATGAAATGAAAATATATTATATAATTAAATGATATTTTTAATGCCGTCTAATTGATTGCAATAGAAGTAGATAGCACAACTAAAGTTTGCCTTCCTACAAACTATTGTCCAAAAGAATCATTTCGTTGCTCCGATGACTGTAAAGCAAAGGGCTACCATTTACGTGGTAGTTGTTAATTATAATGGCATGGATTTATGTTGTTGCAATGAGAATTAGGTTTGATAATTCCACTTTTGAAATGTTTGTAGGTATCTATACATACAGTAGATTTTCATAAAAATAAGTTGAAAAATTAATATTGTAATTTAAATTAAAAATAATACTACTATGAGTTTTTATTTTTAATGAACTATGAGTTTATATTTTTAATGAAATGTTATATTATTTGGTATTGTTGTTGTTGCTGTTGTTGTTGTTGTTGTTATTATTATTACTAGACTCTGAGCACAGATTTTGTGGAGTGTCAAATTCAGATGCATACTGTGATAATTTTTTTATCAACATATCATCATTATCATTATATAAAAATCTCATAATCATGCTTAAAAAAATAAAAAAAAAGTCTATAAATACATAAATAAATAAAATATGGAAGAAAAAAAATTCCACAAACTAAAGAGAAAAAAAGTTTTCATCCATCCATATTATAAATTACAGTGATATCTTTTTTGTTGAAATAAAAAATAGTTAAACGACCATCCATAAAGAAATTATAATAATTATTCCATTGGTTTCTTTTTATTTTTCGTTTTAGACAAATAAATACAAACTAAAAAAGCGTGTTTTTGCACTTACTCCTATATTCATATTATACCCTGATTTTATTTTATTTTTTGGAATATATTATGTAAAAAAAAGGTACAAAACAAAAAAAATATGAAAAAAAAACAAACTAAACAATAGGAACAAAACAAAAACAATAAAAAAATTATATGAAGTTTAGTAAAAAAAAATAGATACAATAAAAATATTATATAATTATATAAAATTTAGTCAATAAAAAAATCAGAAGAGGTATAATAGACAAAATATAACTTTAAATTATCAAAACGCCAAATAATTTGAAACAATTTTCTTTTCTAAATCGACAAATAAAAGGAACAGAGGGAGTAATTTTTTAGTATGAGCTTGTGCATATCTACATAAAAAGATATCATGCATGATTAAGCTTTTAACCCACAACAAAAAGGCATCTAATTTTAAGGCAACATATTTTTTTTTAATGTGGGACACATTAAGCAAAAAATAGGGAAAGTAAATCTGATTTTAAATTAAAAAAAAATGTTGCTTGATTATTTAGATAAGTCAAAATAAATTGTGCTATTTTTAAGGTAACATTTTATATTTTTTTTTTTTTTTTTTTGGTGATCCTAGATTGAGAAAAAAAAAAGTAATAACAAATTCAGCATATTGTGTGCTTTTTAAGTATATCCCTATTTGCAAGGATTGCTTTTATTTATTTATTTTAATGGTAGGATTGCTTTTATCATATAGTATAGTATTTGTTTATTTATATGATAGCTAATAATATATAAAATTAATGTATTTTAGTTTATCATAAAATATATAAAACAATATTATCAATATATATAAAAAATAAAACGATAATGAAAAATATGTACAAAAAAAATATGAATATATTAAGGTTTTTATAAATGTCCTTTAATTCATATTAGCAATATCTAAAATATGTAAAATAAACCTTTTGCTTCCTATTGTCTACCAATAATTTTCAATTTCATTTAAATTCAGATCAACCAAACTAATATAATTCTCAGCTTCGGTCACGATTAGTGTTTTAACAAAATAATCGTGACCGCTTCATCCTGTGATTGTTGATAAAATAACCCAACAATGTTTCTTTGAGTTGCATATCAAAGAAAGAAGTATGATTATGATTTAAAATTTAAAAATACAAAACAAAGTTGCAAAAACATAACAATGATGTGTAACAAAAGACAGAGTTCAGTTTCACTGGATTTATGATTTACACACATTGAGATAACAGAGTTGTAAAATCAATTGTTATGATATTATGATATAAAAATGCAATCTAATTGCATATATCTTTACAAAGAAAGACCAGATTCTATCAAATAATAGAACTGCAACCATTTTTATTTCTTCAAAATCATGTTTTCCATTACAATAGTCAAGATTAATTGAAAAACTAAACGACGGAAACTAAAAAAAATGATAAGGTTCCTAACTTAATTCAGATCAAAAGAACAACAATTAATTAATTCAGATAACAAAAACACAACAATAGCCATAAAGTTCGGGCGTTAGGAGTGAAGTATCTTTATGGCCATTGATCAACTTCGGTATACAAAAAAAATAGAACTTTTTACAAAAAAAACAAAAAAAAATCAAATATCAATCTACAAAACTCAAAACCAAAAACAAAAAATTAAACAGCAGTGTACAAATGATCATACCTAATACAAAAAGTAACATGAGCAGAGCAAGATTAGTTAGAGATTAGCCATTTTTGTAGTAGCAATGAGGAGAACCTCTCCACAGAACCAAAATAAAACTTTGAATAAAAATGATCTCTCATGTTCCTACAACAAAGCAAGACATAAAATCGAAGGAAACCGATAAAATAGTAAAAATCTATTAAAATAAAATTCAATCAAGTTTGGTTCGGCAGAGAACAATAAATAGTTGGTTAGAAAAGTGAAACAAATAGAAAAAAACATAAAGTTGCATAAAGTTTAAAACTTACTTGATAATAACAATTTATGATCACTCATGTTCCTTTTTTTCTTCAATTTTGCAACAATAGTAACCTAATTAACATAACAAAAGTGATAGAGGTACTGCCTCATTCTCAAGAGTGATCAATGTTTAACACATCACCGTAAACAAATTCCTTAGATCAGCACCAACACTGTAACAAATAGTTGAGAGAAAGAGAAATACGTGTTTTTGATTTCCTATGTGTGGTCTTGTTTTTAGTGGCTCTAGGAAAAATAATTAGTTGAGAGAAATAAGGATGCCATAAATAATAGGGGTGGGGCCGAATTTAATAGAAATCAGATTAGGCATTTTTGCTATAAATCAGGTTAATGTGTTTTGGAGGGAATTATGCAAAGTTAATTAGGGTTAAGTAGAGGGAGAAACAAAACCCTAATTCTCCCTTTATAGTAACTAGTCTCCAACCGTGCGTTGCACGGGTTTTGTGGATAGTCAGATATATATACAATTTATATTATTACAATTAAAATTGAAAGTAAAAAAATAAAGTGAAATCAAATCATAAATATAGGAAAATTGAAATTAGCCGGTACAAATAGAACTACAAAAGATATTTAAAATCATTTAATCGATACTAAAATAATATGAAAAAATGCAAAAATTAGGTAAATAGTTGATTATTATAAATCAAGTCAATTGATAAAGAAAAGTAATCATTCACGTCATTCAAAATAAATAGTAATAATATGATTACATAATAAATAAGAAAATTACAAAGAAATCACATAATTTTTGCAGGGGAAATATATTTATCTATAAATCAAGCCAATTTTTGCAAGGGACATATATTTATCTATAAATAATCAATATTTGAGATTTTCTTTTGTATTAGTTTTCATAATTAGTTTTAAAAAACTAAATTATAGCATTAAGTGTAACAAACTAAATTGTAGCAGTCATTTAGGTGCCCAAAGCAAAGGGTCAGAGTTATAGTTACTTTTTTATTTGCAGCAATCAATAGCTTCTTTTTTTTTATAGCATTAGGTGTAACAAACATAAACAGAGTAAGGGCTAATAATAAGGGATTTGTTGATATCCGTTTAGCACCTGAAAAATTGGATGTTGAGACCTAATAAAAATATGGCATTAAACGTGGATCACACTCATATTAGCTAAAAAATGCAGGGATCATGATAAACCTGCATAATTGTTATTTGATTAATTTCCCTCTCCCATACTGCAGATCAAACTTTTTGTGAAGAAAAAGTTTACAAAGGATTTTTTACAATTGGAAGTGTTTTATGCCGTTAATAGGCGTGTACAACTTGTTATTATAAAAGGCAATCATGTTTGTATTGTCTGCTGCAATGACATTTGGGAAGTCTTTGTATGAAAACTTCAAAACAGGGACATAAAAAGCAAAAAATAATACAATTAGTTGAAAACAATGAAATATAGGAAAAAATCAATGAAATAGCTAATAATGTAAACACAAAGAGATATATGTAAAATCAATGAGAAATAGCTTTCGGTCACTATTAGTTTTATTAATAGAGTACACAAACTAAACATGCAGGTAGAAAAAGTGTACTTTCACGAAACCACTTTGCCTTTCACGAAATCACACAGACAATGAAACAACACAAATAACAAAAAAAGTACATAGTAAATAGAAAATAAAACTAAAGCAATCCAAACAAAAGTTCTAACAAACTTGTCTCAATCCCGATTATCAAACTAATTATATAAACTTCGAACCCAAAAAAACAGTAAAGAAACAAAAACCATAAACCAAATCTAAAATTAAGAAGATTACAACTATATTAAACCATGAAATATCTAACTATATCAACCACTTTATCCTCCACTTATTCAACTTGCATACAGTAGACACGGGCTAGTACTCAAAGAAGATTACAACTCCACACTCATGATAACCAAAGAGGAACCAATTCAAAAGGCACCTTAACAATTCATCTAATCAAAATTCTACCAAACTATGTATCTTTTGTGCACAATAAAAAAGTAGTAGCCCTATCATTAGAAGCAAAACAGATGCAACATTGTTAACAATCAAGTTGTACAAAAAAGAATAAAGAATATAGATTGAGAGCACAAACCTTCAACCTTTTGGACAAAAATGCCAATTAAATAGAGCTATCTGTATAAGAAATTGTTGATAGCTAAATTGCAACAACAGAAAATTCTTTGTATAAAAAAAAGGTTGCACGTTGAAAAACATCAAATTTGTTAATGTAATCACACATTCAATAGATGCATATAAAATTTGCAAAACATATCTAAACTACACCAAATGAATCAAATAAAGAACTAAGAGTTCCAAACAAAAGCTAATATTGTCAGATTTAAAATCTCAACAAATAACCAATGAACTCAATTTGCAAAACACCCATCCTGAATTATCAAAGATTAAACAAAACAAATGTTCTCTCTGTAATTTCAATAATAAACAAAAATTCTCCCTCTAAATATACCCAACAATTCAACACATTAAGGATACATTATGTATACGGAAGAGTATGAAACAGGGAGTATTAACACCAAAGATAAACAACATCCAGGAACACAACACAGTTGAATTGAATATAGTAAGTGTAAAAGATATGAGAAAAGCAAAACAAAATTATAGCAAATCAATGAAATAATTTGAAGTAAAGAAAGTAAAAACAATAGCAATTAAGAAAATTCATGCATCAATCGAAATCCAGACCAACAAAACCAACAACACTCAATTTAAATTACTCAATATAAGACTCAATAAAATTAGATAGCAATGCAGTTTAAAAACTCATCGAATTACTACCACCAACACGCCGCCTAATGCCATTTAGTATTGTCCTCCTTCAATCATTGTAGAACGACTTTCCTTTGTATTGACATGTGCACCCCCAAAAAGCAATCAAATTGTTTTTCAAATCAACCCTAAAATGAAAATGAAGAGAAAGCAGGACACAACTTACATAATTTGTAGAGGAGGGAATTTGGTTGAATAATGAAGGCTATCCAAAAGCAAAGCCTAATAGCAAATCATTTAGAAGAAGTAACAATTTAAAATAAAACATTCGTCAAATGTCTTTAAAAACGTTCAAAGAAACCATTCACTTATCTATAACAAAGTTCCAATTATGTAGAAAATAGAATAGTAGTACAACATTTTTCTAATTATGATCAAAAAGAAAATTCATTGTTAGGAGTAAAATTTACAAAGCTCGTTTATAATTGAAATAAAAGGCACATTGATGTTTTCATAATGTTATAATAAGAACGGTGAGCGAAAATTACCTCAGCGGCGAAATATCCATGGACAACCGAACGACTTCCTATTTAAATAAACAAACCCATAATAGAAATCAGTTAAATTGATCATAAAACATGAACACAAATGGACAAAGAAAAATAGGTGTAGCTAATTGGGAGAAAGACGATACTAATGACAGCAAACCTAATAATCAGAATATCTATTTTACCTTTGGATTTCATCCATATTGCGTGATGATGAACCCTAGTTTTTCTTTAATAAAAAATATCTCTTCTTGAATATCCTTCAATAAAACCATGACAGAAAATAGGGATTAGGAAAGTAAAAAAAAACAAGAAGAAGGGGATCCGAAAATATTCAAAGAAATGGTGATAGTAAATACAACCATAGAAGGCCATAAGTGGAGCAGTGGGTTGTCGTTGTTGAACTGGCAGCGGTGGGTTTGTTTGGAAGATGAAGAGGCGTGCGTGTATAGGGAGAACCTCCAAAAGAAAACCCTTGAACCAATCTTAATCTTAAGAACCTGCAAAAGAAAACCTTAAAGAAAATCTTAAGAAATTCAAAAGGGGCGAGCGAACCTGATCAACAGATACCTTGTGTCACCCTGGACGCGATTGGTGTGAGTGTGCCAAGTTGGTCGATTTTAAAATCAGCAGATGGAGCCTATCGATTTTCTTACTATCTTCTTCTCAATCTCACCATTGCTTTTACTAATTCTATGATATTTGTTATATGATTAGGGTTGCAATTCATCCTCAAATCCTAAATCTTTAAGATAGTTGGAGATCTAAAGAAAATATAGAAAGAAAGATGAGAAGGAGATAAGAAAAAATTGGGTAGAAGGAAGAGAAATATTATCAGAGAGAGAGCAAAAAAAATTTCAAACGTGAGAGAAGGAAGAGAGAAGGGTATCGAGAGAAAGTGAGAGATGGAAGAGAGAGAATGGAGTAGAGATACCAATTTTTTAGGAAAATAAAAACAGTAATCAAATTAGATGTATTTTAGTGGCTCTATAAATAATATTAATTGATACTGTTGGGATTTTTTTTTTAATTAGGTAGGTGGGGAGGTGGGGCTGGTGATTAAGAGGGAGATTAGGAGGAAAAATTTAGGGTTAAGTGGTTGCAAATCCAAAACTCTTATTCTCCCTTTATAATAATAAAGATGTTATAATAAGAACGGTGAGCGAAAATTACCTCAGCGGCGAAATATCCATGGACAACCGAACGACTTCCTATTTAAATAAACAAACCCATAATAGAAATCAGTTAAATTGATCATAAAACATGAACACAAATGGACAAAGAAAAATAGGTGTAGCTAATTGGGAGAAAGACGATACTAATGACAGCAAACCTAATAATCAGAATATCTATTTTACCTTTGGATTTCATCCATATTGCGTGATGATGAACCCTAGTTTTTCTTTAATAAAAAATATCTCTTCTTGAATATCCTTCAATAAAACCATGACAGAAAATAGGGATTAGGAAAGTAAAAAAAAACAAGAAGAAGGGGATCCGAAAATATTCAAAGAAATGGTGATAGTAAATACAACCATAGAAGGCCATAAGTGGAGCAGTGGGTTGTCGTTGTTGAACTGGCAGCGGTGGGTTTGTTTGGAAGATGAAGAGGCGTGCGTGTATAGGGAGAACCTCCAAAAGAAAACCCTTGAACCAATCTTAATCTTAAGAACCTGCAAAAGAAAACCTTAAAGAAAATCTTAAGAAATTCAAAAGGGGCGAGCGAACCTGATCAACAGATACCTTGTGTCACCCTGGACGCGATTGGTGTGAGTGTGCCAAGTTGGTCGATTTTAAAATCAGCAGATGGAGCCTATCGATTTTCTTACTATCTTCTTCTCAATCTCACCATTGCTTTTACTAATTCTATGATATTTGTTATATGATTAGGGTTGCAATTCATCCTCAAATCCTAAATCTTTAAGATAGTTGGAGATCTAAAGAAAATATAGAAAGAAAGATGAGAAGGAGATAAGAAAAAATTGGGTAGAAGGAAGAGAAATATTATCAGAGAGAGAGCAAAAAAAATTTCAAACGTGAGAGAAGGAAGAGAGAAGGGTATCGAGAGAAAGTGAGAGATGGAAGAGAGAGAATGGAGTAGAGATACCAATTTTTTAGGAAAATAAAAACAGTAATCAAATTAGATGTATTTTAGTGGCTCTATAAATAATATTAATTGATACTGTTGGGATTTTTTTTTTAATTAGGTAGGTGGGGAGGTGGGGCTGGTGATTAAGAGGGAGATTAGGAGGAAAAATTTAGGGTTAAGTGGTTGCAAATCCAAAACTCTTATTCTCCCTTTATAATAATAAAGATGTTATAATAAGAACGGTGAGCGAAAATTACCTCAGCGGCGAAATATCCATGGACAACCGAACGACTTCCTATTTAAATAAACAAACCCATAATAGAAATCAGTTAAATTGATCATAAAACATGAACACAAATGGACAAAGAAAAATAGGTGTAGCTAATTGGGAGAAAGACGATACTAATGACAGCAAACCTAATAATCAGAATATCTATTTTACCTTTGGATTTCATCCATATTGCGTGATGATGAACCCTAGTTTTTCTTTAATAAAAAATATCTCTTCTTGAATATCCTTCAATAAAACCATGACAGAAAATAGGGATTAGGAAAGTAAAAAAAAACAAGAAGAAGGGGATCCGAAAATATTCAAAGAAATGGTGATAGTAAATACAACCATAGAAGGCCATAAGTGGAGCAGTGGGTTGTCGTTGTTGAACTGGCAGCGGTGGGTTTGTTTGGAAGATGAAGAGGCGTGCGTGTATAGGGAGAACCTCCAAAAGAAAACCCTTGAACCAATCTTAATCTTAAGAACCTGCAAAAGAAAACCTTAAAGAAAATCTTAAGAAATTCAAAAGGGGCGAGCGAACCTGATCAACAGATACCTTGTGTCACCCTGGACGCGATTGGTGTGAGTGTGCCAAGTTGGTCGATTTTAAAATCAGCAGATGGAGCCTATCGATTTTCTTACTATCTTCTTCTCAATCTCACCATTGCTTTTACTAATTCTATGATATTTGTTATATGATTAGGGTTGCAATTCATCCTCAAATCCTAAATCTTTAAGATAGTTGGAGATCTAAAGAAAATATAGAAAGAAAGATGAGAAGGAGATAAGAAAAAATTGGGTAGAAGGAAGAGAAATATTATCAGAGAGAGAGCAAAAAAAATTTCAAACGTGAGAGAAGGAAGAGAGAAGGGTATCGAGAGAAAGTGAGAGATGGAAGAGAGAGAATAGAGTAGAGATACCAATTTTTTAGGAAAATAAAAACAGTAATCAAATTAGATGTATTTTAGTGGCTCTATAAATAATATTAATTGATACTGTTGGGATTTTTTTTTTAATTAGGTAGGCGGGGAGGTGGGGCTGGTGATTAAGAGGGAGATTAGGAGGGAAAATTTTGGGTTAAGTGGTTGCAAATCCAAAACCCTTATTCTCCCTTTATAATAATAAAGATAAAGATTAGGTAGGTGGAGAGGTGGGGCTGGTGATTAAGAGGGAAAATTTAGGGTTAAGTGGTTGCAAATCCAAAACCCTTATTCTCCCTTTATATTAATAAAGATAAAGATTATTATTATTATTATTTATTTATTTTTATAAGTTAAGAGCATCTAGTCGTCTTTTTTTTATTACAATGATAAAATCGTGCACTTGCAAAACTATCAAGTTTTTGACACCTTTATGAGGGACTATTTGAAAAAGTAAGGTAAATTTCTTTCTATATTGTTTATTGTTTAGATTATAAAACCCTCTTTTTATTTGTTGTTTTTCTTGTTTTGTTCCTTTTGTGTTTCAAATAATCATCAAAATCTCTAAATTTGGATTTTTTTTTTTTTTTTTTGAACAAGCGAAAATGGATCACATATATTAACAAATAGTCATTTCAGCACAAGGTGTATCAAAAAGACTAAAAAGTATACAAGGTAACAGTCATAAGAGTAGCAAAAACATACAACCACATTAGTCAATTCCCAAACATAACAAAGGAGTCGACCACCAACTATGTAAGTTTGCACCTAAGGGTCCATTCGCCGTCTTCAACCACCAAAGAGAGTACAATTTGACTTTATCCAACATTTGAGGTACCGTTTGCGTTGTATTTCTGAAAAGCCGATTGTTTCTCTCACTCCATAATACCCACACACAAGCAAGCCAAATGAGCTGTAGGAACGACCGTCGAGCGCGGCGCTCCCCCAACACACCAACAAAATGGAGAAAATGAACAGATGGATTCTGATGATCCACCGAAGAGAAACCAATCCAGAGTCGAACCGCCGACCATAATGTGCCAAAAATCCCACAAGTGAAAAAAAGATGTTGAGCCGTCTCAATGTCTCCACACCCCGTGACACAGAAATGAGCTTCTGGAGAGATAATACCTCGGGATACCAACTTAGCCCTCGTTGGCAACCTTAAAAGTTCCCTTTTCTTGGATATGTTAACTTGCATTTTATTACATTGCTATTTTTTTTTCTCAAAAAAAATTCTTTGTTGGATGCAAAAAAATTTCTTTTGTGTTCCGTTAATGCTAATAATTTTGAATTGGGATAAATATGTTTCTGGTCCTTATAAATATTCCGAGTTTTGTTTTTAGTCCCTCTAAAAAATTTCTTCAACTTTTAGTCCCTCAAAAGTTTTCAATTAACACTTTTAATCCCTACTTTCAAATCAACTCATGTGTAGACTTCATATTTTTTAATGAAATTTTCAAGAAAAGTGTAGAATATTTTAACAATGACTCACAAAAAAAATTAGATTTTTTTAACAAAACATGAATTAAATATGAATTTTTAGAGGGACTAATAACAAAACTTGGAATATTTATAGGGACCAGAAAGATATTTATCCCAAATTTCTTTTGTGTTCCGTTAATGCTAATAATTTTGAATATTGTGATACTTTGAAATTAAATGATGTTCCTAGCTAGTGATGCCATAAGGCTTAGGTTTTTCTCTTTTTCACTAAGGGATAAAGTAAGAGTTGTGTTACATTCCCTTCCCTCGGAATATTATCCACCTTTGAAGACTACTCAAATGAGAAGCTAGGTGAACTTTTATGTTAAGTTTGAGTGTGCGTTTATATGAGAGAAGTGGGCAAAGTGAGCAAAACACCAATGTGTTTGTTCTACGCAAATGTGTGTTAGCACAAATCAAAAACATGCCTTCAATTTTGAGCTTAAAAAATAGTATATACAAGAATATGGGTCCTTAAATATTTTCGAGCCGTTATTTCAAGTTATATTACTACTACTATTATTATGAATGAAATGCCTTGAGTTTGCTTGCGTCAAAAAAAAATTCGAGCCCCACAAAATTTAGATTTTATTGATATATTTAAGTTCGTAATTTCATATTTGCTCAAAATTTTGGACATTTTTATTTAATGTTTTGAGAGAATTTGGACCCTCAACATTTTAAGGCTTTGTGGAAGAGCAATAGCCCATTTTGCACATGATCAAAACTGATCTTGTTGGACCTTTAACCGCTACGAAAGTAATCATCACTCTTTCTTGATTCTATGAGTGGTGGTGCATGGCCGTTTTTAGTTGGTGGAGCAATTTGTCTGATTAATTTCGTTATCGAATGAGACCTCAACATGCTAAATAGTTACATGTAGGTAACTCTTCACAGCGAACTTCTTAGAGGGACGGTGGCCGCATAGGCCATAAAAGTTGAGTTGACAACAAAACATAAATGAACTAGGGAGTAAATGATAATAAAATAAAAGTGAGAACCAAATGGTAATTTCAAAAATTTGTTGCCAATCGATTGAATCCCCATCATTAAGCAACATATATATTGATGCAATCAAAGTCCAAAATAGGGGATTGAAACGGATGAGCCCCAATTGGGGGGCGGGGGGGGGCACACCCTCATGAAATGAACTTGTTGAAAATTTCACTCACAAGAAAAATTAAGACACATACAAAATACCATCTGTCAACTATGATGTTTCACGTTATGCCACTCATAACCTATGAGAGAATGAAGGGTTACCCGGCCCCAACACTCATCCAACCCCCTATTACTCCCCTTAAGACAATGTACTCCATCCATCACAAAATAAATGATCTAATTTTCACTTAGTATACTATTTATATAATTTATTTTGACCATATTTTTCTACTAATATATACATGCAAATGTTAGCATATATCGGATGTTGTTTGATTTGTTTCGATGAGTATTTTCAAAATTATAAAATCAATACTCCAACTAAATATATTAATAATCAAAGTTATACATTGACAAACGTAAATGTGGTCAAACAAGTCATTTATTTTAGGACAAAGAGAATATAACAATTATTTCATTGTACAATTTCATTTTTGTACAACTTCAACAATTATGTCAACCTCATTTTTCTGAGTTTGGTAAGAAAAAATGAGTACTTTTAAATTAAGAAAAACTTCTACTAGTACTATTTTATTATCATTATGATAAAGTAAAATAAAAATGCAATCATTTTCACCAAAAATAAATAAAAAATAAAAATGCAATATATCAATGGTTAGAAAACGCTCTTTAACTTGAGATGACTCGTTTTTTTGGCTACAAGAGATAAGTCATTTTTAATGCTTCTATCCAATAAATGTAAATGGAGTTTGGAAACAAAAATAACGTGAAAGATATTCTTGTAACAAAAAAAAAAATGTGAATGAAATTTCAATTAATTAGTACAATTACATTTAGTGTCTAACAGTGTTTTAAATAAAATTATCTCTGATTCAGGAAAAGTACAAAGAATTTGTTATATATACTAGTAACAACAAAATAAGGTTACTCATTATCATGACAATAGATAACATAACAGTAACACCCTCTTCATCTATTTTTGTCTTCTTTGTGCATACCATTGTAATGATTTATAAAATTCACACCAATGACGTGGTTAAAAAAAACAAACAAACCTTACAAGCAATATAGTGTCATGCTTATCAATAAATTTGAAATACTAAATAATTAGAGAAAAAAATTATATTTTTTTATAAGAAAATAAAATTTTAAGCTTAATTGTAGTTTTATTCTCCTATTTTCACTATTACGTACAATTGATCCTTCTATTTTATAATTTAACAGTTTTAGACCCTTCGTCAAATATTTTGTCTAAAAATCGGTGATTTTATATTTTTAAATGACATAATATATGATCTAATGATAAAAAAAATACAAACATCGATAAAATTGTAAGAAAATTCATTTATAAACTGAATTTTTTTTTTTTTTAAGAAGCCAAAATGAGATATATATTATAAACAAAGAATCTCCTCAGCACAAGACGTACCAAGGAAGATAAAGTAAAGTTACATGAGAGTCACAATACAAAAACTAGAAAGATACTAAACAAGGCCCAAATAAAGCATAGAACTAGACCACAACTATGGCAGTTTAAAGCTAGAGTACTGTTCTTCGCTCTCAACCACCTATAAGAAAAAATCTTGATCTTGTCCAACATATGAAGTGAAGAGTTTGTTGAGCCTCTGAACAATCTGTGATTTCGTTCTGTCCATACAACCCACACGCAAGCAAGTCATATGAGTTGCATAAAGGAACGACGTGCTCGAGTACCCCCTGCTGAAGTAGTAAACTAGACAAAATGATCTAGAAGAGTCTGAGCTGTCACCAAAGAGGAACATATCCAAGAGCTGAGAAGAGACCAAAGGGAACCAAATGTGCTACAAGAGAGGAACAAGTGTTGAGTCGTCTCTGCCTCTCCGCAGTCACTAACACAATAATGATCTGCCACCGGTATAATGCATCTAGTGCTAAGGTTTACTTTGGTAGGTAACCTATCCCGCAGAAGTCTCCATGCAAGAATGGAAACCTTCAAAGGAACCTGAGAATGTCAAATAAGATCTGCCGCATCACCTAAAGTAACCACATCCTGAGCTGTTAACAACTGGTAAGCTCCACGAACAGTATATCCGTCATCCAAACCCGGCTGCCATAACCATTTATCTGGAGAGTAAGCCTGCAACGAGACATTAAGAAGTAAGGCTTGACACTCCCCCAACATCTCCTCATCCCACACCCACAACTGTCTCCGCCACACCCACGCTTCCCCCCATCCTCCCACCCTAAGGACGACATATCGGCTACTGTACTCGACTGATACACCGACAAATCATACAAGCGCCCAAATCTCTCTCTCAAGGGTACCCCGTCCACCCAAGGGTCAGTCCAGAAAAAAGTACCCACACCATCCCCCACCTGTTTCGAGACACAATCCCCAAACCACCCTCCTCCTAGGTCCCCTACACCCTCACGAATTCTCGCAATTTCCCGCCACCAAGAGGAACCCCTCCTTCCCCCTCGTACAAACGCCCTCCTACCTCCCCATATCGGCCCACCAAAACACGGTACCACAACCCCCCCCCCCCCCCCCCCCCCCCCCCCCTCTATCATCTACTAGGATCCTCCAACACCATTTACCTAAAAGGGACAGGTTAAACTCCCTCAACTGCCTCACTCCCAAATCTCCAGACTCCCGGCGTAAGCAAATAGTTTTCCAGTTAATCCAAGATATTTTCCTAGAATCCTCACCACCCCCCCCAATTTTTTTTTTAATGAAAATAGACTCAATAGAAGAGATAATACCCGAGGGAACTTTGAAGAAGGAAAAAGCATAGACGGGCAGAGAGGTCAACACAGATTTGAGGAGAATCAAGCGGCCACCAAAAGAAAGAAAACGACTTTTCCATCCAGACGATCTCTTTTTGATGCGGGTTACCACCGGTTCCCAAAAAGCCAAGCGTGATGGATTATCACCAATAGGAAAACCCAAATAAAGAAAAGGCACCTTGTCCACTCTACAACACAGAACCGACGCAGCCTCACTCAGCCAAGAATCATAAATATTCACCCCTACAAATATGTTGTATCACCATAATTTAGACAAATATTTGATAGAGTGATTAAAACTGTCAATTTTAAAATATGAAGATCAATTATGTAAAATAGTAAAAATAAGAGGATCACAATTGCAATTAAAATTACTTTTTTAATTTTTATCTTAAAATTAGTACATTTATATATTTTTTTAAAAATTGACTATACAAATTCTAAAATAACTTTATCATATTTGAATTTTAGGCAAAATGTATTCACAAGTCTTTTAAATTTTACGTTTGTATACAAATTATACTCCGTAAATTCTAAACTTAAAAAACTTAAAAATTTACTAAAACGTAAAATTTAAATTACCTTTTTCCTTAAATTTATAACTAATACTCACTCTAGTGAGTATTTTCCATATAAATATACTAAACAAAATGGGAAAAATTAAATAGGGAAAAAACAATGAGAAACAAAAAGTAGCATAGGATTGCCGTGTAGTGGAGACAAGTCCACAAACAAGTGGAAGTCTCATAATCCTCAATCTCATGTCTCAATGCAAAAAAAATTGCCATTTTCTCAATAAAAGGAAAAAAGAATAATATACATTACGGCAAGGAGAATGATTACTGCCAGCGTTTCCCAACACATGAAAATTACAAAAATAAAAACTATAGGTAAAAATTATGGTGACCTAAAAATAGAAGAACCAAAGCATAAATAAAACAGAAGAGTAATTGATTATAGTTGGGAGAAGGTAAGGAAGGGTTGTTTTGGACCCAATCCAAATCATCATTGCAAATCTTGGGACGGCCTAGCCCATCATCATTTTACATAACCCTAACTGAAAGCCCCCATTATTGTTCCTCTCCATGTCAATTTTTATTCCCATTTTACCCTTCTTCACACTAGTAGTAGTATAAGATTAATAACCATATAAAATAAATTGTTATTTCCAATGAGAAATTAATTTTTTGATGAAATTACTTGATGGCAAATGGTAAGAGGTAACATTGTTTTGGGTACAAAGTTAAGTAACGTTGTTCATGCTTTAATGAACCGTTCTCACAAGTGAAGTATTGAGTATCGTGTATGTTTTATAATGAGTGAGTTATTTGTAAAAAATGTGTTTTAAATTGAATGAGCTTTTTTTAATGTTTAAGTAATATATATTAATCATTTTACCCCAATTGTACATTTTAATTTTAATTAATAGTACTTGCATCGCTTTTGATTCAATTTTTACTTTATATTTATTGTAATTGTAAATCCACCAATATTTACAAGCGTACTTTAGTAAAAATATTTTACACTATTTCATTTTTATATTTTTCTTAATATGTGTGAAAGGAATGCAACATTAGACACTCTCTACTATAGAAATGATTTCATTTAACTATTTCACACAAAATAAAAAATTTAAAAATGAAAGAGATTTTTTTTTACTAAAGTACCCTTATTGACAATTGGTGTATTTAAAATTACCATACACACAAAGTAAAATATATTGAATTGAGAGGAATGTAAGTAATATTAATTAGAGGGTATAACCGAAAAAATGGTCATGCTAATAATAATAATAACAACGAGTCCTGATTAGCACCAGGTGTGTCAATCAAAACTTCAAGAGTTTACAGTAAGCATGAGAACAAAATACTAATTAATCGATGTACATACAAAGAAATGGCTCGACAGCCACATGTGAGAATTTAAATCGAGATTCATATTATAGACTTTCATCCACCAAAGCGAATGTCCTTTGACTTTATCTAGCATTTGATGAACTGAAAAGATAATTTTTAGACATCAAAAACTTTGTTGTCAAATGTATTTTTATTTTTTTTGTATATATGTTATCAAATACATTGTTAAATTTTTTATGTTCAAGTAATGTAATTAGTAATTATAAAGGTAAACAAATCTTTTCTCAAAGCTTATATTCTTAGATTTATCAAAATTATCTTTAGAATATTCATTAACATTAGTCTAAAATAAAATTGGTAAAGAAATCCTTTTTCAATATATTAAATAAAAAAAAATTCTATAAAAGTTATATTTTTAGATTTATCAAATATTATCTTTAAAATATTCAAAAGTGGTAAAAACAAAAGTCATAGTCAAAAGTGGTATAAAAAAAATATACAACTTCTATATGGTAAATTTCATTGAATTTAATTAACCAATTTAGAAGAGATTTTTCTATTTTGACTAAAATAAATGTTTGATAATGCAATTTAAAAAAAAAAAACCCGTTTCACATTTCTTTTACTGTCAATATCCGATTCACTGTACCGCCTAATCTGATTTATGGGTCAATTATGTCATCAAGTGGTTCTAGATCGCTTTCAATCGCAGTTACGGAAATCGAATCACGATCCTCTCTTTCAAGTTTAAGGTCAATCATCATTAAACCAACTAACAATTGATATTTCACATTTTAAAAGGGTAAAAATATAAAACATTTTTTCCGTTCACAATTTGTCATTTGACCATTTCACACAATTGAATTTCACTAAGCAAATACTAGTAGTAAGTTTTTTTTTTTACTTTGACTAAAATCAATGTATATGAAAATTAAATTTTTCATAAAAAGGTAATAAAAAATGAATGTATTTGAAAAATTCAATTTTTTAAAAAGGTAAAAAATAAATAAATAAAAGGAAAGTACTCATGATTTAAATTAGTTTTTTGAATAACTAGTACTCATGATTCACATGACGCCATAACATAACAATAATCATCATAGAACAGAAACAGAACACAACAGAAACATAAAATCTTTTAGCCTACTAACCGGCCGCCTTCCATGCTTACAATTGCATGATTGCCGTGTCAGATTTTAGGCACGTCCCCCTACCCTCTCCCTATTTCCTTTCATCCCTTCTGTCTCTCTTCTTTTTCTTCTCTCTATAAATTCTCTCCCTCACTTCCCCATTCTCTCATCTCATCTCAACCCAACTCACTCTTCTTCTCTACCATTCACATTCCACCAAAAAGGTTATCATCTTTTTCCAATCCTTTTCATTACTAACCCCACCTCTTTCTTTCTTATGTTGTTCTTTTCTTTAATTTCCACCTTACTTTCATTTCACAAACAACATTGTTTTGTTTTTTCGATCAATTTCATTTCAATATCTCAATGTTTTTCTTTTATTAACCCTTTAATTTTAGAGAAAGGGTTTAGTAATCTAAAGTTCGGCTATTGTTGAGCCACATATCTAAATAACATTGTCTAGTTTTTTTAGATTAATTTCGTTTTAATATCTCAATGTTTTTCTTTTATTAACCTTTTGGTTCGAGAGAGAAATAGTTCAGTAATTCAAAGTAAGGCCATTGTTGAGTCACATAAATAACGATCTTTTTTGTTATTTTATCTCATTTGTTTATAGTAAATAGTAGTACCTTTTCCCATATAGTTTCTTTGTCTTTCTCTAGCTATGGCCTTCCATTCTTTCTTAGACAATTTTTTTAATGTTTTTATTTATTCTATTTTACTTTTGGCAAATTTTGGCTCATTTGATCATATTATATCATTTTATTTTATTTTTTACCAATTTTTCTTTTACATTAAAAAATGTGTTTATATAGTACTCCTACATAGACATCAAACATACAAATATGATCTTGGTACAAAACTTGTCTCTTTTAACGTAGGAACTTTTCTCTTTTTTTCTTTCTTCTTGGGATACCAAAAAGAAACCTTTTTCTTACTCTGCTTTCAAGTGAGTGCATTGCAGGTTTCTCCCCTATTAATGTTCTTCATTAGGACTATTTTTTTTTAAGACAAAAACATTGTGGTCCAAAAACTCAATTGTTTCTGACCTCCACCCACCATGCTTTTTTCTCTTGTTATTGGTTTCTTTTGTTTATGTGTCATAATTATATCTACCTAAGTAATAATTCATAAAGCAACATATTTTTTCAAGTAAAATTATTAAGGTTGTTCTGTTTTTTTTTTTTAATGTTCATTGTCACATAAGTCAATTTTTTAAAAAAATTGAGACAAAAAAATTATTATTAATTAAAATGATATATATAACTGTTTTCAATCGTATCTGCGATTGAATAATTCAATATTCGTCTCTTAAGATTATAAAGTCAATTTTTTCCAGTGTTACGATTATATTATATAGTACGGTGATTGTTATACAATGTAAAAATGTTATGTAATTTTGTAAAGATCCAATTTGTCTTATTTTGATTGAAAAATTATTTTTTGGTTTTCAGGGTAACTAACTGCAGAGAAAGTTCTGAAAGTCATGGAAAGGTTGAACTCAAAGCTGTACTTGGAAAACTGTATGATAATGAAAGAGAATGAGAGGCTAAGGAAGAAAGCACAGCTTCTGAATGAAGAGAATCAGCAACTGTTATCTGAGCTGAAACAAAAGTTTTCAAAGAGTGGTAACAATAATCAGAAAGAAAATGGTCCAAATACCATTCTTGACCTTGGTGGACTTAGTTCAAGTTCTGGTCAAAAGAATCCAAATTCTAGCAATTAAAAGTTTATATAAGAAGGTTCTATACCCCACTAGATAATATTGTGTCTTTTTTCTCTTCCTTTTTTGTGTAAAACAAATGTTGGAAGTAGTACTTTGTAGTTGGTCTCTATTTTCTATAGGATAATGGTAGTGTATAGTGTGATCCTTTACCAAGGATATACTATTACTTCCATTTTTATGTTTAATTATATTTTCTTTTATTGGGGGGGTTTAGATATGAATTTCTGGACTATAAGGTTGTATGATGTATCATGTTCAATCTTTTAGAAAGGAATATAATTTTATTTTATGTTTAGCTCTTTAGTTCTCATTCTCTATCTCTCTTTTATCAGTTTATGTATGTGATCAAGAAGAGGAAATCCTCTCCATTATACATTTTTCCGGTGATATCTCAACCATTCATTTTATTTTCATAGTCTATTAAATATTAGAAAAAGTTGAATATAGCAATCAAAATTAGACAACATGTAGTGAGAATTTCACTCTAGAGGATCTTGGATTTTTTTGTGATCATGTATCTGGTCAAAGAAGTAATATGATAGTATTAATTTACTCTAATTTGATCTACATGAATGTGGTAAATTATAATAATGTAAAATTGTAAAACTAACATTGTAATATAAAATTGTTTACCAAAAAAACAGTATAAAATTTCTAAGATTGTGGAAATAGATTTCTTGCCGTAATCGAGTTACATATATAATTATTTGTGTGGGGATTGTTTCCCTTGAACATTTCACTAAAGGAAATTCAACGTTGATATCTACTCTTCATTTTTTTTTTTTGTTATTAAACCACTGGCCAAAAAAAAAAGAATCGTTTGGATTTAAATGGAGAAAAATGTGACTGAAGAGGATTTATTCTCATAGTTAATGACCTTGACCATGGGATATACTCCCTTCAGTCTCATATATAAGAAACAAAAAAAAATTACAAAGTATTAAATATAAGAAAAAGTTACTACAATCATTACATTTATTTTGGATGTTTCAATTTTACCTTTTGTTTTATTTTTTCATACTACTACAAGCCTACACCTTGGAAACCGTGTAAAAAAGAAGTAAACAAACTTTTAATTTATTTAAAAATAAAACTAAGGGTAAAATAGTAAATGACTTTTTTTTTCATACTTTATCCATTTTTCTTAAAGGGTGTGCCTTTTTTTTTGTTTCTAATATTCAAGACTAGAGGAAGTAAATGACAACAATTATTTAATGAAAATTTACTAAATGTATAGTTTAAATCGTCTGATTTCACTAGAGGAAATTCAATGTTAATATTACTCTTTGTTTTCTGTTGTTATTATTAAACCACCGGCCAAAAAAATGAATTATTTGGATTTAAAGGGAGAAAAATGTGACAGAAGATGATTTATTCTCATAGTCAATGACCTTGACCATTATGACAACGGGTATTTAATGAAAATTTACTAAATGTATAGTTTAAATCGTCTGATCTTAAATCAGTGGTCAAAATTGATTAACATATAAAACTAAGGGATCTAGATTGGGTGCAGTAGGGACCCATGACTGCACTTATAGTTAGTGAGATTAAGACCGTTTGATTGAGATCGAATGATTTATATTTTAAGCGGTCAAACGGCTTATATTTAATCTGACAGCTTTGATGCATTAACTGCATCATAGCGACGGCACCACAACCATTTCCAAAACTATTGATATAATCAACCTCTTCCTAGAAGCATAGCAAAGTAATATTCACGACTCATTGTGTCATATTGCAAGATTTTATTTCATTCTTTTCAGTTGAGTTGACAAACAAATGACCACTACATATGTGTAATGTATTAGGCCAATATTCCAAAAGATAAAAACATGAAGTTGATGAAAAAAAAAGTGATTACTTGCAAAGTGTTAAAAAAAGTTACTTTTATTTTGCCATATATACACATTGTTGATGAAAAATTGAAAATGAACAGAAAGGATGACGAAAATGGCTTATCATTGAGATTCTGTTTGAAGGAGAGGATCTAATCAGAATTGAAAAGGGGTCATGACATGAATGAAAGTCAATGAGGATTCATTTGAAAAACAAAAGGGTTGTTAACCTACAAAATATCCATCAAATTCTAGGACATGACATTTTCAACATACTATACTATGGTTGACTGTTTTGGTTGGAAAGTGATGCATATCTTGTTATGAAATTTAAGTTATTAAGAATATAAATATAAATATCAAATAGAGTTAATCAATCAAATAATTAGTCATTAAAACTTGGCAAATTCATTTGTTAGTCTCTTTGTCAGTCACACTCACCCATTTTAAGACATTGAAGATTTGAAGTCCCAAATCTCAAATTATAGCATTCAAGTTTCAAATATATAAGTTGCTTAGGAGCAATTTTAACATAGTCACAATCTCAAATCTATTGTGTATAGGTGCACGCACATAACTAATAAAATATCTTTTAATTCTATTTAGTTTTGTATGTAGGCCTAAATTTAAATAATCTAACTTTTTAATGTTTTTGACGACTTTTGCCTTATAGCCTAAAAACATATTAAATAGTTGGGTTAAATATATTTTTAGTCCCTACATTTTATGAAATTGTTAAGAATGATCCCTACATTTTAAAAATGGTAAAAAAAAATCATAAATAATTTGTACCAAAAAATGTGTCAAAAACACTAAATAATTAGATCCGTCCTATACAAGGTAAGCACCAAATTCAAAAAGATTTTGCACTTATATCTTGTTTTGATGAATCAAATAAATAGATTTTGTACTTATTAATACACCCCCACAATCCCTAATAAGCATACTCTCCCCAAATTGAATGTTAGGTCATGTGAGGGTTGTTGCATAGCGAATAAATGACATTAAATTAATACTAATATAACTATTAATTAATATATTAAAAATTGTCCATAAAAAAATATATTTATGCACATTTTGCTCTTATGGTGCTTGTATGTTTGATGTAGTGTAAATGTGTAATTCTAGCGTTCCATGTTGATTCAGAGACATTTTAATTTAGCCCAAACACAGTTAACTTTGTAGTGTGTTAATTTTTTTTTTTTTTTTTGCAGTGTGTTAATTCCTCAGTAACAAACACGTAATACGTAGTTTAAACAAACAAATGAGCCATTAAATTAGCCAACATGCAGTATTTTTCCTGTTGGACACTGATTGAACATCCAATTAAATAACAACATTATTGAATGTGTGCCTAGGATTTTAAATAAAGTTTCACTGTGATTTATGTTATTGAAACCGTGACACAAGCATGTTTGAGGCAACATAGATCACATTTCACTGTGATTTCTGCAATATTAAGGATCATAACAGGACGACAACCATTACTATGACTCATATTTAAAATTGTTGAGCATGACCTATAACTATGGTCTATAAATCATAGTTACTACTTATAAGTCGACAGGTCGCTCAAATGTGATATTAAAAATCAGGATAATGTTATAATTTAGACTACATTGTTTTAAATACAAATTATATACCATAAATTCTAAACTTGGAATAATAATAAAAAGAAATTGCATGGTAGATGTATACAAACATTGGCCGAATTTCGTTATCAAACATCGAACATTGTTGCTCTAACAATAAATCATGTGTGTGCCTAGTGTGTGTAAACTTAAAAGGATTATCGAAGGGTTAAGATAGTCGAACTAAGGATTGAGAAGTTAGAGGTCCAGGGTTCAAGTTCCGACAAGATGAAAAACTTGCATAACATTGTAAAATACTAACAATTAATTAACAATTTGCTATTCAGAAACATATAATATAGTATAAATTTGTATTAAAACGTATATTGTGAACTTTGTTTGCATCTCATTGAAACTTATTAAAAATAAAATGAGAATATGTCAAATCAAAAATGAAGAAAAAATTACAAAATTTCTTCTAGTGACCCCTGCCTGTATCTCATTGAAACTGACCTCTTAAGGTCAAAGCAAACCATGTCACAAAGCTCAGAATATCAATATCAATATAGAATTAATAAGGACCATGGCATGATGACTAAGATTCCCTTTGAAGACCCACAAGTCAGCATAAAATCATACATATATTTAATAAACAAGACAAATAATGATGAAAAATATATACATGCAAAAAATAAATAAATTAACATATAGTAATGTGGAGTTGAAGTATAACAAACAGAACCATATGGCTAAACCATGAAATGCCTCAGAGGAGGACCAACATGTACCTCTTTTGATTTAACTTACTTGTATTAAATGTTTTGTTGAATTTATATTCTCTATGTTACAGAGTATCTGCAGCCTCAAGATTTGGCCATCATAACCATATCTAATAATACTATATCATATATATAAACTATAGACTTAAATTAAAATTAAAATTACAAATAAAATTAGAAACTATATAGGAAAAAAAAATACAGATATTATTAGATTTCTATAAATAAAATAATAAATAAAAAATAGTTGTCTTAATTAGAAGTGAAATTGAAAATTTTTGGTATCATATTAAGGTGAAGATAGATGAGGTTATAAGGAAATGTAACCATGCAATTGAAAAGGCTCAAACCACAAAGTGATTCAAAGTTTGTTTAGAAGTCAAATGGTACTTATGGGATCCACAAATACTGACATTATATAATTGTTGCACAGGTTCATTTTTCTTAATATTTATCATCACTAAGGTAGAGAAAATGTCAGCTACTGACTCCATAAAGTTATCTAAATTGTGTGGCTAGGGAAGATAAATTTGGGATAGTTCCTATGATAGTTGTTCCCATTTTAATGTGACAAAGTCTCACATTGTATTAATTTATAGTAAAGAGATTTATAGACAAAAACCACTTAACTGATTATTTAATTGGTTTAAGTTTCATAAGTAGTAAAGATTTACATCAATCGTTAGTTGATTTAGTGGTAAGGAGAACCACGGTTCGATCTCCCGCAACTACGATCAGAGGATGGTTGAAACCACTTGATGCTAGAACTGGACCCTATTTACAACTAGGGCGTTTCCCATATCATATATGCAAATATAAAAAAGAAAACCAAACAAAGATAGTGATGCGAAGATCTACTTTTACAAGAATAATAACAATTATAAAAACTTCAATTAATGAGGTTGAGCCTTCCAATATGGCAAACTAAAATTTTAATTTGTCAACAAATAGTAGTTCAACCGATAAAAATGCTGAAATTGTTAGGTCGAACATTGTTATGATCGGAGTTCGAACCCCGATCCCTCCACTTGTATGTGAGTTTTCAATGGTTTACGATTTCGTCTATGCAACAAAAAATAAAGCTTAAATCTCAACCGAGAGAAGTGTCTTTATTTGATAGGGTGCAGTCAGCACCCATGACTGCATGTGCAGTCAGTGAAATTAAAACCGTTAGATCGAGATCGGACGCCTTATGTTTAAAGATCAAAATTATTATATTTTAATTGCATTTAAATCAGAACTGTTTGATTTCAATCAGACGACTGTGATGCACTGACTGCATCATAGTGACTGCCTTGTATCCATGTCCTATATAATTGTCTTGAAAAAATTACTTCATTCGGAGGAAATGTGATAAAAAAAAATAGAACCATCACAAGATGTGGGAAAATGGGTGAGAACTTTTGAATTATGTATGTATGTAAGTAATAATAAAAAAAAGTTTCAAACCGCTCTTTATTATTCTATCATTCTATGTCCATTTCCTAGTAAAAAGCTACGAGTAAAATGTCAAATACCCCCCTGAAATTTTAAAATTCGTCAAATACCCCTTGAAATTTGGAAATAGGCAAGTACCCCATAAAATTGTAAAATGTCAATCATATTTCCCCTGCTCCGTTTACTCTGTCTATTTTAATAAGGAAAAGAGAGGAAAAGATGAATGAGACAAAAATTGATAAAGAGTATGATGTTGGTGATGAGCGTTTCTTGTATGGTCGTGAATCTGATGACTCGGATTGGTCTATTGTGTGATTAAAATCTCTTAGTTCTGTTTTTGAAAACAATTATAATGATGATGGAGATGATTCTAGTGATGATAGTTTTGCTATTTTAGTTCCTTGTTATTTACCTGGTTGCAAGGAGGTTGAAAACTTAAACAATGTGCTCTTGAAGGCTCAAAATAAGTAAACGGAGCAGTGGACAATTTGATTGACATTTTACAATTTCAAGGGGTATTTGCCTATTTCCAAATTTCAGGGGGGGATATTTGACGAATTTTAAAATTTCAATGGAGTATTTGGCATTTCACTCAAAAAGCTATCATTACTCAAAGGAAATACACAGTAATGTAGTAAGTCATGCAAATCCTTTCAAGTTTCAATTGTTTACACGAAAGAAAAATTAAAGAAACTAAATCAAATTGAATATTAAAAAAAATTGTGGTACACGTCTTATTTAAATATGTTGGTACAATGCTGAGATGTACAATTCTAATAGATCTACAAATAGTATTGAGTTAAAAAAAATTAATAAACAATATTTGTGAACTTATGATAATTGTCCACATCATCGGCAAGTGTGCCGATATACATTAAATAAAATGTTATACTAAAGTATATAAAACAATATTCTAACTACAATGTTGTGATACAGCAGCAATATTACCATGATGTACATGAAAACACTTATCAGTTCCTGAAGCTAAAGAAAAAGCTTGTGATGCCTGATTTAGTATTCAAATAGCCCTTTGCCAAAGGATTAGCAAATGGTCAAGCAATTGAAGAAAGTATGAGCTAAATATATGTCACCATTAATCAAGTTATTGAAATCAAATGGTTTAGGAATTTGCGTCCCCGTGAGTTTAGCTCAGTTGGTAGGGACATAGCACAATATGTGCAAGAGCCCAGGTTCGAACCCGGGATACTCCACTTATTCACCTTTAAGGTGAGTTTTCTAGCCATTAGGCTACTTGACCAAAAAGAAAAAAGAATAATCTGAATTTGCTTTCTAGAATAATAATTCGTGATCAACAAGAGAGAAATAAAAAGTGAGAATAGAGATTTTTTGGTTGAGATCTGCAAATGCAAAGCCTAAATCAATATACAAATTCATAAACACTGCAAAAACATATTTTGCTCTGTGAACTCGTCTTTTTTTATAATAAATAAAAGAATCAAGACGAAAACTCTTGTTTGTTGTCATTTTTTGCAATTCGAGAAGACATGACAATTAAAAACTAATCTTGTCACTACGCCATAACTTAAAAGCCTACTGATAAAATTTAACTCAGAAATTTTACCTAAAACATAAAATGAGTAAATATTATTTTACATGGTAATTTGACAATGGTAGCATAACTTACAGAATGAAAACGAACATTTACATCTAGGACATCCGTATTCTTTCTTTCCATGAGCAGTACCCTTGCCAGCAACTGCAATTATCTATTCTATCATTATACAACTCTGGGCCCGTCATTGGGAAAAGAAGCCATAAGAAACCCAGAAATCCGATAATAGACGCTATAGTTACAATCCCTGAAACAACACAAACAAGCAATTTAAGTCCAAAATGACATTTGCATGGAAATGAATGGTATAAGCAGACTATGAGTATTGAGTACAGCTAAACATAATGAATAGAGGACGACCTTGGAGGAATCAAACACTACAATTCAATTTTCTTGTTATAGAAATCCATGGTTAAACTTTAAATAAACATGATTTCATTCAACAATAAAATGATTATCTTTGATTCACGGTTAATGTAAAAGTACAATTAACCATGTGCTGTGATGCCACATGCATACCCAACTGTTAAATCCTGTTATTTGCAAGTGAAATGATTTGGTTACTCTAATCATGAGGTACTTTCTTATTTACATACAGCTTAACTGATCCCTGTCAAAATTCAGTACTAAAAGCTATGCTGTCAATAACGCGCCATAGCGGAATAGCATAGCAGTGGTAAGGTTCTGCCCGAGGCTGTCTCCCCACGAGCCGCCTTCAGCAATGGCGGTTGTAGCGCCCGCGAATTGCAGAAATCCTGCTATCTACTACACAGCTATAGCAATCTAGACTCAATGAAGTTGTGCCTAGTGGAAATGAGGAGTTGGAGGTAGAAGAACAGGTGTTTGGATAAAGTGATGAACAAGATAATATTCATGTCGTACAAGATAAAGTTCATGATGAACAAGACAATATTCATGATGAACAAGATAATGAGGCACACGCAGATGCGGAAGCATGATTTTGCTTACTTTAGAACTTGATTTAATGGCTTGTACTAACTTTTAGAATTTGATTGTCATTTTTATGGGGTGTCATTATTATTACATTTAGAACTTATTTTGATGGCAAATGACAAAGTTGATTATAATTATTAAGTATGATTGTCCCTTTAATTTTGTGTATTTATGTATTTTATTGGAATTTATGTTTTACTTTGTACATTGTTTTTTAGTCTTTACAGTAGCGGCAATCCTGCTATCCGCTATAGCATTTTTGGGGTTCGGCACTACACGCCACTATATGCGATTAACATAGCCATCAAGTAACAGCAATTTCAGATGGTTGAAAAGTTTGTCATTAATAATTTATCAATACACATACTCTCTTACATATGTATCGCTTGCTACATCCTACATTGTTTATTCTTTACTTCATATATTTTTCTAAATAATCTATAACGCAAAGAGTTATGGAGGACTGTGATAGTACATCTTAAGTTCCTTCTAAAAATTTCAAAATTCATAACCTAGACCTCGGGTCAAAATTCCAACTTCTAAACTTACAAATCACTCAGAATAGATTTGTTACAAATATATTCTGACAAATGGCAGTACATTTTTTAGCTATAGTAAGTTGAGAATAACTCAAGAAATGAAGATACAGGACACCAAAAGGAAAGGTTTGGAATGAAAAAATCAAGAGGTTAATAACTAAGTTTAATATCAGATATATTATAATCATAGAAGTGGATAACCCAAAGAAAACTTAATACACATACATACCACTTCTCTGTGAATACAGTACAGGTAGGCCCATAAAGTTACAATATACATGAGCAACTAATGGAGCAGCAAGATGTCCTGCAAAGTACAAGCAGAAAACAAATTTAAGCGACAAAAAAGGAGAAGCATGCACCCTGACTCAGAAAGGACTAAATTAACTCATACAATTGATAATTACAGTCTACATGAAGAGTGAAGAGCATGCAGCCATGTTATACTTATCTCTTACTTATCATTTACATCTACGCACCAAATAACAAATTTGTAATATAGTATTTTTTTTTCTTGTGAAGGTCACTTCAAAGGAGAAAAGGAAAGGTATATCAACTAATTTGTAAATTGAATACAAAACTTCTTGGCATTATATATTAGTAAATAAAATTGCAAGTCTTTTATACTAGAGTGCATAAACTTCTCCTTCTACTTTTATACTAGAGTATATAATCTTATCTTTCTAAAGTGTGAAGCAGGGTTAATTTAACTCTCAACTTCTATTATTTCATTTAATTATATATGACATCATTGTCTAGTCATTATCTTATAATGAAACATTATCTATATTTTATATGTGCCTAATTTTGTGTTTCAGAAGCACATTCTGTCATAATTTATATAATTGAATGGCAGTCAAACCATATATATCATAGTCATAACCTATATAACATAACCATCAGTCAAACATCACATACCTGTTCGAATGAAAAGAAACGAAGCATATGATCCAAAGAGAACAGTGTAGCCAAGCTGGAGTCCTGTAGACATGATTCATTTGGCTGTGAGATTGTTGTCCAACAAATTTTAAGTTTAAATTCATGACACGACCAATATAGCAAGCGACCTTGCCAGGAAGACTTTGATAAAAACATAACCAAGGAACTTCATAAACAATAATATTAATGTAAACATTGAGAATACCTATAACCATATAAACTAATATTAATGTGAACATTGAGAATACCTATAACCATAGCAGCCTTCTTTATTATGTAGTTTTGTTTGGTGTATATCTCCATGAAATGATTTAAATGAGCTGCAAACCAATCATGCAGTAAAACTTCTCGTTAAGCCTCACATATATTGCATTTGTAAAGGACAATAATATCAGTTCATTATATTATGTACTCTACAGTAAAATGGAATTTATTATATATAGAAGTGATTTTAGTTTGCAGTCAAGACTTTTACTCACATAAGTGCTACGCAAAATACGCAATAATTACATAGAAATATAGAACTTCCAAACTGTTACTATGATTACATCTTGAAACAACACGGTTGAAAGGGGTATTGATGTGTGTGTGGAGGTTTCACTGATGATATCCTTCCTTTTTTGTGAGGGTAACAATTTCCTTAGCTTAAATCTTTATTCATGTGCCCAGCTTGATTAACACATAAATGCAGCCAATTATTTTTGAGAATATACTACTCTGTTTCTTTTTATATATATGCACATAATTACATAGCAGCACATATATTAAGAAATGCAGTTAAAGTTCCTGTTTTTGTATAAATCATTTTCAAACTGCCTATTATAACTTCTTTGCTTTTAGACTTTTAAATAGCGCTGTAATTCATTAATTGAGAATTATTAGGTGAACATAATTGAGAAAATGTTATCTTTGACTTCTAAATATGTAGATAACTAGGAACAGACTTTTTCTTTCCAAATGGACAGATGAAGATTAAAAAAAGTGTATTTTAATTAAATCAGACAGATAGTTAAGTACCAGCCACTAATTGCTTAAAACACACATACATACATTCATACAGATTAAAGGTACCAAATGAATCTCTTACACACTAAACATGCACATAATGAGGATCCACTAACAGTAATAGTTTTAAATTGAATTAATACAGCTGTCAGATTAAAAGCTGCAATTGAGCAGATCAAGTTTGTCCTCGTTGTTACAGCCTAGTGGTTTTGTTGTGAGGACATTTCATGCGGGTGCCCAGATATGATCCCAGGTCTTCACACTTCCCCCTCCCTATGTTTGTGTTTATTTGAGTATTTGTTGGCCACTAGGCCAATAGCCAAAAAAGAGAGTAGATAGAGTCTATAAATTTTCACAAAACTTGACAAACTATTTAATTCATTAAATAGCTTCAATTCAATGTAACGTATAATGTACTCTCTAAAATATGAGTAAATATCTCCTAATAGGAGTATTTTAGCTTTTTTGGGGTGTGGATGGATAAACTATGGGTGTTACTAGAAAACATCATAATTAATTATTACATTAACTAATAATAATTTTAAACTAATAATAATTCTCTTACATTAAGCGAGCTTATCACGTGTTGTAATGACAAAATTTAGAAAATAAAATTCACTAACAAAAAATTCTCCATTTATTTCTCCATCCTCCATGACCATGACAACAAATTTTTCATAGTTGTATTGTTTTTATTCTTATCGGTTTTAATTCTTCTCCATGGCAGAAAAAATGCACTAATAGATGTTGTTTGGCCTCTAATAATCTTGTATGTCTCCATATTTGGTTCTTCATTTTTAACTCAGTAGGGTAGAAATCACTCCTTGGATCACAAGTGTCAATCATAATAATGATGTTATCATCTGAGGAGATGATACACATCCTTGCAAATATGCTTCATTCTAAAAACATCAATATCAACACGATGTACAGGTTTTTCCAAAGATGTCTTGTTGTAAATGAGTCCAACTAATATAGCTTTTTTTTGTATTGAACATTGTTTTCCCACCAGTCAACATCATGTATGGATTCATTTTGTTGTTGGGGTAATAAATACGTGAATAATATGGTTGGTTTAATACCCCAACAACAAAATGAATCCATACATGATGTTGACTGGTGGAAAAACAATGTTCAATACCAAAAAAAAGTTGTATTAGTTGGAATCACTTGTAACAAGAAATCTTTGAAAAAATATATACATTGTGTTGATTGTGCTGATATTGATGTTTTTAGAATGAGTAATATTTGCAAGATGTGTATTATATCCAGATGATAACATCATTAATATGATTGACACGTGTGGTCCAAGGAATGATTTCTACCGTACTGAGTTAAAAGTGAAGAATCAAATATAAAGAGAACAAGATTATTAAAGGCTAAAGGGCATCTATTGGTGTATTTTTCCTGCCATGGAGGAAGAACTAAAGCTAATAAAAATAAAAACACTACAGTATATCAAGAATTTGTTGTCATGGATAATGGGGAAATAAACGGTGAGTTTTTTGTTAGTGGAGTTTATGTTTTAAATTTTGTCATTACTCTACGTGATAAACTCACTTAATGTGAGAGAAATATTATTAATTTAAAATTATTATTATTAGTTAAAATTATTATTAGTAGTTAAAATTATTAGTTAATGTAATAATTAATTATGATGTTTTCTAGTAACACTTATAGTTTATCCACCCACACCCCTAAATAGTTAAAATATTTTGAAGAGTTATTGAACATAATAACTACAACAAGACTCGTCTTCGATTAATTGAATCCACACACTGATATAAATGAATCTATTGGTATTATAAGTTACAACAGCTCATTGACATGTAATCACTAAATATTATGAACTTGAGCTCTAATAATTCTTTATGCCACTGTTCATATTTGTAACAGTACTATAATGGATTTTGATGAAGTGTCTTGAACATTTTTTAACTATTAATGCTAAAGCCCAAAAGATTCTCATCTCATGTATAAAAAATAAAAGAAAATTCTACTCTCTAACCTTACCAACCAGATACAATTTCTAGAATTTACATCAACAAACTTACCTAAGCTGAAGAAAATGGGGCCAAGAATCATGGTGTTGTATGGTTTAAACCCTCCACAGAGAAGTATAGGTATCATACACGCCCTAAACACCAGCTCCTCAGTAAGGGGTCCCTGTTGTTCAGTATATCAGAACAAAAGATTACCAAGTTGAATGTGAGATACAAAAATGAACCCATAAAGCTCACACCATCTAAGTTGCATGTGCATTCAGTTATTCACAACTCACAAGTCACGAAATATTATTTACTTCTGTAATTTCAACTCTCACTATAAGTCATATTCAAAATTAATGTAAAAGCTTAGCGGCATGTAGGTGGAAAAAGGTTCACAACAAGCACAAATGCCCAATAGTGATAAGGGTACTAACCACAATATAGTTTCGCCAAGTCATAACATTCGATGAAATTGCAGACAACCAATCAATAAAGCTCGTTGCGGCACATTTGAAGGAATCAAAGGAAAGCCCGCCACCAAAAAATGCATGTTGCCTCCAAAAATCAAATAACTGAAGAGACTTGAGGAGCAATGACCCAGCATACATTAGAGAGGTCAAGGCAAGAGGAAGGACCAAAGCCTGCCACTGTTTCATACAGAAAACAGTATTTCAGCAAGGAAATTTAGGAACGAACGAGTGACGCTGTTTTCCCAATCTGCATACCACAGAAAGAGCAAAATTTTGACATCACCAGTCCACACAAGACAAAACAGAATTCACTTCTACTCTATCCCTCACTTGAACCTTTGAATGTCATAGTGATAACTCACCATGTGATCAACTCGGAGGCCATAAACACCAAAAATGTATTTCAAGTCCCTAGTTTGCACCTGTCCCACATAATAAATTAGCACGGTGGATTATAACACTGATAATTTACACGATATAGATGTCATAAGAGTAAATTAAATCAAAGGGGAAAAAAATGAAAATTAGTACCTAAAGTTTCATTGTAAAAGATTTTTGTTTGGATAAACAACTTATTTGCAGCTTATAGCACAAGCACTTATCATGATAAGTGCGCTTATGTATAAGCTTACATAAGCCATTTTTATGGCAAAAGATAAAACAAAGATAAATTGTTTTTATATATGCAGCGAGCTATTCTCATAAGCTATATTGGACAACTTATGAAAATAAGTTGAAAAGAACTTGTGAAAATCATCATAAACTGTTTTCATAAGTTCTCCCAAACAGTCTCACAAAACTTATATTAGTAGATAAGCTCAAATAAGCCAATCCAAACAAACCCCAGTCTTGACACCTAAAAAACCATTTTCCGAATGAAAAGTAAATAACTAGCTTTAAAGCAATAAATACATAGATTGAGCTAAGATACTTCACCTAACCTAAGTTTAATTTAAAAATTATTTTACATATCAACCAAGACTTCGTGCTCAAATCATTAATGAGCTCCCCTGGAACGAATTATTCGGGAGAACCTGATTTCGATTCCTGGTGGGAACAATTCTTTGCTAGACTTTACTTACCTCGCGGCCGAACTCTGGATTACCAGGTCCCCTTCCCCGGAACCGTAGGGTTAATACCAAAAAAATAATTTATTTTACATATTTAACAGTAGCACACATTATTTGGAGAGGATTAATTAAGTGCAACTGCTTATAATAATACAAACATTCACAAACTAATTTAAGTTGCATACTATACAAACATTTGAAGCATACAATTAGAAACAGTAATCAATAAATTAAAGTAGGTTACAAGAAGTGATTAATGGGTTGAAATGAAAGAGAGGGAGCGTACATACGGGGAGGATGAGAGGAGTGGTGAAGAGGGAGAGAGTGGTTGAAACGATGGCGCATAGGAAGCGTCGGATCATGAAATTGGTGAAAGAAGAAGGAGGTGGGAGACGAAGGAGGAAGGTGGGAGCGTATAAGGTGACCACGTAGAGCAATGCCAACGAAATGCAAGCGATGACTGAAATGGGTTTGGAAACGGCGTCGTTTTGGAGGTCCATTGAGAAAGCTTGTTGGGGATGCTGTAACCCTAGAGGAGGAATGGACATAGCTCAACTCAAAGAGTAGAGTAGAGAGACATCAGGACCATCCTAAGTTTTTATAATTTTTATTAACAAAAAGTTGAAAATATTAGTAATGAAAATTGTGTGTTAGCATATAGTTAAATTATGTCTTATATTTTAAGACGGAGGGAGTAATAAAGAGGAAGTGATTCGGGCAAGTAAAGTAGCGTTTGTTTGTGGACCGACCGAGGGAAACTGGATCTGCTGCATTACATACGTGTAATTTCACACTGTATTCAATTATAATGGTTGGTTTAAAATCAGACGGTTGAGACTATATATCAATACTATAATATAATTAAAGGGATGAAAAACTAACATAATATTGTAAATGGCATAATTACACTAGATGTCATTTATCTTATTCTTAATTATCTATGTGGAAGTGGAATGTCATCCAAGGTAATGAAAATGACCGGACCGGCCGGTTCAACCGGTTCAACCGTGAAACGGACCCATTCCCGGTCCGGTCAAGTCTAAAAACCGCAGTGTTAGGAAACCGGAAAACCGCTCAAAAACAGAGAAAACCGGGAAAAACCGCCGGTTCAGTAAGTTTCAAAGGTTGGACCGCGCTTTGGCTTATTTTTCTAAACAAGTTTCAATTTCGTTTACAGATTCAGAAAATTTTGAGAAGAAAAAAGCGCAGGAAGAAATATGATGTAGATTTAGTATGAAATTCATTTCCATTCATAACAAGAAAATATATGTTGTGTTATATCAAAAAAGAAAAGTAGAAGATGGTTGCATTTTTGCCAATTAAACAGAGGAGCTCTGTGAATGAATTAAGATGAAGTAGAAGAGTTGATGAGTATAAGTGACGGCGGCTCCTTTTTACTCTTCCTACCAACTATTTAGGGTTACTTTATTAAGTGGATTGGGCCAAACTACTGTTCTTTTTTACTGGCCCAAGTATACTAAACCATACATATTAAAAACAATGACAACTTATAAAAAAAAAAGAGTTAAATATGTTTTTGGTCACTATAGTTTCGCAGAATTTCGTTTTGAGTCCTTGAAGATTTTTTTCACATTTTTTAGTCCCTGAAGTTTTGTCAATCAGTGTTTTTAGTCCCTACTCTTAATCAAACTCTTGTATACTTTCATATTTTTTAACGGTTCTTTGTATTCATGTTTATAATATTATAATAACATCTCCGATAAAAATTTAGAATTTTTTAACATAAGGTGAATTGTTTATGAATTTTTATGTGCAAAAAACAAAAAAAATCATATTTAATTCATCTTTTGTTAAAAAAATTTAAACTTTTGTAAGAGAGATTCATATAATGTACTAAACATGACCGTAGAAAAAAATTTAAAATTTCGAATGATATGCACGAGTTGATTGAAAAGTAGGGACTAAAAACACTGACTGGCGAAACTTTAGGGACTAAAAAGTGTGAAAAAAATCTTCAGAGACTAAAAACGAAATTCGACGAAACTATAGGGACCAAAAACATATTTAACCCTAAAAAAAATGAAACTAATAAACCAACTATTATAAAAAAAAATCCAACGAAGAGCCTAATAAGCACACCAATAATTGTATAAAAATGAAAGCATAATGTTGAGTGTTGAAAATATATAATTATGTCATTTTTTTTGTGAATATAATGATTTCATTTTAACACACATGTAATTTATAAATAAAGTTGAATATTTTATCAATTTAATTTTTAAAAAGTATGAAAAATTATTGAATGAATTTAATCTTTAATAGTGTAAAATATGGATATGATCAATGTTTTTGACAAAAAAATATAAATCTTATATTATTTGTTGTGTATAATTTCTTAGTATAAATATAAAAGTATATATTTAATTAAAAACGGTTCGATCCCGGTTGAACCCCGGTCCGACCTTTGAACCTTGAACCTTTAAGTACGCCGGTTCAATCACCGGTCCGGTTCTAATTACCTTGATGTCATCTCATCGTTTTTTTAATAAAAAATGAAAAAATGATGTATATGTGCACTGTACAAAAGATAAAGAGGACCGTAGTGTTACAAAAAAAAATATAAAGGACTAAAGTGTTACAAATATATACGATAAATGACTTTCAATGTAATTTTGCCTATTGTAAATATACTAACAACTAACAATTTGTCATTCAAAAAAAGTTATAATATAATTAAACAATCTCAACCATTGATCTAAATTGGATGGCTGGTAGTGGTAACTGCGTCAAATCCAATTCCTGTTATTTCTAAATTCTCAACGAGGGTTAGTGTCATTTATTATTTTTTGTATTGTCTTCCATTATTAAATTGTAATAAATAATTGTCCAAATGTATCCAAAATATTTAAGTGTTTAGTTAACAGATAGGTCATTCAATATATGTGCCTTTTTCATCAAAACACCCGCTATAGTACAAAAATTTGTTGCACCATTACCTTTTAAGTTATCATCCGTTACAAAAATTGTTACACCGATATTCTTTCGGTTAATCTTCTCCAACATATGTGTTTTTTTCATCAAAAGACCCACCGTAGTAGAAGTCTACGTTAACGTTCATGGTGTGACAAAGTAGTGGAGAGAGAGATAGAACTTTCAAAAGAGTTCACTATAATCAATTAATTTCCTCCAACATATGTGCTTTAAAAATTATGTTTATTTACTTAAGGTAAAGAATTGCAAATTAACACTTCAAGAAAACAATAACATGATTTAGTGTTTATAATGAACTCCTTTGAAAGTGATTATAGTGAACTCATTTGAAAGTGTTATCTCTCTCTCGATCATTAGACTGGAATGCTCTCGGATTGTGAGCGAAATCCATATAAATCTTGTGTGTTCATCTCTCTCTCTCTCTCTCTCTCTCTCTCTCTCTCAATCGCTAGTTTAATTTTAATTACTTTGGGGATCAACTAGTAAATCCCGGAACATATTTGTGCATTATTTTCTAGAAAAGCATGAATGTTCATTGTTCTTACTTGAACATTTATTGTCTAATTTGCATTAAATGCAATAAAAACATACTACTTCGACAAAGTCGAAGGATGAGATTAAAATACAAAAATGATTAAAGTAAATTTGCATAAACTGTTAAATGATTGGCAAATAAAAGTTAAAAAACTTACAAATAAATTGCAATGGAAGGGTAAAATGTAGAAACTTTAAAGGCAAAACAAGTAATAAACTTGAAAGATTAAATGACATTTGAATGTAAATGGTGGATGAAATCCTTCTATGTATGTCTCTGAACCAATTTGCCCACGCGGCGTTGGTGTTACAAGACTTTCATAAAATAGGATTCAACTCTTTGTTCTTATTACCACTAGATTCTACAGTCTAAATTTAAAACAAGAACTACCACTAGACTCTACGGTCTAAATTTAAAACAAGAAATAACTTCCTATAATAGAGCCCTACACTTGACATAGTTACAAGACAAGTAAAAATAACTTCCACTTGCATGCTTTCTTGTCGAGTCTGCTCTCCCTTCATGTACCTTGTCTTCTTATGAGTGCATCATTAGATCATGCATATGTGGGGCATATCATATGTAAACATAAAGACTTAGATACAATCTAATCCAATACTTTCTTGGTTTAATATAGGTTGTCCACTTTGCCTCATCTTAATAATATACAAACCCAAACCAATGTTAGGGAAAGAAATTTTATTTGTCTTCACCTAACTATATCAATGTCAAATCATTATTTTTTATTATTATTTTCATACCAAAATTAGCTTTGGTTGCCATGTTGGATACATGACTTGGATAATGATTCACTCTTTTTAAGTAAATAATTGAGTTACTTTTTCTTTAGAAATCCAAATTTTGAAATTTTTTTCCATTCTAAACTTATGAGTTGATCTTAGTTTCTTGAGTAGGAAGTATAATTCAAAAGTTTGAATTTCCCTCTTAATTTGTTATCATTTGATTCTTATTTAAGGAAATAGATAAACCATATTTGGACTGGCCCAATGTAACATAAGGCCTATTTGCTTACAAACGAAAAATAATAAAAAAACGCAAATTAAAAGGGATGTGATACGCGTGAGATAAGGCATCGCAAGCTAAAAAAGTGCCAAAACGCAAAGTCACGTTTTCTCCTTCACCGTATTTGGAAACACATAATAGATGTGATAATTATTTTTGTCTTGATGCAAGTCTCTCAACCTATAGATGAAGCCAAAACCTATCTTCTGCACCCATCAAACAAAATAAACCATCAATTTTTCATCAAGTCACTATCTCAAATCCTCATCTCCCAATTTTTTCCAAATCAGTGAATGTATTTTCAAATGTTGTTGCTTTAATCAATCCATATGCTGCCAAAGGATCTGAGTTTTGGTCAATTCGCTGCAGAAGGTGAAAAATTCAGGTAAACAATTCATCCTTATCCTCTTGGCTTTGAAATTTCCCCCCAATATCCTTTGAAACCCTAAATTTTTATTATTATTATTATATTCTATGAAACCCTGATTTTTTGGCTATAAAAGGGTAGGTTTGTGTTCATTGCAACTCACCCCAGCAAAGCGCTCATTGCTTGCTTTTTTTCCTTCTCATTATGTTCTGAATCTTCTTTTCTTCTTTAAATTATTTCTTTTCTTCCTTTTAGTTTAATTTTTTTAAGTTTTAAAAAGAATGGCTATGACTATTGTTACTGAGTTCAATCAGATACAAGAAATTAACACTGACAAAACATTTTGGAACATTAAGGCAAAAATAATTAGACTATGGCAAGTAACTGATTTCAATAACCCTAGAGTTCCTTTTTCTGTTGAAATGATTTTGATGGATTCCGATGGCGGAAGAATCCATGCCACCATCAGAAAAACTTTGTTTTATAAATTTAAAAACGATGTTTTAGAAGGTAAGACTTATGCTTTTGAAAAAATGGGTGTTGCTTCTAATGGTGGTGGTTTTAGAACCACTACGCACCCTTTCAAACCGAACTTTCAATACTCTTCTGTTGTTCAACATTTGCCTAACTTGAGAATCACAACATCACCTTACAAATTTGTTCCGATCTCTGACATTGTTGGTGGGGGTTATGACACCGATTATTTGCCCGGTTAGTTCTTTTTGTTAGACATAAATTATATATTGTTTCAATATATCAAATAATATCTTCATAAATCCTGTTTTTCCAATGTTTTAATGTATATTTACTTTCATGTATTAGATGTTATTGGTGTCTTAACTGATGTTGGGAGTGAAAGAGAGATTGAGAAGAATGGTGGAACTACTAGGCTCAATGTTATTGCTCTTGAGGCTGATGGGTAAGATCATTAGCTTACAATTTTGTTTTTTACTTTCATTGTTTTTTACCTTATTTGTTTAAAGGCTGATATGTGTCATATCATATTTTTCAGGTTTAATTATACTTTTGGTTCCTTATCTTTATTTTAGGTTTCAAGTTGGTACCTTATCTTTTAAAAGTTTCAAGTTCGTACCTTATGTTTTCTGCAGATTTCAAGTTGGTACCTTCCGTCAGTTTTTTAACTATTACGGTTAAATTTGGATACGTGGCAATTTTTTTGGACCTATAAATCAATGACACGTGTCCAAATTTAACGGTAATAGTTAAAAAATTGACGGAAGGTACCAACTTGAAACCTGCAGAAAAGATAAGGTACCAACTTGAGACTTTTAAAAGATAAGGTACCAACTTGAAACCTAAAATAAAGATAAGGAACCAAAAGTGTAATTAAGCCTATTTTTCAGCTACAAAATCCAGTGTACATTGTTTGGGAGCTATTGTGATGACCTCAATAGTTTCATTGCTACTAGAGATGTCCATAATGCAGTTGTCATTATTCAACTTGCGAAAGCAAAAACTTTTCAAGGTAGTAGACTTTATTATTTCTTATTTTAAATAATAATCTCTTATTTATAGTGTTGATTAAGGCTTATTCTTCCTTCTTTTTTTGCTGAAGTGATTGATATGGTATGTGTAGATAAGGTGCACTTGCAGAATTGCATGAACTGCACCCGCTTGGTGTTTAATCCTGAATGTGAAGAAGCTAGGGCTTTGAAGAGCAAGTAATCTACTTAACATATTTTGCTTTTTTTCACCTCTAATATGCATTAATTTGTTGTCACTAACTTTTTACCTTTTATTTATTTACTCAGGTTTGCTGACGATGATAATACACCATCTCCAATGACCTTAACCCAACTTACTTCTGAGGTTAGGGTCAGCCCTTTAGATGAGATCCTATACAATACTCCAAGGTCAACTATTCAAGGGCTTAAGGATGCTACCACTGTGAGTTTTAATATTAAGCAAAATCTGTAACTTATCAATTTTTTATAGGAACATCTCTAATGATTTTAATACAAAACTACTATGTAGGATTCATTGTTTGTAGTTCTTGGAACTATAAAAAAGATCTTGAACCCTGATAGTTATTCTTACACTTCTTGCTCATGCTCCAAATCTGTAATCCCTGATTTACAAATGTGGTTTTGTGAAAAGTGTGATAAACATGTCATGAGGGTTACCCCTAGGTAATTATATAACTTATTTCAATCTTATATAATCAACATTGTTTTACACTTATGCTTTATATAATAAATAAGACAACTTTCTGACTTATTTTCCAACTCTTTGCATTTCATCCAAAACATTTAACTTAAGTTTTACATCAAAGTGAGGGTGTTAGACACTACCGATTGTGGGACTATGGTTATATTTGACAATGATGCGTCTCTTCTCATTCACAAGTCTTGCCAAGCTGTCTTGGATTCCATTCCTAGAGTAATACAATTATACCTTATCAAAATTATTTGGAAAATTTTTTTACTTTGAATTTTACTAACAAATATACATTATTATAGGGTGTTGCTGATGGCTTTCTGCCAAATGAAATTGCTGGTTTGGTTGGTCAGACCTTGCTCTTCAAAGTAGAGACCAAAGCCAAGTTTAATACAAAGTTTGAACAATCATTCCGTGTTAGAAAAATCTGCGCAGATGCTAATGTTATTAGTCAGTTTAAAATGAAGTGGGACAAAGAAGATGCTTCATTCTCTAAATCGAAAAATGTATGCCCTATTCTTTTTGGTTTTACCTTATATTATTTAGTTTAAGTATATTTTTATTTTCACAACATCTTCCCACTTTTAAATGTTTGTGTGTTATTTTATTTTTGCCAAAAGGAGAATGTTTCTTTGAGTACTTTGATGGACAAAGGGAAAACACTTTTGTTGGAAGGATCTTCTGTTGGCATATCACAAGATATTGTTTGTCTCTCTTCACCAAATCTTAAGCTTAAAGACAAAGTTGGTGAGCATGCTGCAGTTAATAAAGAGGTACATATTTAATTTTATTTTTCACTTCAACATCTATATCATTCTTCATTTTTATTGTTCATATGTAATAATTGTTAATTATTTTTTTTATTATTTACTTTATAGGATTTGAAGCCAAAATTTGGTGAGGCTGTTGTAAGTTGCGATGAAAAATCACCAAGTGATTCTCAAGCTAAGAGGACTTCCCCGGTTAACCTAGATGATGATGATATGGATTTGCCATTGAAATTGCTAAAAAGAAGTATTAAGATTGAAAAACTCTAGGGGTTTTTCTGAATCTTTGGATACAAGCTTGACTTATGTTTTGGATTTATTTTAACTTATGTTTTGTATCATCATTATGGTGCTTGAACAATTGTTGTAGTATGTTCATTTGAGATCCCTCTTGATGGATCTATACTCTATTTTGCATAATGGAACTTGGTCTGTAATAGCTAATGATGAGAATGATCTCATACTTTTATTTTGGCATATTGAACTTGGTCTGTAATATCTAATTAGTTATAACTTTGAACTATTTTTATTTGTGATTGTTTTTGTTGGATGAGTTTTCTTTGATATTTAAGCATTCTGTTACTAACTTTTTTTCATCATTGAGATTGACTAATATTTTTTTTCTACAGCATAAAGTGATTTCTAACACTTTAATAAATTACTCAATATACTTTTATTTTATCACTTGATATTAACTTTGTTTCTTTTTCTTTTTTTCTTAATTTTTTATGTTTTTTTGTTTCAGAATTTTGGTGGTGAAGGCCCAAGTCTATTCATAGCTAAGAACTTTGTTGGAAGGCCCAAGTCATAGCATAGCTAAGAAATTTTTTGGAAAGAACAAGTCATACCTTATGTAGTACAATATACTTTATAAATCATTGTAGTTTCCTCTATGAAATCCTCAAGTGATTTTCAATGTAATTATTCCCTTTTATGTATATTAAATATCTCAATGAAATTTCAATACAATAGTTCATTTTTCGTTTTGTTTAATTATTTCATCTTCGTACTTTGCTTTGAATTTGTTTAATATTTTTTCTCTCCGAAATCACTAAAAATATTTATCATATTATTAGTAGCAAAAAAATAAAATGATAAATATAAAAATGCAATGAATTCCAATTACATAACACTCACACCAAAATTATTCTGTTGTTATGTTCTTCATGAATGCACTTTCACTATTCCTTTTAGAAATCACGCAAAAACACAAATAAAAACCTAAACATGGAGAATAGAGAATAAAATACCTTTAAATTCATTACTCATGTGAGGTCATCACTCATGCTTATACTTTTGGATGATAAATATAAAATTGGAAAGGTTAAAACTTTTGGGACATGTCAATACTCATGTAAGGTTTAAAATGTCGTAGGGTTTTTAGTATCAAATTTGATATATACTAAAAGTAAAATTTATTCTTACTTTTATTAGTACAAAATTAATAGCACAAAAAATAATCAACATAATATTTTTAGCGCAAAAAATTAATGGGGTGTACATATTTTATTGGTGTCAAATAAGAATAATGAGAATTTTATTTCCAGCAACTTAAGGCTCATTATTCCTTTCCTGACCCGGACCAATAAGGTTTTGTTTTTGATCAGCTTAGGGTTTTGTTATCATTTGCAGCCGCCACACACCAGGAACGTTTGTTTTCATAGAGGAGCAACCGATTCCTTCATTCCCATGACATCAAGCAAACATTTGTAAGTTCCAAATCATTAATCTTATAATTTTTTTTATTAAATTCGTTTGATATACAAGGAGCTTTTATTGAAACTTCTCTTTTCATATATAATTTTAGCTCATGATTTATTCAAACAATTTGCAATTTAGCATGAAAATCTTACTACAAGATTAAAAGGTTTGAATTGTACTTTCAACACAAAGAAAATATGTGTTGTTATAACTTTTGTAAATCTAAAAAAAAAATACCCTTTAACTCTTATAAAGAATGTGATTTTGGTTCTTTATATAGTGTACATCCCTATATCACTTTGATTTGTTGATGTTGTTATCAAATTTTTCCATGTAAAGTTATCTCTTTGGGACCACACTAACCACACTCCAAAATACTATGTGTTCCTGTTTTAGACATATTTTGTTCCCTCCTTATCATTTATTGTAGAAGGACATTATATCATGTTTCATTTAGGGATGCATATGCTGCAAGTGTACCTTTTAAAATGCTGATAACATATTTTGGGGACCACAAGCACCTTATAGTATACACAATTTTGCAAAAAAACATGAGACTTATTGACTTTTGTAGTTGTTTCAAATTATTTAATTGTTATAACTGCAGATAGATTGTTTGTGATTGTATTATTTAACTAACTCTATCTCATACACATTATCAAAACAAAAAATCTATCTCATATTATTATATTATATAAGGAATGCTGTTGGACCATCCAATACTGCACCTGATTGGTTCACAACTACCATTGACCCTAACGATTATACATCTTTTAACTTTGTTATAATCTATGCCGTCAACCTGTTTTTTTTAATTACAATGCAATCTGTTTTTTTGATTTAGGAAAAGGTATGGATAAGTGACTCTTTCTCAATTTCAAACATGACTCTTTCTCCTTGGATTCTATTTCCGAAAATTTTGGAACAAGTTAATGGGTAAGTGACTCATTATATACTATATGTTGGTCTTTTTTTTTAAAATTGATGCATGTGGTCCTCTACTAAAAAACAAAACTATACCCTACATGTTTTCTACTCCATCAACATAAATTAATACATGTCCTCAACTAACAAACATAACCATACCATGCATGTAGTAGTGTATGTTATAGAATAGATATTTTTTCAATATTCTAAAACTTTTTAAATCTTCAATGTCACTTTTTTATTTATTTATATTATTAAAATCGTATAATAATGACCTTATAAAATGTTATGATTGTATTAACCAAGTTGTCATGGATGTTGATGCCAACAATATAGAGGACCAAAAGGATCCAATACTTGATGAAGTCTATGATGACTATCCAGATCTGCAAGATGACAACAATGAAGGGAATATTGGCTGGCAGATAGTAGTGTCGAGAGCTATTTCAATCGGCAAAAAAGTTTTGGTAATGACTAAAACCTTAATTCATATTAGTGTTTTTATTATAAATTAGATAGATATCAGTGTTATTGAGTTCAAAAAGTAAATCCTTATATTTCATGTAGTGAGGTCAAGAATGGACATAGAGGTTTCTTAGTTGTTTTGCCTAATATGTTATTGATTAATTTGAAGTTATATGTGGTAGTTGATCTAATTGTAATATAATTTATGGCATTCTTAATTCAATCTTAAATACATTGCAAACCACCAATTACATACGTACAAATAACTAGAGTTGATTATCTATATTTATAAAACATCCCATCAAAAAATTGAATGAGTTTTTAACAAGTCGCCTAGGTACAATTAACTATATTACTTATCTTTATTTATAGCATATCCCAAGACAAATTGCACAGAATTGTTTGAATGAAGATCAACAACAAATTACTTTGGTCGACGAAATAAAAGATATGCTTTATCCTTGCCAAATTTCTTACTATAATCCCATGATATGAGGCAGGCATATATCGAAAAAGGATTTTATGATTTTGTTAAGGATGCGCAGCTCAATATAGGAGACAAGCTTTGTTTCACTGTGTCAGTTCCTCCTGACTTCATCGATGTCACCATCGTCAAACATGATGTTGCAAATTGATTATTTTGTGAAACTCTTCAAATTAGATATAGTGACTTTTAGTATTAATTTTCATGATCAGCAAGTTGTATGAGTTTATTTGACATTATTGAAGTATTAGCCGGCTAATATGAATGGGCATGAATATGTAATATTTCTATGGAATGTTTTGCATGAATTTATGTTATGTACTATTTATATTTTATCAATGAGCAACTTACCAAGATATTAACTTATCACATGACTTTTATACCCCAGCGCCACAAATGGGAGTCCATGATGAGATAGAAAAGTTGAATATAGTTATTTGAATATCGGAATTTCCTTTCACATGCATATAGTTAAACTCTACATATGCACATACAAGTTAATTCATTTGACACCACAAAATTAGATCATTCAATAAGTTATTTGCAATGTCTTTATCATTGGACTAATAATGCCATAGTTTATACTACTCTTACCTCACTACCACATATTACTTACAATGAATCATTAACCTATTAGGTAAAACTACGTTTAAATCTAAATTCAAAATTACTTTTCAAGCAAATCTATTTATTTATTTATTTATTATCTTGACTAAATTAAGATATCTACTTCTTTGGATATTATTTTCATAACCCCATGTTCCCTCCCCCTCTGCAACATTTTAATAAATTTCATACTATTTTTTCAATGGAAAAAATAAAAACAGTCAACTAATATATACTTTTAGAAGCTAAGCCAAACATAGACTTAGTGTTTTATTATTTTGGGAATTAATGGAGCACTTTGTTGTGAGGAGAGAGATTAGTAATAATAAATAATAAATTAAGGGATAAAATTTAAGTTGGGTTAGAGGAGTCAAAAGCCACCCAATACAGTAACTGTGATTGATTTGTGAATATAGAACAAGTGTTTAATTATAGATAATTAAGTGAGGAAAAGGAAAATTAGAAAAAAAAATTGAGTGTGGCAGAGTGACCAAATATGGATAGTGTGGCAGAGTGGACATAATATATAGAGATAGTCCATCACACACTCTCTTTCTCACACTTTGCCAACAAACTTCACAAAAACAAAAAATAAAAACTACTCTAACAAAAGCTTGGTGACACCAAATATATATTAGCATCCTCTTAATGAATTAATTGATTAATTACTATGTGCATGATGATTAGTAATTAGTATTTAGTAATTACTATTTAATTACTACCTATCACAATCATGGGTGAATGAAATTCCCTAAATATACATAAATGGATCTCACACCAACCTCTCAATCTTTTTCACTACCTTTTCATATTTAAACCACACAAGGTTTAGTAGGTTGTAAGTTTGCACCATTTTTTTTGGTGAATGCATTGAAAACTAGATAATCAACCATTTATTATTTGATACCAAAAGAATATTTTATATAATTATCAGATATGAAGTAGTATTAATTTTGTGATACAGTACTGCTTAATGTTAATTACTATAGTATGTTTTTTAAATAATTAATATTTTTTTGTATTACTATAGTATGTTTTTGTATTTTATCCTCTGATTTTTTTTGTATTTTTTAAATAATTACTATAGTATATTCTTTTTGCACCATTTATTTTTTGTTCCTCCTCTACTTTTTTGGCTAACCTATAAATATGAACAAATCAACCACTTTTTCTTTTTCTTCAATTTCTCACTTTGTTGGTATGTCATTTTCAATTTTTAACTTTTGATGACACATGTTGGTTAAAAAAAAAAAAACTTTTGATGACACATCTTATATGACTTAGTTGATATGTAATTTTCAAGTATTACTAACATTTCAATAACAATAAAAAGTGGAAAAAAAAAACACAAATTTTAATATATTATCGTTTGGAGATTTTGTTCATTCTATCTAACATGAAATTTTAAAAGGTGTTTTCATGTAATTAGAAACAATTAAGTTTGACTCTAAATATACTACTTTTGTGTAGTCATTGTTATGTCATTGTCTCTTGGTTAGAACTATTGTCATAGTATGCTTGTCCATATGCATTTCATAAATTTTTTTGTCTTTCCCAATTTTTGTTTCTTTCCATTTTCTTCCCTAAAAAATCAGTTTTGTGTAATATGAATATCCTCTTTATCTTATGAAAACAAATTTGAGACCTCAATGTAACCATGAAAACAATCCTCATAACATAAATGTTTTGGTATTTCAATCTACATGAACTATCCATCTAATACTCAAAAAAATTGCTCCAAAATGGAACCAAATGATACAACTATTTCAAGGTTTAAGAGAAAGCAAGTTAGGAATCAAAATATGCAACCATCAAACAATACCAACAAAGGTTAGTGTATTGTTTTTCAGGTCCATTTACTGCATTTGATAAACTTTCATATTAAGGGCATTGTTTTTGACTAAATTCTTATTCTATGGTGAAATTTCTGATGATGCTTTTGAAGGGTTAAGAAGCCTTTAGAAAGTAGTCTTTACAGAAAACCAATTTAATGGTCATATTCATCCTTCTCTCTCTCTTTGTTTTTTTGTGTGCAGAGAATCAAATTAGATTCATTTCAACAAGGTCACAAAGATGCAAGGAGTACCATGCTGCAAAAAGAGCACCTCTATCACCATTGATAAATGGTAACAATTGATTTAGCTTTGAAATATACCTTTTATATTAATTTAATTTTATATACTGTCATATTTATCAAATTAAACACAACATTAAATATACAAAACTATCATACTAATATGTTGATTTTTGCAGAAAGTCGTGAAGGAACAAGTTCATCTAAATCACAAAATAAAAAAAAAAGGTATTTCAACAAGATCACAAAGAATGAAGGAGTACCATGCTTCAAAAAGATTACCTCTATCACAATTGATAAATGGTAACAATTATATTATAAAATGCAGTATAACTTTTATATGTAGTTATAGATCCTGCCATGTTGAATTTCTTAAACACAACATTTAGTATAATTAACTCTATGAACCATAATCTAATATTTTGACTTTTGCAGAATCCAACCAAACTAATGTATCTATCAATTCAACTCATGATATGAATTCTGAGTCTCCAGTTTCATTTATTTGCAGTAACACACTTGATGAAGCTTCAATTGGTCCCAATATAGGTTGAAGTACTTTCCTTTAACTACTATACAGTAGTTAAAAAAAATTTAAAGTTAATTATATTTTATACTGACACAATCCATTTTATTTTAAATGTATAGAGAATTCGAATTCTATTTCTACTGGCAAGTACGATGTCATAAATTCGTCAAATATCTCACATGGTTCCCCAAATCGAAGCAAAAGGAAGTACAAGCATATTGAATCATTTTATGGTACACGATTGAATTTCGATGTTGATTCTGAATCTCCGAATGCAATTGTTGGTTCATCAAACATTGGTATAATTTATTTTTATAGTTGTTCATATGTTCTTATTATAATTTATTAAAAAGCTTTACTCAATTACTAATTATCATGCATATTTAGGAACTACTTATGACCATGACAGCCTAATGGAATTTAATAATGATCTGTATGCTATTGCTGAGAGAGAAGGTTTGTACTAAATCATTTACAAATCAAAACCATCCACATTGATTGATGATATAAGTCTTAATATATTTTTTTCTCTACATTCAGTTTGTGTTGATTTTGGTAAAGTCAATGTCACATGTAAGTGGTGCAAGGCACAACTTTGGTTGGAAGAAAGAGCCGAGAAGTCTAGGCCCGATAATGCTGATTCAGGGTTTTCTATATGCTGTCAAAAAGGATTTGTTAACCTTCCATTATTGAAAAAACCACCGGCCCTTTTGGTATCATTGTTGAATGGAACTGAACCTAGGAGTAAGCACTACTTAAAGAATGCTAGAGCATACAATAGCATGTTTGCATTTACGTCCCTTGGAGGAAAGGTTTTAACGTCTATAAACAATGGAAGTGGACCTCCCCAATTTATATTGCATGGTCAAAATTATCATAGAATTGGGAGTTTGCTACTTGGTGATGGAAATACTCCAAAATTTGCACAGTTGAATATCTACGACACCCAAAATGAAATCCACAATAGAACAGAAGTTTTCAAGTAATCACACAATTTTACTTTTTTTCAATATAATTATTACAATTTTAATTTTATGTTTACATAATCAACTGATGTCACAAATATTTCCACATATATTTTATTACTATTTTTACTCATATCAACTTCAGTTTTGCATTTCATCATGACATGTGCATATCTTACGGATGCAGATCAATTCGTGATGGTGGTGATGATGATGGTTTTGATCTTTCTTTGGTAGAAGATCTAAAAAATATGTTGGACGATTCAAATCCACTATGCATATGGTTTAGAAAAATCCGTGATATTGTTGATCAAGGAGAACGTCCCAAGTTAGCATTACGATTGTTCCGTAAGAGGGACAAAGATTCAAGAATGCATAACATACCAACTGTAGATGAAGTTGCAGGTTTGATAGTTGGAGACTATGATCAAACTGAAGAAGGAAGAGATATCATCGTTCATGATGTGAGAATAGGTCTCAGAAGGATACATGAGACACATGTTCTATACATGCCACTCCAATATCCATTGGTTTTTCCTCGGGGCGAAAATGGTTTTGAAGAAGATATTCCATTTAGAGAAACAATTCCCGGGTACTTTGAAAACAACCATCATGCACGTAAAAGAGTTTCTATTAGAGAGTTCATTGCTTTTAGGATCCAATAGAGGAAATGTGAATTTGGTAACATTGTATGTGGAAAAAGATTGTTTCAGCAGTTCATAGTCGATACTTACACCATGATAGAGGCTCAAAGGTTATCTTTCATAAGAAACAACCAAGAAACAATTCGATGCGAACTGTTAAATGGATTGCAAGAAGCAGTAGAGTGTGGTGATACTAATGCTCGCTTTGTTGGACAAAGACTCATACTTCCCGATTCATTTACAGGTTCACCGAGGTACATGTTCAACAACTGTCAAGATGCAATGGCTATCTGCAAGAGATTCGGGTATCCAGATCTTTTCATTACAACCACCTGCAACTCCAATTGGAGTGAAATCAAAGATTTTGTAACAAAAAGAGGTGTTACTGCTTCTGACAGACCAGACATTATATCTCGCGTTTTCAAAATGAAACTTGATGAAATGATGGCAGATTTAAAAAAAAAGAGAAATATTTGGCAAGGTCATTGCAGGTTTGTAAATTTGTTTAAGTCATATATTTTATAATTTATGTCCAACACTATAACATGTGCATTTAGAAAATTAATAAATTATCACATGACAGGGATGTACACAGTAGAGTTTCAAAAAAGAGGACTTCCACATGCACATATTCTTTTGTGGTTGGAAGGTACAAACAAATTGAACAATACTAAGGATATAGATAAGGTAATATCAGCTGAAATCCCGCATCCCGATTTATATCCAAAGTTGCATTCTGCTGTTGCATCCAGGGGCGTCTCCAACTTTTTGGAGACCCTATGCGATTATAAAAAATAGGCCCTAATAAAAAAATGTAAAAAAATCAAAAGAATTATCATCGATTTAAATTACAAATAACATCAATAACACTAAAAAAAAAATCATTTTTTACTAATATAAAAAAGTTTGATAAACAAGATAATCTCCATTACACACCTCTCCATTTGATAAAACTCTATAACAATTAGCTATAAAGCGTCTAAAAAATTTATTCACAATAGAAAAATCTCTTTTATGACATTTTGTAATTAATAAATCCATCATTTTAGAACAAAAGAGAATCTCAAATATTTGGACTCCAGAATCTCTCATTTGGAAGCATCAAATCACTTATTTTATACCTCCTATTTACTAATACTACTACCCTATAATTGTGTTTAGAGGCCCCTATTATTATGAGGCCTTATGCCGTCGCACATGTCGCCCATGTGCTAAAGACGCCTCTGGTTGCATCTAATATGATACACGGTCCGTGTGGATATGGTTACACCGATTCACCTTGCATGAAGGCGAAAAGATGTTCCAAATTCTTTCCTAAGAAATTTTTAACAGAAACAATTATAGATCAAGATGGATATCCATGTTACAAAAGGCAAGATATTGGTGTCACCGTGAACAAGAATGGAGCATGTTTGGACAATAGATCTGTAATGTTGAGTATTGCAACAAATCAAATGCAATTAAGTACTTATTCAAGTATGTGAACAAAGGACCTGATAGAGCAAATCTCCAAATTAAAGATGGCCAACAAACACCACCGATTGATGAAATCAAGCGCTACTATGATTGTAGATAAGTGTCGTCGGCTGAGGCGGCTTGGAGGGCATATGCTTTTGATATTCATGAACATTTTCCTTCTGTTGTGAGATTAGGTTTGCATCTTGAAGGGCAGCAAACGGTTACATACAAGGAACATCAACATCTTGAAAGTGTTATTATTTACCATGAATCTATTACAACAATGTTTCAAGCTTGGTTTGTTGCAAATCAAACATACAGTGAAGGTAGGAATTTGACTTATGCAGAGTTTCCATCTAAATTTACATACCATGAAAAAGGAAAGCATTGGGAGCCAAGAAGGAATGGATATTCTATAGGGAGACTTTCTTACATTCCCGTGGGTTCTGGCGAGTTGTATTACATGAGAATTCTTTTAACCGTTCAGAAAGGTTGCAAGAGTTATGAAGATATAAGAACCGTCAAAGGAAAGGTTTGCAACAGTTTTCAAGAAGCCTGCTATGAACTCAATTTGTTAAGAGATGATAAAGAATTTATTGATGGTATTAAAGAAGCTCATCAAACTGAAAGTGGTCACATGCTCAGATGTTTGTTTGTTAGATTGTTGAACATGAACACAATGACAAAGCCTGATGTTGTATTTAATGCTACTTGGAAATTATTAGCTGATGGGATTCTTTACAACAGACGGAGAACACTTAAAATTCCAGGTAAATATTCTCTTTGTTATTTAGTCCTATACATATTTGATGAAACTATTAAATATACTCAACAATTACTTCATTGTTATTTCTTTTGATAAATCTACATTAGGCATATTATTACTACCCTATTCATTAACTAGTGTTGTTTCTGAGGTTAAAAAATCGTTTAAAATAATTTTCAGCCATCGAAGATATTACTGGATTGAGTCATGTACTAGGTCGCTTTCTTTAAGACGTTTCGCGGCACTGCCCAAACTTGTGCAAGGCAGACGATCAACCACGAAGTCCCCAGGATAAAACAGCCCAGTTCAACTGATACCGATAAATACTGCACTGTAGATATCGGGCAAGAATTACACCCTCAATATGACACTAAAACCAATGCGCTTTGGTTTTAAGTCCATTCTAATATGGTACTATAACCATTCTAATATGGTACTGAGACCATTCTTATATGGTAACTAAGACCATTCAATTTAAATATGGTACTAAGACCACTCTTAAATAAAGGGAGTATGATACTATGATCATTCTTGATTTAAAGGAACTAGTGATTCTTTTATCACTCTTAAACAAAATAATACTAATGCTAATATTAGTATCTCAAGGCACATAGAATAAACAACAATATACTCTAAACAATTAAAGACGAAACCTAATATAAATCTTTATAATAACCAAATAAAGAAACCACGAGTCTAGTTTATTCATTCTAATTTTAATTGACACAACTCAAAAATTCTGATTCGGTGTGAGATACTTTCACTTTATATATATGTTTTGTGTTAATCAAAACAACTCCACTGCAACTATTTCTACTACTACAACAATTAAAATGTGTGTAATAGCAAAAACCTTATTCATGCTTTCGAATTTATTAAATAAGCTAATAGCCAAAGAAACAAACCTTATTGCACTGCAGGAGCCGTATGATTTTCTTAATTAAGTTTGCCACATGCAGCCACTCATAATGAAATAACCTTGGTGCAACATAAACCATGATTATGGTTTTCTCATTCAATAGTTTCATGAATTTACACTATTGCCTTTTACTCACATACTTGACCCTTTGGAATAATGAATTTTTTTCTTGCGGCAACTATGAACCTTGTGGCAACAAGAGTTAAACATGGATGAATATTAATACAGATTTTTTTGGCCTGGCGGCTATTACATCTATTAAGGTACTAATCTCTTTTTTTTCAGGTTAATAGTTGTAAGCCTATTTATATAGTGTACGTATAGGTTTAATACCATGTGCTCCTTTATTTTCTCTAAATTTATAACAAAACAAGACCAAGTCCTCAACTGCACATGTAAGGTAAAGGGTTTTGAAAAAGTCAAATAGGAAACACTAATTGATTATTAGGCAAAGTCTCACTCAAAATAAAAAGTTCAATTTAAAAAATATGAGACTTAATATTTTATCCTCAAAATACACATTAGTATATAATAATACTAGTATGCTCTAGTATCCGATGTGAGACTCAAACATTTTGTTTTCAATTCACACATAAATGTGCTCTATGTTCCAACAACTAGGATAATATACTATGCTTTATTTGCAAATGTACGTATATTAGGTATATTATGCATTCCAAATTCAAGTTTATAGTTGTCCTCAAATTTATTCATTTACTTATTTTGGCAGATTTACGAATTCCTGATGATGAGTTGAAAAACCTTTGCCTAATAGAGATAGAAAAACTTCTAATGTGCAATGGTAAATCTTTGACAAATTTTAAGTGTCTACCATACCCAACTTTTGAATCATTGTTTGCTAGAGAGAATAAGTTCATATCCGATGAGTTGAACTATGATAGAGATGAATTGCGTCAGCTGCATGAAGACTTATTGCAAAAGCTAACTGATGAACAACACAATGTGTATTCTACTATAATGAAATCTGTTGGTGCTCAAGATGGTCAGTTTTATTTTTTATATGGGTACGGTGGAACAGGAAAGACTTTTTTGTGGAGAACACTGTCAGCACCTATTAGATCACAAGGCAAAATTGTGATAAATGTAGCTTCAAGCGGCATTGCATCTTTATTATTACCTGGTGGCAAAACAGCTCATTCTACTTTTTGCATTCCTTTGGTTATCAATGATAAATCTATCTGCAGCATCAAAGGACAAGACCTAAGAGCTCAATTGCTTAGAGAGGCAAGTTTATTTATATGGGATGAGGCTCCAATGATGCATAAATTTTGTTTTGAAGCTTTTGACCGTACTATGCGTGATTTGATGAGGAAGGTAGACGAAGAAAATTTCAACAAACCTTTTGGTGGAAAAGTTGTTATTTTGGGGGGTGATTTTAGGCAAATCTTACCTGTCATTAGAAAAGGTTCTAGACGTGATATCATGAAAGTAAGCATCAATTCTTCACTGTTGTCGAAACATTGCAAGGTTTTAAAGCTAACAAAAACATGAGGTTGATAGGTGATGGTACAAAAGAAAGTGCAACTGAACTCAAAGATTTCGCAAACTGGATTTTGAAGATTGGAGATGATGACATGGATCTTGATGAAGATGGATCATGTAATATAGACATTTCTGAGGAGTTGTGCATTCCTCCATGTGATAATCCTTTGCAAGCACTAATTGACTTTGTCTATCCTAATGTTGTGAATAACCTTTGCACCCAAAAGATGTTTGAAGAAAAGGCTATTCTTGCCCTGACTCTTGATTGCGTTGAACAAGTCAATGACTATGTTTTGTCTCTTATACAAGGTGAAGCAAAAGAATATCTAAGTGTTGATACTCCTTGCAAATCTGATGAAAATTTTGATGTTCAGGGTGATTGGTTTACGTCTGAATTTTTGAATGATATTAAATGTTCAGGTATACCAAACCATCGTTTGAATTTGAAGGAAGGAGTTCCTATCATGCTTTTAAGAAACATTGATCAAGCAAGTGGTTTGTGTAATGGAACAAGATTGCAAGTGAATAATCTTGGTAAAAATATTATTACTGCAATTGTTATTGCTGGAAAGAGTATTGGTGAGAAGGTATTAATACCAAGGATGGATTTGGTTCCATCAGATTCTGGATTTCCATTCAAATTCCAAAGAAGACAGTTTCCTATTTCATTGTGTTTTGCTATGACAGTTAACAAAAGTCAAGGGCAATATTGTTTAAGGTACGTAGGTCGGTATCTACCTCGACCTGTCTTTACACACGGTCAATTATATGTTGCTGTATCTAGGGTAACAACTAAGAAGGGTTTGAAGATGTGCATTTTGGATGAAGAGGGAAATACATGCACTTCAACTGTTAATGTTGTTTATCCGGAAGTTTTTGATAACCTTTAGGCTCCGTTTGGATTGATGGAACATAATGGAATGGAGCGGAGCGGAATGGAATAAAATAATGTTCTATTGTTTGGATTTGCAAAATAATAATGGAATGGAATGGAATAGGATGGAATGAATTCCATCCAATACTACCAATACATTTAATTTTGTTCATCTTCATATTAAAATATCCAAACAATGGAATGGAAGATTTATTCCGCACCGCTCCATCTTATACCACTCCCCTCTATTCCGCTCCGCTCCATTCCGTTACGTTCCATCAATCCAAACAGAGCCTTAATTTAATTTAATTTTCTATTATATTGTATGTCATTTGGACACCCTATGTTAGAATGTAGTATGATTATGCATTATATTTTGGTCCTACATAGAAAGAATGCATATCTTTTTGAATTGTGTAATATTAAATCAAATTTCACATATGCTAACGTCTTATTGCTACATCAAGTTGATTATTGAAAACCAAATTTGTTACCTATATCATTTTGACATGATGTGTTTTCATAATATTTAATTATCCATTTAATGTTATAACAATTTTATATATGATTTGCAAATTCATAATGATGTATGAAATCACTAAAATTTATTGCTTCCCAACGCACTGGTACTCCGAGTAGTTAATATGACATTTTGCAAAGTAAAATTCTCACCATTTTTTATCATCGATCAACCTTTCCTCTTAAAGCAGAACTTCGACTAAATGTCAAGTTGGCATCTTCGACCGATACCATAACATTTGGTGAAATACTCTCTAATTAATATTCACATGGCCAATCGAAATGAGTTTTTTCTTTCTTTTCAAATTCTAACACCAAGTCAAAATGAATATCATCAATTTTATAGTTTCTCTGTTAACAGAGGCCTCCAAAAATGTTGTTTCTCGAAGGAAGTGACATGAATAACATTTTTAGTCATGTCACCAATTTAGAGAAAACACTTGATGACCTCTTTCGAAAGAAACATAGCCAAATTTTAGAGAAGATGATTCTGACTTCGTCATCACATTTTTTTTCTTTTAATTCGGTTTTGAAAACCATTTTCACTATGGTTTCAGAAACTGTTTCTCATAGGCACAATTCGATTCACAATTTGCCCAGAAATATTAATATTTTCAGAATAATTGTTGGCCATAGAGATTAAATCACAATGATCAATCATTAGAGACCTCTCAAAGGCAAAAACCTTTTAGTTCCAATCTTTATAAAAACTTTTCAAAAAGAAAATAACGCACAAAAAGGGTCCCATCGGGCGTGCCAATTTGTTTACGCTGATTTTTAGTAAAAAACTGCTAGTTTAATTTAATTAATTTAAGGATCAACTAGTAAATCATAGGACTATAATTTTGTGCATGGATTTCCATAAAGTATGAACGTTCATAATTTTATTTGAAGTTTTAAGGTTTCAAAGTGTTTGATTGCAAAAAAAATTGTCAAACAAGTAAAACTGAAAGCTTTGCAGAAAAGTAAACTTTGGAGAAATCAATAAAAGCAAAAACAACAATTTCATTCGACAGAATGAAATATGATAAATTGCAGGAATTTAAAGGAAACCAAACGACTTGACAGGAATGGTAAATTGCATTGAATTTGTAAAGAGTTTACAATGAATGGTTCACAGAATCATATTTTTTCCTTTCGATACTCAACTTTCTCGATAGCATGAGCATTGTAAGTTTTGCAGGATTTCGTATGTGAATTTTGTGACCCGTTTTTCATATGAAAAACTACTATATATAGACAAAGGAAAATACAACTTCCTACAATGCCCTAATGTCTAATACTTCGACACGTGTCCTTGGTTGCATGTCTTCAAATATTTGAATCTGAAAACCGACGAAGTCGAACTAGGCAGTGAAATAACCTTTGAAAATATGTCAAGTCCACAAAGTTGAGTATCTTTGTATCATATACAATACTTGCATGAAACAATGAACCAAATCTAATTCGAGGTCAAATAATAGGTGTCGAACTCGCCACACATGATAATGCAAACATGTACAGAACCACGAATCCACTGTCGAACTCGACATACATGCATGAGCCACACGCCAATTCCCATTCGACGGGAATTCTCATTTGACAAGCAAAATATATCAAACCCAAGAAAAACAAGTGTCTAATTCGACACATGTTGGGAGGATGGAAAACTAAATTCCAATTCGCCAGGCAAATATGTGTCGAACTCAACACAACTGATATTGTTTGACATAATTTCAGAATTTTGAAATCTTTTAGGAAAACCCTTCATATTTGCATAGCTAACATTACCTCATTGAGAATTAATGCAATAATTTCTTTATATGTTTAGCCTGTCGAATCATACAGGAAAAATATAGGCTAACAAATTGCCCCCCAAAAATTGCCATCTTCGACTAAAAATCGAATATAAAGGAGATAATGGCAAATTTTTTGAAATTCTTTTTTTTTTAAACTTCCCACGTTTTCTTTCAAAGTACTGTGCTAACATCAGGTCGTCATACTGTCATCTCAACCATGATCTCCAATTTTTTTAGCTATAATAGTACACGTGGCGATATCTAGTGAAAGAAAACAAACAAAACAACAACAAAAAACAAATGTTTTATTTTAAAAAAAAAAAACTAACGCCCTATAAGTAGGAGGTTCAGTTTCCACTCTTTCAACCCTGTTCTCTTTCTGCACGTAAAAGAAGTCCAAAAACGCAATCACTTTCCCAAACCTGAATTAAATGCTTCAAACTTTCTTAATCATCTGTTGATTCTTGATGGTTTGTGAAGATACAACAACGAAATCACTTCCTTTTTACCCATAAAGCTTTGATCTTTTCTCTATTTTTTTTCAAAACAAATTTTAGATCTAAAAATTCTCTAACTTCTGTTTTTGCTTCAAACTCCATTAATGGCCTCAAGTTCTCAATCACGAGTTAAAGTTCCAGTTGCGGCAGTTGATGAATGCCCCATAACTCAAGAATCATCAGATTTCATATCTGAACCAACGTCTGATACTGCCAATCGTCAAGTTTGGGAAAAGTAGGTAATGATTCCTCACATCCTTAACGGTAACACACATGCTTTTGTTGGTCCTTATCTTGATGCTGTTAATACGAAAAAAGAGGTTAAAGATATCTTTCCTTGTTATACTACTTGTGAACCTCGCGTCTTTATAGATTTCAACTACAACATGAGTTTTTTAAAATCGGGGTCTAGGGTACTAAAGTCTGCCCCTTCAACCAATGCGGCTTATATCAAATGGTTAGACAAAGTCGAAGCCAAAGAAGGTTGTTTCTGGCGACGCCATAACTTATTCGACTTAATTCAGCTTTCTAGGGAAGGCCCAAATTTCCATACTAAGATGATAATAGCCGCTCTCCATTTTTGGGAACGTTCGACATGCACTTTTCACTTTAAGATGGGCATGATGACACATACCCTATTCGACATAGCTGATATCATAGGCCTTAGGCCTATTGGACCTACTTTCAACCCAAAGTATGTTAGCCCTGAATTCTCATTCGAATATGAAAATATGACATTTTCAAACTTCATATGAGACCATCATGATACTAAAAGAGACGAAGTATCCGATGAAAAACACATAGCTTTCCTGACTTATTGACTTTCTCACTTTATTTTCTGCACTGAGTCATTACATGTAGTCAAAAGACTTGTTTCCATGGCCATTCAAATTCATTTTGAGCTATTCTCCACTCAACAGATGGATCATTCAAGTGTGGTGAGTTTAACCGATTTCGAGAACTCGTATAGTCAATCTGCGCGTCCACAAGCCAAAGAAATGATCCGTAATTGGATAGATTTAAAGACTGATGTTCCTCAACCCACTTATCACTTGTGGAAGAAATTTGCTTGGGTGATTGGATTAAGTTATTTGTTCGGTACTGCTCTATTGGCTTCTATTTTCTCAAAGCTTATTGATACTCAAGTCTTGGTTGGCTTAATTGTTTGTGTTGCTTTTCAATTGTGGTTGGGGAATGTCCTAACACATTGTATGTCTCTATGTTTGTATTTGATTTATCTTATCTAATGCAAATGTTTTTCCTGTCAAAAAAAAAAACAAAGGGGGCAGTGGAATTTTTCTATTAATTGGGATAATTGGGATTCTTAATGTGGTTAATACACTCAAATGGGTGTCTTGTGTGATTTATTTCAATGATTGCAAGGAGAGAAAAATGGAGATCATGAAAGTTGATGATGAGGAAATAGGTAAAACTCAGCTTGAAAGTAATTATTCAAAAACATAAGTGTGAAATAGTTAGTTTTGATTTATGAGTTAGCTGTAATAGTTTTGAATAATATACAAGACATGTTTGAGATGGAAATTTTCATACTTTCATGCCCCAAAAGAATGTAGGGATTTCTTTTATCTTTTATATATATATATATATAAAAGAAGCTATCTCTAGATTTCAAAAGCCAATCGACTAAGGAATACAAAATTTTAGATCTTCCGTGCTGCTTTTTTCTATTTGTGCTGTGTTTTTCATTCTTCGGTGGACGATTAAAAGTGAGTTGAATTTCATTGTTTTTTACAATGAATTTTATGGTTAAAAGATGAAGAGTTCAGAAAAATATATTATCCCAAATTTTATTGCCTAATTTGATTCAATACTCATGTCTTTCAAAAAGAAAATTTCAAAAGTCATGATTTTTAGAAAAGAAATAAGTAAGTGATTCAACATGACCCTGCACAAGATATTGAGATGTAAATTTTAAATTTTAAATAAAATGAAAGCAACAGAAATTTCACTGCCAGAGAGATGGCAGAGTGGGATGAAGGAATCGAAGAGATTTTTTGTAGCGAATAGATTAATTACCTAAGTGGTTGTGTAAAAATTAAACATCATTTGTTTGATCCAAGAGTTGTGATTTAATCCTCTCATCTCTCATTTTAAAACTCAAAGCTTCCCTATATATATATATAATAAATCTATAATAAATAATTAATAATTAAATCTATTAAAAGAGGATGCTATGGATTATACATATCTACCCCCTTCTTCATTGTTTTCATTTTTGACACTTAATTAAATTAAAGGATAAAAATGTCTATTTACAATATTTCAATTCAACGAAATAATAAATAATTAACCAAACTTATATTTTTTTTCTTATACCTAGGAATGAATCAAGTAAACATGAAAAAATAAACCAAGTCATTAGGCTCAAATGGTTAATGAGTTTCACCAAAAAGAACGGATTTCGGGAGAACCTGAGTTCCATTCCTAGGTGGAACAATTTCTTGGTCAGACTTACCTCGCGTCCGAACTCTGGATTACTAGGCCCCCTTACCATAGGAATCAGAGGGTTAAAAAAAACATGATAATATAATAATTTCACTTTAAAAATAGTAATTTCTATTTTTATTATAGTGATAATTTCAACGGGACATATATTTCTACTCATATATATTTTTAGGGACAAATGTAGTAATTCATATGGCCTAAATTTCTAGTTATATATATATTTAGGGATGATCGAAGATAATAATTTCTACGGGGACCTATATATTTACTCATATATTAATACGTGTGCTTACTTTTTTACAATTTTTACACCGACCTATATGTCTACTCATATATTAATATGTGTGCTTATTTTTTTATGCGTGCCTATTTTTTTTAATTTCTTGAAAGACATGTATTTCTACTCATGTATAAACACACATGGTTTTTTTTTTTTTTTTTATAATTTCTACGGGGATCTGTATTTTTACTCATATATAAACACAAGTGTTTAATTATTATTTTTATAATTTTTACGAGGATCTATAGTTCTACTCATATATTAATATACATGTCTATTTTTTTTTTATAATTTACTCTATTATTTCCTCTGTTCCTTTTTAATTGTCGTATTTGACTACTGCACATATATCAATGCATAACTTTGACCACTAATATCTTTAAATATCTATTATAAAAAAATATGAAAATTTTATATTTTAAAAATATTTCTCGAGACAAATTGAACAATATCTTATTTGCTAACATTTGGTTTTATATATCAATAAAAATTTATGGTTAAATTAGATTATGTAAATAGTGCACATTAATCCAAAATAACAATTAAAAAGAAACGGAGGGAGTAATATTTTTTGCATTATCTTAATATAAAAAGTGTAAATCAAAATTAAATTATCTAATATAATATTAATCATTATTTCTACTTACGAAAATATCACCTTATTGTGAAAAAATCGCGGCAACGCTGCAACCGGTGCATATGTACGGGTATTATACTAGTTATTTATATTTCTTTAGAATTTTGCATAAAGTCTCATATGTTAATATGAATTATGGTGTCATGTAATTGCAGTTCATATGGTTTGGTGATGGATAAATCATTAAATTATATAATTTATACCGAAATTTTAGATATAGTTGAATGTGTTTTGTTTTAATATTATTATTTACTTACTTACTTACACATTTTATTTATTTTATATAGAAGATGAGAAAATAGAAAAATAAGTTAAAAATAAAATATTATTTACACTTTCAAATCGAATGAAGTGAAGCAAAAGACACAATTATTTGCATGACTTAAAGAAAATGAGTGCATGAGGGAAAATGAAATGAAATAGAATAGAAAGAAGTGATTACAGGCTCAGGAAGAAAAAAATCTCACGCTGGCCCAATTGAAATGAAAAGGGGGCTTTGTGCCTTGATGATGGGAAAATTGGAAATGGAACGGGCCATTCTCTTTCCACCCCCACAATTTTCGCGCGCACTCCAAATTTACCGATTTTAAAACTAATTTGGGAACTAAGCGAAAATTATGAGGGCGGGATGAGCATAATTTGACAAATGGAAATAGATAGGGAACATGTTGGACGATTTTAGATTCTCTCTGGTTGCAGACTGAGAGATTGGTCTGAAGTAGAAAAGGGAGATTGAAGTCTTGGAGCAAAAAATTTCCTACCTTTTACAATTATTCTTTCTCCTAATTTTATGAATCTTATTTTCATTCTTCAAGATTATGAATAGCTAAATCTTTTCTTAGGGTCATGAGTGGATCTTTCAAGTTGAGCATATTTTTATGTTCTAGTTTCTAATGTAAATTTTATTTTTTATTTCAACTTGAAAAAGGATTTACTTGAAACTTTATCTTATAAAAGTTTGTTTTAAAACTAAATTCTATCATGATGCAACTTAAATTCAAGCTAATCTCAGGAGCTGCATCACTATATAAGAAGACTCAAGTCAACGTTTTCAAGTACGAGCAATATTTGAATAATCTTTAGATAGAGTAGTTGCGAGTCAAGCACTTGTGCAGTTGCATAAGTTTGCCTTCTCTAAGGTTAGAGTTAGGTCGTGTTGGACGGTCTTTTTAACACATCACCAGAAGAAGAAGATTATAATCACTCAGGTGAGTGAGTGGACTCTCATATTTAGGGAGAGCGATCACTTAAGTAGAAGGAAGCTAGGATTAAGAATAGACAATTGGGAACAACATCGAGACTTGTTAATAAGTACTAATTCGAAGTAGTGAAATTTCTTTCCTAGATTGGTATTCTCCAAAGTAGATGAAGGCTCACCCAACTGGGTTAATAATTGATTATGTTCTTTATTACTTTCCTGTTTATATTCCCGCATCACCATTGTTCTACACGTTATCCCAGACATCATTCAAACTGCACAATTGTCTCAGACAACGTGTAAGACATACTCCCTCCGGTCACATTTATAAACAAAAAAACACTTAAAATTTTAGTCACTATTATAAGCAAAAGTTAACTACTTTTAAACTAATTAATATTGTTATTCTTAATATACCCCTACTTTCCAAAAGGTGCATGTGATTTCCAAGAAAAAGAAGGGTTATTTCTATAAATTTATTCATGTTTTATATTAAATCAAAAAAATTAATTATACTTAACTAAATTCCTTAAACACCGCACATGTAGTTTTTTTGCCTATAAATGTGACCGGAGGGAGTATGTTCTCTGACGAACATAATTTCAAGTAATAACAAAATTAATATTATAATCATGTCGGTTGATGTACCATACAAATGCAAAATTAAATTTTTTTTTCCATACTTTAATCTTATATTTAATTCCTTTTCCAAAAAACAATCTTATATTTAATTTAACTGATGGCATGATGTCAACAATATTTCTATTTCTGTTGGGTAGGTAGCTCTATGTTTGACTTCATGTTATGATTTTGGTGAAATTGAATCAAATCAAAGTTACTAAAAAAAAGTCAACAACAGTACTAATGTTGAATTAAGGTGGAGCAGCTCCTCTAAAATTCCCACTATAGATTTGTTGAGGAGCGTTCTACTTGCCACCACCCACCTTAACATCAAAACTCTCACTATATATAAATGCACATAAATTAACATTCTTTGTAACAACTTTAACATATAGTTTTATACCACAAAACAAAACATGACTTCAGAGGAAAATATAAGAGTTTCCCAAGATTTTGGAATGGAAGAGGATGATGATGAGGATCTATTTGAAATTGATCTAGAGGCAGTGAATTACATTAATCCACCATTTTATAATTATTGGGAAAATAATCACTTTATTTCTACAGGAGAAGCACTTCTTGCTAATTGTTTGTTACCAAAATCTCATATTTCTAGTGCTATTCCAGCATGTAATAATAATAGTGTGTCTTTAGCAAGGAACGCCAATGTTTTTGTTATTACTGAGCCTAAACCATTGGGGGAATATCTTAGACTACCTTTCTTGGGGGATTTTGGATTAATAGTAGAGAAAATGAATGCAAAATTTCATTTCCAGTTTCAGATTTAGTGACGAGTTGTATACTTGTATTATGTCAAGTTGTTATATGATTTGTGCATTATATTATGTCAATTAATATGATGTTCTGCAACTTTATTAACTAGTGTCTTTCCCTTGGTCTCTAATCCTCACTGGATCTTGAATCCTTGATCCAGTTAAGAGGAATTTACAAATAACCCTATATCTAATTAATCCTTACATTACTAGTGTTATGATAAGTTTGTTGGTTTAATCAAATTTATGTTTAAATCTTCTATGTGTCTAACATAGTTGAATACCTGGATAACTTAAAGAAGGTGCCACGTAGAAATTGTAGAAGAAATAAACTCAAAATTTTACAAAAAGAATGAACTTATGTTGACATAAAATCAACTTGAAACTTTTTAAACATAGAAAAACCAATTTAAAATATAAAATAAACGTGAGAGACCAAATATACAATTAATCATTAAATATATTTGTTATTTCTTATGAAATAACTACTTACAAAAATGAATATATCATAGTTATTTGTTGCTAAAGAAGGAATACAACCATGAAAAACAAATTCTTGAACTCTTTTCTCGATGTGTATGTATGTGAACACACAAATAAGAATATTAAATCATTTCTTTTTCCTTTTTTGAAAAGCCCTATTGTGTGAGTTGGCTTGAGTCGCGCACGATAAATCAGTTAAACTAAGCCTGTGTCCGTGGTAATAGTGGATGAGACTCTTCAAAAATAATCGCTTCCGTCCCAAGATAATCAGACAATGACATTTTGAGATACAACCAAAACGGATTGATTGAAAGGGCATTTGCTTGATACCAAACCTCGTCTTTTCAGACATGTTACCTACATAGTGTTAAAACAAAATAGCAGCAAAACATAATCGCAAAAAAGAAGAAAAAACGGTTCCAACAAAGATGAATCATTTTGGAGGCTTTCCAATTTTTACTCCAATACAAGCTAATGCCTAATGGATTCATACGCCACGTGCTTAAGTCGAAATTAAATCTGGAGCTTTGAGAATATTCCATGCGAGTACTTTAGCTTCTTCCAATAGTTTTTCCCAATTAAGACTGGCATGATTAAAAATCAAATTGTTTCTTGTTTTCCAAATGAAACAACAACAAACCAAATAACTTTTATTCTATCCTTGTTCTTAAGATTTCCAGGAACCAATTTTTTAATAGATATAAATGGGTCGGACCCCCTTCAGGTGAAGCTATTGGGATCCCTAGCCATTTCACTACCTCCCTCCAAATTACACCCAGCATAGGACATTGGAAAAATAAGTGATCTTTCGTTTCTGGACTACCACAACCGCCTACACAAAACTCCGACGAATTAAGCGGTATTTCACTCTTCCTCAAATACTCCTTTGTTAGTAACCTCTTATGAAATAGCCTCCAAGCTAACATTGGCTTGTTCGAAGGAATTAATTGATTCCAAACATCTCTAGCTAGCCCATTCACACACCTCATCCTCCCCCTCCCCTTCAGTTAACAAGTGATATGCCTCCTTAATTGTGTAAGTTCCCTCCCTCCACTTCCAGTAATCCCCTTCACTCTCAGCCCTCCTCAAACCGAGCACTAATCCACTACATACTTCTACCATGTCCTTCTCCCATTGAAATAACCTCCTCCAGCTCCAATTGATTTTCTTGACTCCCTCTTCTTCCACAACCATCTCTGCTACCCTTGAATCCTTAACCATAGATAAGTCAAATAGTTTCCTAAAAAGATGTTTAGCGTATCTCCATCCACCCAAGGGTCTTTCCAAAAATATGTGTTTTTTCCATCTCCCACTTTCCTCCTAAGAAGGTTTTCAAACCAACCCACTCCTCCACTCCCCTGAATTTTCTTTATAGAATTCAAATCCCTCCACCATATTGAGCCATTATTTTTCGTTTCTTCTAAGCTAGAACCATATTTTCTATCTAAAACCTTAAACCATCATTCATAATCCTCCACCACTACTTTCCTAAAAGAGCGATGTTAAAAACTACCAAGTCACAATTAAAGGGTACAAGACAGTTAAGACGAAGTTCAAGGGTACAAGACGTCCTCCCATGGATAAGGAACAAGTTTTCCACGACAAAAGTCTTTTTCACACCGAATTAATAACCGGCTCCCATGTTTGAATCCTTCTAGGATCTGCCTCAATTGGAAGCCCCAAGTATTTCATTGGGTGATGGTCAACTTTGCACTTTAGAACACCTAAAGTGTCCTTCAGCCAAGCACGGTCAACGTTAACTCATATCAACTCGCTTTTGTGGAAATTGAATCTTCAAAAATTATGTTTAAAAGTGATTCAAGAAGCATTTAGATTTTCTCAAACACTCATATTTCTGATTATATGCTGCCATAATTTTAACTATTCATCAAATACTTTTATTTTTCTTTGTAACTATTAGATTAGAAAAATGAGAAAGCTACACATATAAAACAGGAGGGTCCAAAATGAAAAAACAAAAGAATTATAACCATAAGATATCGAAAATAAAAAATTTATATTTAATATACAAATAAATTTAATATTTAAAATATTACTACAATTTTTTTGACAAAGAATATTACTACAATTGTATTGTTAGATTCATTCACATGCTACTAACATTTTTCGAAACAAATATATATGGAGATGAATGAAGAAGTGATATCTAATTTTGGATAGTACTCACTCACAACAAGTTGATTGAATGAGCGTGGTGTACATTCCTGCTCTGAACCCAAAAAGCTACTATTATCCCACTAGGACCAACATGATGTGAGCAACTTGTTGTGTGGTTAGAATAGTTTTTCTTTTACCAAGGCCGTCACCTCTATATTCAGACCAACATGATGTGAGCAACTTGTTGTGTGGTTAGAATAGTTTTTCTTTTACCAAGGCCGTCACCTCTATATTCAGAAGTTCTGGATAAATAATAAAAATTAGTTTTTAATAAAAATATAATTTTTTTTAAAAAACCACATAATATATTTAAATTGTAAATATTTTCAATAAAGTAATCATTCATCTTTGTGACTAATAAAAAAAGATCCAACTGTAACTAATATCATCAAAATACATTTTAACTACTTAAAAAAAATCTCCTTTCTAACATTTTTTTAGTTGTTATTATGATTTTTCTTTGCTAGACTTATATTATTATTGGACCTTCTTATTACTACTTAAACCCCATAATTAATATAACTACCTAAATTAAAAATAAGGCCCCTATTTTTTGGAGACCCTAGGCTAGGGCTCAGTCTGCCCTTGGCCAAAGACAGGTCTAACCAACATAGTGTGGCACAAGTGGTAGATACTTTGGTCCCTTAACCATTTAGTTTTGGCTTCGATCCCCGGCCGGTGCGTATGGAGAAATATTTGTTGGCAGAGGTTAACCCCTTAAATGGATCTCAGTTACCTCGAGGGAATTAGTCTCTGCAGTTGCTCGCGGAGGATACCTTTGGTTTACAAAAAAATAAATAATAATTTTCTTTTTTTAGTACACTTTTGGTCCATACTCCCTTTGGTCACTATTATGGACTACATACATCACTTTTTCAATTTACCAAAAAAATCAAATTTGCTTACAATAGTGATCGGAGGGAGTATTTTATTTTTTATCAAAAAATAATAATAATACTCCCTTCTGTCCTTTTTATAAGAGACAGTTGACTTTTTAGATTCAATTCAATAATTAATGTAGGGTTAAATATGTTTTTAGTCCCTACTTTTTGCAAAATTGTCAAGAATGGTCCTTACTTTTTAAAAATTGTAAAAAAAAACCCGGAAAATATTCCGTTATCCATAATAGTCCCTGCCATCTATTTTATCCTAGTCAGCAAACGGATTGATGACGTGACATATGGTGGGACCCACTATTTTATTCGAGTTGTCACCTACATGGCAATTGTTGTAAAAAGTATGGACTATTCTTGACAATTTCGTAAAAAGTAGGGACTATTCTTGACAATTTCGTAAAAAGTAGGGATTAAAAACATATTTATCCCAAAATTAAATCAAATCAAACAAACCTTAAGTTTTGTAAAAATAAAAATAAAATAAGAATAAACTAAGTTACTTTATAAATGTCGTTGATTATATTAGACATGCAGTATATGTTCTATCTTTTAGCACATACTTAATATATACAACAATTATACACTGCAGGATATGTTTGATTTATAAATTTAAGATCTCATTAATGTATAATTGTATGGGTTAAATATGTTTTTAGTCCCTGCATTTTGTGAAATTGTTAAGAATGGTCCATACATTTTAAAAATGGTCAAAAAAAACCCTATAAAATTTTCTGCTATCAATATTAGTCCTTGCGTTTATCCTTTAGGGACCATTCTTGACAATTTTGCAAAATGTAGGGACTAAAAACATTAAAAAGTAGGGACTATTCTTGACAATTTTCTAAAATGTAGGGACTAAAAATATTAAAAGGTAGGGACTATTATTGACAATTTTGCAAAATGTAGGGACTATTCTCTACGAATTGGACTAATCTTGATAGTGCAAAATTTTATAGGTTTTTTTACCATTTTTAAAATGTAGGGACCATTCTTAACAATTTCGCAAAATGTAGGGACTAAAAACATATTTAACCCTAATTGTATTAAGTATGTGCCAAAAGATAGAACATATACTGCATGTATAATATAATCAACGAAATTTATAAAGTAACTCAGTTTCTTCTTATTTTATTTTTATTTTTACAAAACTTAAGTTTTGTTTGATTTGATTTAATTTTGGGATAAATATATTTTTAGTCCTTACTTTTTACGAAATTGTCAAGAATAGTCCCTACTTTTTATAACAATTGCCATGTAGGCGTTATCCCATATTTTGGGGTGACAACTCAAATAAAATAGTGGGTTCCACCATATGCCACGTCATCAATCCATTTGCTGACTAGGATAAAATATACGACAGGGACTATTTTGGATAACAAAATATTTTCTGGGGTTTTTTATGACCATTTTTAAAAAGTAGGGACCATTCTTGACAATTTCGCAAAAAGTAGGGACTAAAAACATATTTAACCCATTAATGTATATGGACTATAATATAGACCAAATATATCAATTTTGTAATGAATCTAAAGAGTGAATTGTCTCTTATAAAAGGACCGGAGGAAGTATTCATTTATTCAAATCGGTAGAGTATATCAATCAAAACTATTACATATCCAAATTCGATAAAGGCTCTATTTGAGAAGACAAATAAGTTAGCTTATAAGCTATAAACTCTGTCTGGTAACAATCTTTACATTATGAGCTTATTGTTTATTATACTGTCTTATAATTTATTTTTCAAACACTAAGACAAGATTAAAACAAGACTATACGAAGAAATCACAAAAAAGAAAACTCAAATAAGACCTAAAAATATATTGATATTTCACTTATTTAAATAAAAAGAAATAAAAAACAATTAAGAGGGATAATTTAAGTTTAAAGTTGATCTTAAACCACCCCTCCCTAATTAGGGTCAGGGATGGAACTGTGCCGCGGCTTATAAAATTGGCCCATATTTTTAAAAGTAAATAAGAATTAGGGTTTTAGTCCCATATTTTTACTTATAAAATTGATTCCCTTATTTTAAAATCACCCATTTTTTATTTTCTTTCAAAAAATTTAACTTAAAAGTGGTGATTTGTCATATTTAAATTGAAGTTTTAAGAGGACCTTTTATTTGTGATTTTATAGGATTTGGTCATTCTACATCACCATTTTCAGTCCAAAAATACGAGAAAATGACCAAAATTAGATGATTGTGGAGGAACCAATTCTGCCCGTGAATGCAAATAAGAGGATAAAAATGGCAATTAAGTTTCTTTTACCCAAGATTCTTGCTCTTATAAGAGGCAAACAAATGATCAAATTAGAGTTTATTTGGATTAATATTGAAAATGTGCGTGTTTGAATTCATTTTTGAGAGAAGTAAACTTAATTTTAGAAATATTGATGGATATTTTAGTAATTGTGCTGGAAATATCGTTTAAGTAATAAAATTTATGAAGATTCACCTCTGATTGTTTATTTCAACAAACGAAACTAATATAACACCCTAGCTAATTTCTCAAACGAAACTAATAAACCTTTCCTTAAAAATGCTAATGCATGTCCAGATCTCCATTGAACCGAACAAAGCCAAAACGTTTACCGAACTTTTTACTCTTGTTTGGAATGAAGGTATAGAAACGTGCCGAAGTTTTTGTCGAAATTTATTTCTAAATGTTTCGAGAAAATAATTCTCGAAATTCATTTGAAAAGGTTAATATAATATTTTTATGTTTTTGTGGACCAATAATAAGCCTCGTAAGGGAGCCAAAGAATAAAATTAAATGATATAATACTTGACCTAAAAACGAATTTACTAAAGTGGAGCTTAATTAACATTTTGGGACTTAACTTGAGCCCAAAATTGGGACTTTTAATATGAGACTTTTTTGACGAGATTTATGTTTGTCACCCTACTGATTTTCAAACACACCCTATGAAATTACCATATATTCTCCGTCCATTACTTAAGTAGCAGACACCCTCCAAACCACCATACCTTTATAACGTCCAAAACCACCCTACACTCACGCTGGATCATTGAAAAGCGATAAAGAGGAAAAATGGTGTAATAACAACACCAAAAGCTACAATTATATGAAACAAAACTAACATTAATGTTTGTTTCAGTTAGCATCCAAATCAGAAATTACATGTCCATGCATCTAAATTTCATTAACTTCAATGTTTGTTTCCCATAATTCCACAAACACTAAACTAAACCTAAATTAACCTCAACTAGCTAAAGCTGTTATTTCAAACACAGCCACAAAACAGCATGTGATTAGATAGCAATGTAGCTAGCTAGGGAGTTTCCTAGCGTCTCCTAGGAGCCGTTGCCCTTCTAGCATTGAAAAAAGCAGCAGCAACAGGGGCACCAAGGTAATTTTGAGCAGAGAAAGTACGTGTGTTGAAGTGATCTCTTGAAAAAGGAGGAGTAATCGAGTGCTTTTTCCCCTTTTCTTGCTTGAATAGGACAAATACATACCTGTGGATTCCTATATCAGGCTTTGGTTTTTCATAACTTGTCAGCTCTTTGCCTGTATTCCCAAAATTAGAGAGGAAACACAATGTAGAGTCAGTTTCTTTCAAACTTTTTTCAACAAGTACTCCATGATTAAGTTTTTTTATTTTTATTTTTAGTATATTAACAAATCTATGTAACCTACCAAATGTGGCATCTGTTGTCCCTGGTATGTCGGTCATCATCCTGCAAAAGGACATTTTATTAACCAAAATTGGATTAATTTTTATTGGATTAATTTTATTACACAATCTAGATTTTGATAATTTAATGCAATATTAGAGAGTATTAGATCTGGGCTGTTCATTTGTTATTGGACGGTTCAAATTCATTACTACGGGTGTGTTTGTTTCATGGATTAAAAATTTATTTCAAGGAATGTGACTTTGGAATCTTTAATTCCTATGTTTGTTTCAAGTTTTTATAAATTATGCCTAAGAATTTTTTATTCCTAAGAATATAAATTACACATGACTTTCCCACTTTTTATTCTCATGTTAAATGGTGGGAATCTTACATTCCCATAGGAATAAGATGTAACCACCCATAACTACCCACTCTTCCATTATTTTTAACTCATTTATTTTTAATTTTAATATTTTAAAATTTTAATTGAATTTATTTTATAAATATTCCAAGGAACTTTATTTATTTACCAAACACATTGATAGGAATAATATTCCTGCAATAATGTTCCATGAAATAATATTCTAAGGATTATAATTTCAATCCATGAAACAAACACACCCTAGTTTTCAAAGAAATATTACACCTTACAATTTTATTTAGCACTAATATATCAAATAATACAAAGGAGTATTTTTTATAATCAATTTTAATCAAATGGGAGGGACTGTTTAGTAAAAACCTCTTAAAAATAGTTTAAAAGTGAATCCTTCCATATGAGTTTTATAAAAATAAAAATATAAAATAAATACAACATTTAATTTAAAAAAAAATTAACAAGCAAAAATGAAATATATTAATCAATCAAAAATAGTTTTCGCAACACAAGGGGACTTTGATCCTCTACATCCCTGTATTCTCTCCATTTCTCTCATTCTCCGATTTGTTCCTATCTCTTTTTAAAAAATTTAGAGAGAAGATCAAGAAAGAGAAAAAAAAATAAAAAAAAAGATTAACAGAGAGAGAAAATTAAGAGAGACAGAAACAAATTGAAGAAGGAGAGAATCCAAATTTGTCATCGTCATAAGATTCATAACCAACTTATTCAAGATTCTAAAACAGTTTTTTTTTTTAACAGCTAGCAAGATTCTAAAACAGTTGTTAAAAATTAGCTTTGGTTTTTAAAAATCTACTTATGGCATGAGGAAAAACTACTTACTCCACTAGTGCGGAACTAAAAAAGAATAGTTTGGATGGGCCACAATAAAATATAATATATAAATTAAATATGAAAATTCTACTGCATAATCAAAATATAAGTGTAAAAATGCAAAAATATTATTTGACAATATTAAATTTTAAAATTATGGCTTATACTTAATAAGTTCTTATCGAACAAAAAAAATATTTGGTAAATTTTTTTCATGAATTTATAATATATATTAGCTAATAGTTTATTTTGATAAGTTAATTCAATTAGCTTTTAACTTATTATTTTCTATTCCAATTTTTTCTCTATTATCTTACTCTTTTTTTACAAGACCCTATTTTCTTACTTGGAAAAATTGTACTTCCTCCGTCTTTAATTATAAGTCTCTATTCAAAGAAAAAGTTTGTCCCTAAATATAAGTCATCATCATAACCAACTTATTCAAGATTCTAAATCAGTTTTTTTTTTTTTCACAGCAAGATTCTAAAACAGTTGCTAAAAATTAGCTTTTGTTTTTAAAAATCTACTTATAGCATGAGAAACTACTTACTAGTATCCAACATAATCATCCTTATCTAGTACGGAACTAAAAGTATTTGGCAAAATTTTTTCATGAGTGTATAACTTATATATACTAAGTTATAGTTTATTTTGATAAGTTAATTTAATTAGCTTATAATTATTATTTTCTATTTAATTTTCCTCTATTATCTTACTTTTTTTTTACAAGACCCTATCTTCTTACTTGAAAAAATAAAATATCAATTAAAAATATTTTTGTCATTTTATATTTATATGGTACATTTTAATTGTTAATTTTACTCAATACTACAAATTCAATTAGTTATCCGCTATTTTTTATAAAGAAATCCAAAATTGTATATTATAAAATTAAACTGTATAACTTAAAATAATACTATGTGTATTTTTTTATAATGACAAATAATATTATATAATATACTACTAATTTTTTTTAAATAATACTATGTGTATATCAAGTGGCTTGAAATTATTGATAATAGAATGTGACTATATTTTCACTAATATGTGTATCAAGGGACATAAAGTCGCCTATAATAAAATGTAAACTAATATTTACGTTAATGTTTTTACAAATACGTATTTAAAATGGCGTAAAATCATTAATAATATATTTGAACTAATACTCTATCTATAAAAGAAATTTAGGCGGGCAGATCGTGGCCCACCACAGTCCACCCCTAATATTGTCACCACTAGTGTCCCTAGTACATTAGTTAAAAAATCAAATAGATCAAATTACCAAAAGACTAATAATCATGGTGAAATCCTTCCATTCCTTACTCCAATGAAATAAACATCAAGTTTCATAAAATATTATACTCCTTCTAGTCTTGAATATAAGAAACAAAAAAAAATTCACACCCTTTAAGAAAGTGGAGTCAATGATTAAATAAAGTATGTCATTTCCAATTTTATCCTTACATTTTATTTTAGATTAAATTACTATTTATTATGTGTAAAAGTGAAACTAGGAGTAAAATTGGAATATTAATAATAAATATAATGATTATAGTTACTTTTGCTTATATTTGAGACTTTCAATTTTTTGTTTTGTTGCTTATATATATATATATATGTAACAAAATCTTATTAATAAAATTTATTTAAACCAAATTGTTTTCTAATAAAATAACTTATTTCAATCTAAATACAGCATCTAATTATATACTCTACTCAAAAGAATAGTCCCTACTTTTTATAACAATTGCCATGTAGGCGTTATCCCATATTTTGGGGTGACAACTCAAATAAAATAGTGGGTTCCACCATATGCCACGTCATCAATCCATTTGCTGACTAGGATAAAATATACGACAGGGACTATTTTGGATAACAAAATATTTTCTGGGGTTTTTATGACCATTTTTAAAAAGTAGGGACCATTCTTGACAATTTCGCAAAAAGTAGGGACTAAAAACATATTTAACCCATTAATGTATATGGACTATAATATAGACCAAATATATCAATTTTGTAATGAATCTAAAGAGTGAATTGTCTCTTATAAAAGGACCGGAGGAAGTATTCATTTATTCAAATCGGTAGAGTATATCAATCAAAACTATTACATATCCAAATTCGATAAAGGCTCTATTTGAGAAGACAAATAAGCTAGCTTATAAGCTATAAACTCTGTCTGGTAACAATCTTTACATTATGAGCTTATTGTTTATTATACTGTCTTATAATTTATTTTTCAAACACTAAGACAAGATTAAAACAAGACTATACGAAGAAATCACAAAAAAGAAAACTCAAATAAGACCTAAAAATATATTGATATTTCACTTATTTAAATAAAAAGAAATAAAAAACAATTAAGAGGGATAATTTAAGTTTAAAGTTGATCTTAAACCACCCCTCCCTAATTAGGGTCAGGGATGGAACTGTGCCGCGGCTTATAAAATTGGCCCATATTTTTAAAAGTAAATAAGAATTAGGGTTTTAGTCCCATATTTTTACTTATAAAATTGATTCCCTTATTTTAAAATCACCCATTTTTTATTTTCTTTCAAAAAATTTAACTTAAAAGTGGTGATTTGTCATATTTAAATTGAAGTTTTAAGAGGACCTTTTATTTGTGATTTTATAGGATTTGGTCATTCTACATCACCATTTTCAGTCCAAAAATACGAGAAAATGACCAAAATTAGATGATTGTGGAGGAACCAATTCTGCCCGTGAATGCAAATAAGAGGATAAAAATGGCAATTAAGTTTCTTTTACCCAAGATTCTTGCTCTTATAAGAGGCAAACAAATGATCAAATTAGAGTTTATTTGGATTAATATTGAAAATGTGCGTGTTTGAATTCATTTTTGAGAGAAGTAAACTTAATTTTAGAAATATTGATGGATATTTTAGTAATTGTGCTGGAAATATCGTTTAAGTAATAAAATTTATGAAGATTCACCTCTGATTGTTTATTTCAACAAACGAAACTAATATAACACCCTAGCTAATTTCTCAAACGAAACTAATAAACCTTTCCTTAAAAATGCTAATGCATGTCCAGATCTCCATTGAACCGAACAAAGCCAAAACGTTTACCGAACTTTTTACTCTTGTTTGGAATGAAGGTATAGAAACGTGCCGAAGTTTTTGTCGAAATTTATTTCTAAATGTTTCGAGAAAATAATTCTCGAAATTCATTTGAAAAGGTTAATATAATATTTTTATGTTTTTGTGGACCAATAATAAGCCTCGTAAGGGAGCCAAAGAATAAAATTAAATGATATAATACTTGACCTAAAAACGAATTTACTAAAGTGGAGCTTAATTAACATTTTGGGACTTAACTTGAGCCCAAAATTGGGACTTTTAATATGAGACTTTTTTGACGAGATTTATGTTTGTCACCCTACTGATTTTCAAACACACCCTATGAAATTACCATATATTCTCCGTCCATTACTTAAGTAGCAGACACCCTCCAAACCACCATACCTTTATAACGTCCAAAACCACCCTACACTCACGCTGGATCATTGAAAAGCGATAAAGAGGAAAAATGGTGTAATAACAACACCAAAAGCTACAATTATATGAAACAAAACTAACATTAATGTTTGTTTCAGTTAGCATCCAAATCAGAAATTACATGTCCATGCATCTAAATTTCATTAACTTCAATGTTTGTTTCCCATAATTCCACAAACACTAAACTAAACCTAAATTAACCTCAACTAGCTAAAGCTGTTATTTCAAACACAGCCACAAAACAGCATGTGATTAGATAGCAATGTAGCTAGCTAGGGAGTTTCCTAGCGTCTCCTAGGAGCCGTTGCCCTTCTAGCATTGAAAAAAGCAGCAGCAACAGGGGCACCAAGGTAATTTTGAGCAGAGAAAGTACGTGTGTTGAAGTGATCTCTTGAAAAAGGAGGAGTAATCGAGTGCTTTTTCCCCTTTTCTTGCTTGAATAGGACAAATACATACCTGTGGATTCCTATATCAGGCTTTGGTTTTTCATAACTTGTCAGCTCTTTGCCTGTATTCCCAAAATTAGAGAGGAAACACAATGTAGAGTCAGTTTCTTTCAAACTTTTTTCAACAAGTACTCCATGATTAAGTTTTTTTATTTTTATTTTTAGTATATTAACAAATCTATGTAACCTACCAAATGTGGCATCTGTTGTCCCTGGTATGTCGGTCATCATCCTGCAAAAGGACATTTTATTAACCAAAATTGGATTAATTTTTATTGGATTAATTTTATTACACAATCTAGATTTTGATAATTTAATGCAATATTAGAGAGTATTAGATCTGGGCTGTTCATTTGTTATTGGACGGTTCAAATTCATTACTACGGGTGTGTTTGTTTCATGGATTAAAAATTTATTTCAAGGAATGTGACTTTGGAATCTTTAATTCCTATGTTTGTTTCAAGTTTTTATAAATTATGCCTAAGAATTTTTTATTCCTAAGAATATAAATTACACATGACTTTCCCACTTTTTATTCTCATGTTAAATGGTGGGAATCTTACATTCCCATAGGAATAAGATGTAACCACCCATAACTACCCACTCTTCCATTATTTTTAACTCATTTATTTTTAATTTTAATATTTTAAAATTTTAATTGAATTTATTTTATAAATATTCCAAGGAACTTTATTTATTTACCAAACACATTGATAGGAATAATATTCCTGCAATAATGTTCCATGAAATAATATTCTAAGGATTATAATTTCAATCCATGAAACAAACACACCCTAGTTTTCAAAGAAATATTACACCTTACAATTTTATTTAGCACTAATATATCAAATAATACAAAGGAGTATTTTTTATAATCAATTTTAATCAAATGGGAGGGACTGTTTAGTAAAAACCTCTTAAAAATAGTTTAAAAGTGAATCCTTCCATATGAGTTTTATAAAAATAAAAATATAAAATAAATACAACATTTAATTTAAAAAAAAATTAACAAGCAAAAATGAAATATATTAATCAATCAAAAATAGTTTTCGCAACACAAGGGGACTTTGATCCTCTACATCCCTGTATTCTCTCCATTTCTCTCATTCTCCGATTTGTTCCTATCTCTTTTTAAAAAATTTAGAGAGAAGATCAAGAAAGAGAAAAAAAAATAAAAAAAAAGATTAACAGAGAGAGAAAATTAAGAGAGACAGAAACAAATTGAAGAAGGAGAGAATCCAAATTTGTCATCGTCATAAGATTCATAACCAACTTATTCAAGATTCTAAAACAGTTTTTTTTTTTAACAGCTAGCAAGATTCTAAAACAGTTGTTAAAAATTAGCTTTGGTTTTTAAAAATCTACTTATGGCATGAGGAAAAACTACTTACTCCACTAGTGCGGAACTAAAAAAGAATAGTTTGGATGGGCCACAATAAAATATAATATATAAATTAAATATGAAAATTCTACTGCATAATCAAAATATAAGTGTAAAAATGCAAAAATATTATTTGACAATATTAAATTTTAAAATTATGGCTTATACTTAATAAGTTCTTATCGAACAAAAAAAATATTTGGTAAATTTTTTTCATGAATTTATAATATATATTAGCTAATAGTTTATTTTGATAAGTTAATTCAATTAGCTTTTAACTTATTATTTTCTATTCCAATTTTTTCTCTATTATCTTACTCTTTTTTTACAAGACCCTATTTTCTTACTTGGAAAAATTGTACTTCCTCCGTCTTTAATTATAAGTCTCTATTCAAAGAAAAAGTTTGTCCCTAAATATAAGTCATCATCATAACCAACTTATTCAAGATTCTAAATCAGTTTTTTTTTTTTTCACAGCAAGATTCTAAAACAGTTGCTAAAAATTAGCTTTTGTTTTTAAAAATCTACTTATAGCATGAGAAACTACTTACTAGTATCCAACATAATCATCCTTATCTAGTACGGAACTAAAAGTATTTGGCAAAATTTTTTCATGAGTGTATAACTTATATATACTAAGTTATAGTTTATTTTGATAAGTTAATTTAATTAGCTTATAATTATTATTTTCTATTTAATTTTCCTCTATTATCTTACTTTTTTTTTACAAGACCCTATCTTCTTACTTGAAAAAATAAAATATCAATTAAAAATATTTTTGTCATTTTATATTTATATGGTACATTTTAATTGTTAATTTTACTCAATACTACAAATTCAATTAGTTATCCGCTATTTTTTATAAAGAAATCCAAAATTGTATATTATAAAATTAAACTGTATAACTTAAAATAATACTATGTGTATTTTTTTATAATGACAAATAATATTATATAATATACTACTAATTTTTTTTAAATAATACTATGTGTATATCAAGTGGCTTGAAATTATTGATAATAGAATGTGACTATATTTTCACTAATATGTGTATCAAGGGACATAAAGTCGCCTATAATAAAATGTAAACTAATATTTACGTTAATGTTTTTACAAATACGTATTTAAAATGGCGTAAAATCATTAATAATATATTTGAACTAATACTCTATCTATAAAAGAAATTTAGGCGGGCAGATCGTGGCCCACCACAGTCCACCCCTAATATTGTCACCACTAGTGTCCCTAGTACATTAGTTAAAAAATCAAATAGATCAAATTACCAAAAGACTAATAATCATGGTGAAATCCTTCCATTCCTTACTCCAATGAAATAAACATCAAGTTTCATAAAATATTATACTCCTTCTAGTCTTGAATATAAGAAACAAAAAAAAATTCACACCCTTTAAGAAAGTGGAGTCAATGATTAAATAAAGTATGTCATTTCCAATTTTATCCTTACATTTTATTTTAGATTAAATTACTATTTATTATGTGTAAAAGTGAAACTAGGAGTAAAATTGGAATATTAATAATAAATATAATGATTATAGTTACTTTTGCTTATATTTGAGACTTTCAATTTTTTGTTTTGTTGCTTATATATATATATATATGTAACAAAATCTTATTAATAAAATTTATTTAAACCAAATTGTTTTCTAATAAAATAACTTATTTCAATCTAAATACAGCATCTAATTATATACTCTACTCAAAAGAATAGTCCCTACTTTTTATAACAATTGCCATGTAGGCGTTATCCCATATTTTGGGGTGACAACTCAAATAAAATAGTGGGTTCCACCATATGCCACGTCATCAATCCATTTGCTGACTAGGATAAAATATACGACAGGGACTATTTTGGATAACAAAATATTTTCTGGGGTTTTTATGACCATTTTTAAAAAGTAGGGACCATTCTTGACAATTTCGCAAAAAGTAGGGACTAAAAACATATTTAACCCATTAATGTATATGGACTATAATATAGACCAAATATATCAATTTTGTAATGAATCTAAAGAGTGAATTGTCTCTTATAAAAGGACCGGAGGAAGTATTCATTTATTCAAATCGGTAGAGTATATCAATCAAAACTATTACATATCCAAATTCGATAAAGGCTCTATTTGAGAAGACAAATAAGCTAGCTTATAAGCTATAAACTCTGTCTGGTAACAATCTTTACATTATGAGCTTATTGTTTATTATACTGTCTTATAATTTATTTTTCAAACACTAAGACAAGATTAAAACAAGACTATACGAAGAAATCACAAAAAAGAAAACTCAAATAAGACCTAAAAATATATTGATATTTCACTTATTTAAATAAAAAGAAATAAAAAACAATTAAGAGGGATAATTTAAGTTTAAAGTTGATCTTAAACCACCCCTCCCTAATTAGGGTCAGGGATGGAACTGTGCCGCGGCTTATAAAATTGGCCCATATTTTTAAAAGTAAATAAGAATTAGGGTTTTAGTCCCATATTTTTACTTATAAAATTGATTCCCTTATTTTAAAATCACCCATTTTTTATTTTCTTTCAAAAAATTTAACTTAAAAGTGGTGATTTGTCATATTTAAATTGAAGTTTTAAGAGGACCTTTTATTTGTGATTTTATAGGATTTGGTCATTCTACATCACCATTTTCAGTCCAAAAATACGAGAAAATGACCAAAATTAGATGATTGTGGAGGAACCAATTCTGCCCGTGAATGCAAATAAGAGGATAAAAATGGCAATTAAGTTTCTTTTACCCAAGATTCTTGCTCTTATAAGAGGCAAACAAATGATCAAATTAGAGTTTATTTGGATTAATATTGAAAATGTGCGTGTTTGAATTCATTTTTGAGAGAAGTAAACTTAATTTTAGAAATATTGATGGATATTTTAGTAATTGTGCTGGAAATATCGTTTAAGTAATAAAATTTATGAAGATTCACCTCTGATTGTTTATTTCAACAAACGAAACTAATATAACACCCTAGCTAATTTCTCAAACGAAACTAATAAACCTTTCCTTAAAAATGCTAATGCATGTCCAGATCTCCATTGAACCGAACAAAGCCAAAACGTTTACCGAACTTTTTACTCTTGTTTGGAATGAAGGTATAGAAACGTGCCGAAGTTTTTGTCGAAATTTATTTCTAAATGTTTCGAGAAAATAATTCTCGAAATTCATTTGAAAAGGTTAATATAATATTTTTATGTTTTTGTGGACCAATAATAAGCCTCGTAAGGGAGCCAAAGAATAAAATTAAATGATATAATACTTGACCTAAAAACGAATTTACTAAAGTGGAGCTTAATTAACATTTTGGGACTTAACTTGAGCCCAAAATTGGGACTTTTAATATGAGACTTTTTTGACGAGATTTATGTTTGTCACCCTACTGATTTTCAAACACACCCTATGAAATTACCATATATTCTCCGTCCATTACTTAAGTAGCAGACACCCTCCAAACCACCATACCTTTATAACGTCCAAAACCACCCTACACTCACGCTGGATCATTGAAAAGCGATAAAGAGGAAAAATGGTGTAATAACAACACCAAAAGCTACAATTATATGAAACAAAACTAACATTAATGTTTGTTTCAGTTAGCATCCAAATCAGAAATTACATGTCCATGCATCTAAATTTCATTAACTTCAATGTTTGTTTCCCATAATTCCACAAACACTAAACTAAACCTAAATTAACCTCAACTAGCTAAAGCTGTTATTTCAAACACAGCCACAAAACAGCATGTGATTAGATAGCAATGTAGCTAGCTAGGGAGTTTCCTAGCGTCTCCTAGGAGCCGTTGCCCTTCTAGCATTGAAAAAAGCAGCAGCAACAGGGGCACCAAGGTAATTTTGAGCAGAGAAAGTACGTGTGTTGAAGTGATCTCTTGAAAAAGGAGGAGTAATCGAGTGCTTTTTCCCCTTTTCTTGCTTGAATAGGACAAATACATACCTGTGGATTCCTATATCAGGCTTTGGTTTTTCATAACTTGTCAGCTCTTTGCCTGTATTCCCAAAATTAGAGAGGAAACACAATGTAGAGTCAGTTTCTTTCAAACTTTTTTCAACAAGTACTCCATGATTAAGTTTTTTTATTTTTATTTTTAGTATATTAACAAATCTATGTAACCTACCAAATGTGGCATCTGTTGTCCCTGGTATGTCGGTCATCATCCTGCAAAAGGACATTTTATTAACCAAAATTGGATTAATTTTTATTGGATTAATTTTATTACACAATCTAGATTTTGATAATTTAATGCAATATTAGAGAGTATTAGATCTGGGCTGTTCATTTGTTATTGGACGGTTCAAATTCATTACTACGGGTGTGTTTGTTTCATGGATTAAAAATTTATTTCAAGGAATGTGACTTTGGAATCTTTAATTCCTATGTTTGTTTCAAGTTTTTATAAATTATGCCTAAGAATTTTTTATTCCTAAGAATATAAATTACACATGACTTTCCCACTTTTTATTCTCATGTTAAATGGTGGGAATCTTACATTCCCATAGGAATAAGATGTAACCACCCATAACTACCCACTCTTCCATTATTTTTAACTCATTTATTTTTAATTTTAATATTTTAAAATTTTAATTGAATTTATTTTATAAATATTCCAAGGAACTTTATTTATTTACCAAACACATTGATAGGAATAATATTCCTGCAATAATGTTCCATGAAATAATATTCTAAGGATTATAATTTCAATCCATGAAACAAACACACCCTAGTTTTCAAAGAAATATTACACCTTACAATTTTATTTAGCACTAATATATCAAATAATACAAAGGAGTATTTTTTATAATCAATTTTAATCAAATGGGAGGGACTGTTTAGTAAAAACCTCTTAAAAATAGTTTAAAAGTGAATCCTTCCATATGAGTTTTATAAAAATAAAAATATAAAATAAATACAACATTTAATTTAAAAAAAAATTAACAAGCAAAAATGAAATATATTAATCAATCAAAAATAGTTTTCGCAACACAAGGGGACTTTGATCCTCTACATCCCTGTATTCTCTCCATTTCTCTCATTCTCCGATTTGTTCCTATCTCTTTTTAAAAAATTTAGAGAGAAGATCAAGAAAGAGAAAAAAAAATAAAAAAAAAGATTAACAGAGAGAGAAAATTAAGAGAGACAGAAACAAATTGAAGAAGGAGAGAATCCAAATTTGTCATCGTCATAAGATTCATAACCAACTTATTCAAGATTCTAAAACAGTTTTTTTTTTTAACAGCTAGCAAGATTCTAAAACAGTTGTTAAAAATTAGCTTTGGTTTTTAAAAATCTACTTATGGCATGAGGAAAAACTACTTACTCCACTAGTGCGGAACTAAAAAAGAATAGTTTGGATGGGCCACAATAAAATATAATATATAAATTAAATATGAAAATTCTACTGCATAATCAAAATATAAGTGTAAAAATGCAAAAATATTATTTGACAATATTAAATTTTAAAATTATGGCTTATACTTAATAAGTTCTTATCGAACAAAAAAAATATTTGGTAAATTTTTTTCATGAATTTATAATATATATTAGCTAATAGTTTATTTTGATAAGTTAATTCAATTAGCTTTTAACTTATTATTTTCTATTCCAATTTTTTCTCTATTATCTTACTCTTTTTTTACAAGACCCTATTTTCTTACTTGGAAAAATTGTACTTCCTCCGTCTTTAATTATAAGTCTCTATTCAAAGAAAAAGTTTGTCCCTAAATATAAGTCATCATCATAACCAACTTATTCAAGATTCTAAATCAGTTTTTTTTTTTTTCACAGCAAGATTCTAAAACAGTTGCTAAAAATTAGCTTTTGTTTTTAAAAATCTACTTATAGCATGAGAAACTACTTACTAGTATCCAACATAATCATCCTTATCTAGTACGGAACTAAAAGTATTTGGCAAAATTTTTTCATGAGTGTATAACTTATATATACTAAGTTATAGTTTATTTTGATAAGTTAAT